>JAUCMR010000135.1:0-22588 GCA_032357425.1 Enteromius argenteus | reverse complement strand
ACACTTTATATTAAGTGGACAGTTCCTGAGGAGTTACCATGTATATACACTGGTATTACAGAGGTGCACCAACTCCATTTAATATAAAGTGGGACCAAATATTTTCCCTAATGTTGTTGCAGTGCTTAAAACAGTCTAGCGCTTAACTGCAACAACAGAACTTTAAATCTTAATGACTTTCTATTGTTTTTGTTTCAGAAAAAAGTGGATCCGTTTGTTAGCACAATTGATTTACCACATCCCTTCAAGTCGGACAGCAACAAAATAGTGGTTTTCACCGAGGTGGGAGGATCACTCTTGTGTCCATTCTGTTAAACATTTCAGGTGTCATTGACGGAACTGATTTGATATAATTCACTGCTCCCTTTAAGAAGGCTGTACAGTTTACACGCATTAATTGTAGAATTACAACATTACAGAATCCAGATCAAGCCAGGATAGCAATGGAGAATGGAGCAGCATTTGCAGGTGGAGCAGAACTGGTTGAGAAGGTAAAGCTCATGAGAACCTACCATTACAGGAAGATGATGTAATTCCTACATACACTGTTTAAAGGTTTGCCTGTTTAAAAAAAATGAATGTTTATTATTCTTGCATTCACAAAGTACCCACTTACACTCAATTTAGTCTGTTTTGCAACTGCAATTGCCTGTTTACATTGTGTGCCTTTTAATCATTGTTGATTACAGATTTTAGCTGATGAGATCAACGCAGATTTTTACTTGGCTGAGCCAGACATTGTACAAAAGCTGCTCCCTTTGAAGAACAAGCTGAGGAAGAAGTTTCCCAAGAGCAAGAGAGGTCAGCGAGTTTCACATGTATCAGGCCCTTTTTATTAATGTACAACTAAACCAAGGTTAAATTACTCTTTGTGTTTCTTGCATCAGGATCAGTTGGAATGAATATTCCCAAAATGCTTGCATTATTCAAGAGTGGTCATGAATACATGGTTGAGGACATCTATGTTAACACACAAGTTGCAACAGTAAGTCCCATTAAACTGCTTTGAGTGAGAGACATTTCTATTTGTATTAAAGTAAGAGTATCTGTTTATTTTCACATCTGCACCCCCTTCCACCTTGTTAATATAATTATTTTATTTTTACAAACAGCTGGACATGCCGAAGGAGTATATTCTGGAAAACATTCATGCCATTGTAAAAGATGTGGCAAGCCATAAACCAGCAGAATTTGGTAAGTAATTTATGTATTAAGTAATTATCCTAACCACCTCACAAGTTCTGATTATAATCACATTCCTTCTCTCTGCTCTCTGTACAAATTCCTTTGGCTGTTAGGTGCAAGTATTAATTTCTATTCTTTGACATGAATAAAATGTATTGTGTCCTTGACTTTTCTTCCAGGTCCTTTTATTGAGCGAGCGATTGTGTGCAGCAGGTCAAGTGAGGGTTTGCACATTAAAATTGAAGAACTATTACCACAGGAAGAGAAAAAGGCATAACATTTTTGCTTTGTATATATTTGCATTGTACAAAACATATAGACTGTAATAAAATGGTTAAATGTTATATTGTCTAAGTGTGTGATTTTTATTCTGAAGCCAGTTTTTACAGTAGCACGTTTTAGGTATGGAGGCAACACGGTTAATGGCCCATTGTAGTCAATAAATCCCGTTGCGAAAGATTTCGACCCATGTTGAGCATCATAGTGGAGATCAATTTGTGATGGTATGGAATATCACAAACTATTCGCAGACCTTTGTATCTACACTATTTAAATTTACAGTTAGAATGCTTTTATCCAAACTAACCGATAAGAAGAACAAAAGCAGTTAATCAAAGAACCAGCGATATTCTTAATATCCACTGCACTGGGAAGATGCACTTCCTGTGGGCTAAGGCTTTCTGTGGGGTGAAAGGTCACTTTTTATATTCGCATGTTTTTAAACTCTGTTTAATCAATCATACAACTTGGGCCTAGAAAAAAAATAATTTTGTTCTTTTTTTTCTCGCCCTGTCATCCCCTGCCTTTAACAGCAGGTGGCAGTAAAAACTCACTCACACACTTGTTCTAACTAACGTTAGTTAATCTCACATTTTATGGCAATGCAGTACTTTCTGCCTTTATTTTTGTCGTTTTCAAATTCAAAATATCCTTGTTAAGGGACGATGAACAAAGGCAGGTTTTTCTGGCTATGTATGTAAACATTTAACCATAACTATGTAAATACAAGAAGCGTTGGGTCTCTTATGAGTAGAGCAATCATGATTTTATGGACGGGCTTACTAAATGTGAGGAGATTTTAAAACAACATTTCAATATATGTATGGTTAGTCATGGTTAAAAGGTCTGAAAGTATTTCCTACGTCTACAAATGTCGAAGGTTTTTCTGTTTTTGTCCTTGAATGAGCACCAAGCAAGGATCAAATTGCGCTGCTGCACGTGACCTAGGAATCTTTGACCGTAAAGCTCACTACTATTTTAAGTATGTAAATATTTTAAAAAATATTTATTTTAATGCATGCATAACGTTGTAGAAACATAATTTACACGATTCCACCAAGTTTGGAATGCATTTTAAACTACACTCGCAAAAACTTTAGTTTGGTCCATACAGCATTCACAGTAGACTACCGCAGAACCTAATACCCGTCAAAACTTTGATGGCCACAGGTTTTGTTCCCACAGTGGTAGAGAGGGGGAGGAGGGGGCTTCGCTACTCGTGAATGCAGCTGGTGTCTCCAATAACTCACTTTAAAGAGCGGTTCGTACGCTCAGCGGTTGTTAGTGCGTGTTCCTCTGTAATTACTCGCGTTCGAGTTGTCTTTGTAATGGCCCCGTACTTTTAAGAGGAAGGATTTTCGTGTGGGAACCGCTCTCTGTGAGGAAGTTTCGCTGGAGAGCGCACTGGACTGTATCTGCTCGGACTGGATGCATCCCAGTAACGATACCGACCGCCTGCGAGACTTCAAGCTCATGCGCTGCTGATTGATTTGAGTCCACAGGAGAGCAACGATGATACGCGCTAATTCTAATTCAAGTTAAAGCCGTTGTATTTCTGAGCATTTTGGATTAACACAGTTTCTAAAGTGAATATGGGTCCTATCTGGATCCTCCTACCCGTTTTAATTGGATACAGCACCGGCTTGCCCGGAGCAAAAGGTTGGTGTCTCTGCTATCGTGATTTTTCTGAATTCATTGGTAAAAAATGTAACTCGCAGATCAGCGCGTGCTTTTTTTTTCAACTGTTGGTTGCAATGAAACAGATTTACAATTTTGGATAAATCTGTCCTATAGGCACGCGTGGAAGTATGCGATAAAAAGCAATGCGCAATAGAGAGTCCTATAATATTAAATAACCGTATGACTATGACATCTCAGAGTGATGCTGTTTCTGAAACGGCGCCCGCGTCCTATCTCTGGTCTTGATCTTCGCACATCAACTTGGTATATTTGCATACATTCATCAAAATTCATTTGCCAGTGATTATTATTTCGAAGTTCTTTGGCAGTCAAAAATATGGCCATTGATTCTCAAGATAAACGTCTGTTTAGGGAAGCATGCTTTCTTCGAGAAGTAAAACTTTGATATTATTTAGACATCATAACAAGGTTAACGAGTTTCTGGACATGATTACTTGCTTGCAATCTAATGCAATTTTTATAGTCTTAAATGCATTTGTTTTCTGGTTAGTTGGTTTGATTTTTTTTATAATGATGTAGCTGCATAAAAACTTAAGGGTGATTATTCCCATCTGTATTTGTGTTAAGATTGTAAATTAATGTCAAATCTATAAAACTGAGCAAGATTATTACATGCTGACCCTTATCTTTACAGCCTTTGAGGGTAAACCGTTAAATTTCATTAATGAACCGTGTGACAGTCTTTTGTGTTCTTTCGAACTGGGTGACAACAAGGCCATTTATGAATGCCCAAGACATTGTCAGATTAATGATTGCCATGACTCTGACAAGTTCATGATTACTTGTGGACAAATGTCAATTGACCTGCAAGTGAAGCTGATGTATCCTTTTCCACTCGTGTTCACCTCATTTTCTTCATCCACAGGAGCATGTGTCCATCAAGGCTCATTGTTTGCGGTACGTATCCATTCCTATTCTTATTTTCGCTTCTTTATTAATATGATTAATGTACTTGTGTTTAGATCTGTAGCTTTAAGCTATATCCCTGGCCCATTTATGCAAGACATTGTGTTGTTAATTATTTAGAGGCCCATTATCACAGCAGCATTGAAAGGATTCGCCTGATAAAGTATCAGTCAGAATAGGTCTCACAGTCACTACAGATGTATTTGAGAAGAAGTGCCTCATAAATAATGAACATGTGCTGACTTTGTGAATGGTAATCAGGAGGAGAGGGTCTAGACTATACATCTTAGAAATACCTTGAATTCAGTTGTCTCTTCTCAGTGCAAATTGCGCAGCGCCTCACAGAAGATTCCTGTGCGATTTCTGGTTTTGAATGTTGAGATTGCCCTTTTGTTGTTTCTTTTGCAGAGCTAATGGTTTGGATGTTAACGTGTATCTAATCTTTGTGGAAATATATTGAGATTGTAAGTGCACAGAAGCAATTTATTGTGTCATTAGAGAAAATATCCAACAGAAATGCTAAGCTGTGGTGCACAACAGGTTTTCATCGTGGTTTAATGGAGAGTAATGACACATCTCTGTCTCTGCAATTGTGTAATGACAGTAATTAAAAAAAGTAGTGTAAACGAATGCAGCGGAATTCCTTTCTTCATTCCCAGAGACCTGGGAATGGAAGTGAATGGTATGTGTGCATTATTCACTTTAACATGGCTCCTCATGGGATTCAAGAGGCTTTGTGGGGAGAGGGAGGAGAGATCTGGGAAGACAGTCATGGACAGGTGGAGACATGCTGGAGGGAGGCAGGAAGTGGATCTTTGGAGTTCAAAAGAAAAGTCAGCCAAAACACCTGGACAAGGAGCCAAAGAGTCCTGATATGGAAAAAGAGAGGATTTAAGTAGCAATTATGACTCTAAACTCTTTTCAGAAGTCGTTCGCAAAATCAAAGCCCTAGTTAAGACAACAAGTGAATGGTTAAACCCAGTCAAAACTGGGTATGCAATTCTTTTTTGATTTATTTGGTTTCTTGCTGTATTGGAAATAATGGAAAGATTTAATCTGTTAGTAATTTTACATCTCTTTTCAGATTTTACAGAATTTTGTGGTAACCTTTTAACCCTTTGTTTGATTATACTAAAGGTATAATACCGTTCAAAAGGATGGGGTATGGAAGCATGGAACAAATGCATTTGTTCAGTAAGGTTGTTTTAATTGATTGTAAATTAAAGTTACCATTACCGTAAATACATTTTAATGTTACCAAAATCTTCTGTTACAATCAGTGCTGCTCCTACATTTTATACATCAAAGAATCCTGGAAAAACTTGTACCGTAGTTTCAACAAGAACAAGTTAAGCCGCACAACTTTTTTTCAGCTTTGATAATAATAATAAGTATTTCTTGAGAACCAACTCATTACAATGATTTGTGGAGAATCATGTGACACTAAACTCTTTTTTTCTAATTTCTAATGCTGGCAGAGATTAACCTACTGTTGTTGTGTGTAACAGTGACATGAAGTAGAACATGAATATGTAATTATTGCTGTGTGACATTAGGTTGAACATGTATCTGTAATTTGAAGAGCCTGCTGAGAGTTATTTGGCAGTTGGTCTGAGGTTTTTCTGTCATTATTTATGACTGCTATTTCAGCCTTCAGCGTTATGAAAACGGAGATTGTTAAATGCAACTGAACTAAAACAGTAGATGATATGACAGATGCAGGGTCATCTCAGGATGGTTAATTTCGTTTTAGCAGGCACTGGAAGAAAACCGCATTTTTGTGCTTTTCTGCCATGAAGAGTCCTTGCAATGAATACAGTATAAAGATTAATGAGAGCCAGTGCAATAGCGCTCACCCTTTCCATTCAGCAGCACACTCTGAAATAAGGTACAACACCACATCTAAACATATCACTCATGCCCTGGGGCACAAATTCCTTGCATTGCAAGTAGTCCGCCTCTAAGCAATCGAAATGTAGGGCAACTCAAGAATAGAACTGACTAAACAGGGAAATGGTGTAGATTTTGCTTGTTTGATTGATTTAAAATAAAATATTTAGCTAATGTCAGTGTAGCTACAATTTATCTGGTGAGGAATTAGTGGGAGTAAAGCTAATTTTCACACTGAACAATTTGATAATTGACTCAAATAGTTTTGACAGTTATCATGGTTTGGGATTTTATTTTGTAACCTCAAAATAACCTCCACCTTTAACCTCCCAATAAATAAAAAGTTGCCAGTAATTGATGTTCATTTTGGTGCTTTCATGCCACCCATGATGTCTTTCAGCCATGAGCTTCAGAGGATAAAGCCCAGGGCTTCATGACCTTAGGTTCTTATTATTGTAAGCCTCATTAGCATGTTATTCAAATGTTCAAGGACCATCTTTAGTTTTACATCTGGACTGGTCATTTAATACTTGGCCTGTTTTATCATTCTTAATGCACCTGAATCTGAATTTTAACTTTAATAACCTGTAGACTTTTACATAAAAACATGCATTAAAACACTTTTTAGAACTGACATTCTCTGTTGCTAGTAATCATAACCCTTTTTATTTTATTTGTTCATGCTCTGTTAATGAAGGAGGTATTCCATAGTGTGGATTATGGCTATAGTGGGTAATCCTGCAGTTCTTTAGGTACCAAACTGGCTTTGACCCCTTTCTGGCCCCTTGAACACATACGATTTTGTCTCACTGATTGAGCTAAACAGCAAACCAGTTGGGTAAAGAGAATGCAGGGATGCTTAAAAAGTGGCTTAGCAGTCTTTAAATTCCTGGATCCCGGATTTCGTGGATGCTCAAACAGAGCACAGATTTTAAATTGTTCCTCAAGCGTGCACACAGATGTTTGCTTTAAAGCAAACACCCTGCTTGACTAATAGACAAGCACTCCAAGCAGGCTAAACTGTCTAAAACCTCCTCAAACATCTAGTTCTGGCTTGAAGGTACCGTTTCTGAGTTGTTTGTCTGGAGGTCATCGCCTTTTGTTCCTCTGTTCATTCCGAGTGATTATCTTTATCTTAGTTGAAGCGTGTTTGCATTTTGCCTAACGCTGTGGACAGATTGCTAGCTTTAAATGCTGCACATTCTTAAACATAACCTCACAGGAACAACCAACTTTTGTCTAATGTTTTTGGTAATTAATGTGGTGATGAACTGTTTCTCTCTTCGAGGTTAAAAGATTAAAAAGGAGGCACATATTTAGTTAAAAATTGTACAATTCTGTCATAATTTACTCACCCTCATGCTGTTCCAAAGCTAAACATAAAAAAAGATCATTTTTAGGAATGTTGGGAACCAAGTAGTTCTGGTGTTTGTTGACTTTCATTGTATGGCGAAAATGCTGAAACATTCTCCAAGGTATCTTCTTTTATGTTGCACAGGAGAAAGTAAATCATACTGGTTTGAAATGACTTGAGGTTGAGTAAATGATGACAGAATGTCCATTTTTGGGGGAAGATGGTTTTGCCAGGTAGGAGAGATGAAGAGATTCCGAATTTAACTGAGAATGCATTTTCCTGAAATTAAATTGAATATCAATTGAGGTAGCAAACAGGATACAATATTACCATTCAGATTTGGGTGTAAAGAGGAAGTGAATTGACATTAACATAGCTATTTTTCAGTAGAAAAGCAGAGCTTATTAAGACAGACCTTGAATGTAGTTGCGCAGCTGCATGGGTGAAAGTTTTGAAACAAACTTTGGGTATGGATGATTGCATAAATAGATGTTTTGCTGGGTCAAGTAAGGAAATGTTTATGAGGCTTCCATTTGATTTGACTTTTGGTTTTCCTCAGATTAAATTTTTACTCTGTCTGGGGGTTCAGCGTTACATGAGATGTCATGAGAAATGAACTCCCGAAGATAACACCTGAGTTCGGCTACCTGTCGCTCTGCCTTAAGTGCAGCTGCTGGCAGAAGTCAAATCACTGGCAGTCAGAATAATTCATGTTCAGACACGATTCATTCTGACATTTAGGATTCAACACTTCATGCTCTACAATTTCATCCCCTGCTGTTCCTCCACAAGCTGGAGCTTTCGGGAATGGAGGACTACTGCTGTGCAGGATGAACTGTCAGGCCTCGTTTCAGAGGTCAAACCAAAGTTGAATTGCTCATAAAGGCTTTAATTTAAAGAGGAGAATCTTTGTGGAAAGTGTCACTTCAGAGATTCAGCATCACCTTGTAGTTATCTGCACATCTGTGACTTCACCCCTGCTATTGTTTCCGTTGTGTTTTTGAACATGGCTCCCTCTGTGAATTCCTTGGAGACAAGCGGAGGTGAAGCAACAGAGGTGCGGAAAGATGGTAGCCTGAGGAAAGACAGCCAGACGGGGCCTGTCTCTGGCTCCAGCCTTCTCCCCCCTCAAGTGCCTAATTTTGCTTCTTGCTCATGTTCTCCTGTTCAGTGGCAAAACAAAGGCTTCACGCTGTGGCCTGCCGCACAAGACGTCGGGACTGAGTTTGCACTTGTTTTGTTGGTAAAAAGAGATCTTCACACATCAAATCTACAGGTCTTGGCGAAAGTCCCAACTGATAACAAGGGATCTCACATCAAGCCTCAGCCAAAGAAGCTGTCTTCCAATTCCACGTTCTTTAGCGGTGTTTGATAATGAACTTAACTAGAGGCAAGCCCCTGGCAGGTTCATGCAGCAAAATGAATAGGTTTTATAATCAGCATCAATTCAATCCAGGCTGGCATTTATGAGAGTAATTTAGGTGTGATTTGTGATAAAATTAAGGTACGTGATCTTTATCTTGATTGTGTCTTGGAATTTTATTACAAAGCTCCTTTTCATAGTGTTGAATGGAAACTCCTGAGCTGTTTTGCCTGTTTAAATGCTGGTGTCTGTTGTGGAAATATTAATCCACCTCATGAATGGCCCCTTATCACCGCTGCCATTTTAAATGGTGAGGAATTAGACAGCAAACATGTGGCAGACTTTTGCAATGCTTTATAGTCAAATTTGAACTCCTTAATAACAGGACTGTTCTTTAAAATTAAAGACATCCCAAACCGCTGCTAACATATGCACTGCAATCAAAAGATAAAACATCTCAGAGCCAATCATTTATACAGTTTATTGTCAGTCAGGTAGACTTTTTAGTGTGTTGTGGTAAAAACATTGAGGGGATGCATAATTGTGTATATGTATTATGTGCTGTATTGTGTAAATACTGTGTAATAATGTATGTCTTTGCTAGTCAGATTATTTAGTATCATTTAAGACGTACAGTTGATACTTGAAACTCAGAAATGTCAAATTCTTCAGATTGGTGACATTGTCTTAAGCATCTGAAGCATTATAAGAGGTTCATTGTCAATGTTTATTTGTTTGTCTTTAAGCTGTGTTTGGGTTATGTGTTTTATTTTGTAGGAAACTATTCATAATGCAAATTTCTGAAATAGGATGCAAGAAAATATGTTTGTCTTGTGTTTCTCAGTGATTAATGTACACCGCCGTTCAAAGGTTCTCTTATGTTCAACCAGGCATTTATTTGAATAGCAATATAGTAAAACAGTAATATCTTAAAATATTACAATTTAAATAAATATTATTTATATTATTTTGTTGAATCTGTGATCGTTTTTCTGGATTGTTTTGATAAATAGAATGTTTGAAAGAGCAGCATTTATTTAAAATAGAAATCTTTTGTAACATTATCAATGTTTTTCTTTCTCTTTTTATCAGTTTAATACATCTTTGCTAAATGAGAAGATAAAAGATAGACAGTAGTCTATAAAGCAAGTGTATGTCACAAATTATTATTATTTTTTTACATTTATCAATTTTCCACATTTTACCTGCTAGATCACCTCCCCCAATGAAAAGCATCCCCCCAGCCTGTTTCTTTAAGACTTGGATGTGAATTAAAAAGACGTGGGGGGTTCAGATCAACACAATGGTTTAGGCGGGTTAAGTGAGGGCTCTAAAGGTTAGTGACCTTTACGTAATGGACCTTCTCGTAAGCTCTCTAGTGTGGGGGTCAAACTCTTGACAGGAAGTGTGTAAATGATGTCTGTCTATGTACTGTAGCAGAGAACAAGTTTGAACTCATTAGTGTAGCAATCAGTCTCATTCTCTTTGTTGTGGTTCTGTAAACTGCCTTTGGCTCACCAGTTAATTGAATGGAAGTATTTAATAACCATCTTTTCATATGAAGATTCCTCCAGTTTCCTTTTGCCATTAAACTTTTTTAATGGCAAAGATTAGGAAATTAAATGCTCAGCTACACAAGCTGTTTTTTTTTTTGTTTTTTTAAATGAAAGGACATCAAAGCTTGTCCTTAGCTGAACTAGTTTTGCCTAGCTTGGGTTGAAGTTAGAGGATCTTTTTAGCAGCCAGCTGACCTGCAAGCCCCAAAGCCCCTGCTTCTCAGTGGTGTCTAGATCCTACAAACAAACCGGTGGGTGTATTAATAGAATGCAATTACATCTGCTCGGGGTCATGCTGCCCCATGCCTTCCCACTGGACACAGGCATTCTTTATCTTGTCTGCTGGAAATAGCAGTCGGCCTCTACCTTCTTTCATATGTGGAACCGAGTCAGCAAACTAAGTGTGCTTACATTTGTGGTGGGCCTTCAAGGTAAACAAGCCCCTCCGATTGTTCAGCACCCTCCACAGAGTTCCAGAGACGTCATTAATCTCATCTGTTCAAAGCTGCCATCACCCGCAAGCTCAGTTCAACAGCCAAACCCAGTGGGACTGTATTTTCCTATCATTTCCCCCCCCACAGTTTTCACACTTCCAGTAGAATAGATGAAATTAGACAGGTTGGAATTGTTTACACCTGGTATTAATGTCTCAGGTGATCCGATCAGATTGCCCTAATGGCCTGTCTTAAGGCCAATTCAATAAACTGGTCAATAAATGTTACATGAAAACAATGTTTTCATTGTCTGTTAAACGTGACACTATTTCAATCTGTCCAAACTGATGTAATACACAAATTACAATTCACTGTGTAAATGTAATCTGTGGCACAAGCATATATTATTATTATTTTTCAAATTTGTGAGTAATATTCCATTCATATTGTTTATGTAGGCCAAATGGATGTTATTACTTTATTTCAACATCGATTGTGTAATAGTAAAGAAAAAAAAAACTAGTTTCCTACTGTATTTTTCTGTTTTGAAGTAACAGTAACAGCCAATTTGAAGCAGTTTTTGCATTGTAATGTAGACTGTGAAATCCAAGTCATTTAAAAACGATGATGCATATTTAGTCATGTCACGCATATTGCACCGAAAGTGGCCTGTTTGTATTGTTATTTCTTCTGTTATGTGCTATTTACTTTCACACTTTTGCTGAAGAGATATTTCTTTGTACACTCTTCTTTATCGTAGTCCTGACAGAAAATTACTCACAATTTCTGTCCTGTGGCGTTTTAGAGTGAACCTATTATGGTGATTGAGCTTGGACTTGGATGCTTCAGTGAATAGTGAGATTTTTGGCTAAATAAATGTTTGCTTCCAGAAGAATAGCTTAAGGAACTTTTGTTTGTTTCTCATCTATGGATGAGAAACTTTAGGAAAATACTTGAAAGCGCTAGTGTGGACAGAGAGCTTTTTGAAATGAAAAGGCTGTTTTCAAATATATCCTGATAAATGTAGATGTAGCCTTAGAAAGTTCTACATCACATCATGATGCACGGCTGAACATAAAATGCAAGCTTATTGAACTTGGATCCTCAAACGAAACATTATATGTTTTATGAAAGCACAGACCAAGTTTAAGTTGATAAAACATTTTTTTTCTTTTCTTCTAAAAGTTGTATCCATTTTTTTCCTGAGGTAAAAATAGGCATGGCCATTTGTAAATTATATGGCTGGCTCTAGTCTCCGTCCTCATCCGCGTCCAGCTATTTTTACTTGTGCTTGATATTGAATATTGGTGTGTTTTATCATGTTATTTTAATGTGTTATCTTAATTATGAACACACTGGTTTGTAGTGAAAACAGTTTTACCATTTACTGCACATTGTTATTTTCCCCCTTATTTACCTATAGCACCTAACGAACTGGAAGCCTCACACGTAGGCGTACTTCCACATTTAAGAAAAAGGTGGATACTCAAAAGAAGTCCTCAAGCTTGTGCCTCAAGTTTTGAAGTTTCAAGTTATTAACATGTTTCTTGAATATGTCTCCATTGAAACAAAATTGTGACTTTTTGTTTTGTCAAAGTTTCTGGTGTAATCATAATCATAAAAGTTTTTGGGGCTGATGAATGGTCTAGTAATTCAGGCAACGTTCACTCTCTGTCCGTTGACATTCTCTTTCTGTTTGGCGAGTCGTGCTTTCCTAATGTCTCTGTGTTGAAAGGAATGCTCTTGTTCATTGTGTCTTCTGTCTTTACTCTCCGGTCAAGCATTGGCTAATGGCCAGTCTCTGTGCTTTGGGATGATTTGCAGGTAGACAGCGCTGCAAGACTGCTAGTGCACAATTTCTTTGCGTTCCCTATGGTTGTCCCACAGCTGTCTTTGTCTCACCACCTGTCTTTTCCTCTTCTCCTCTCCTGTCATCCGTTTAAACATCAAACGAATGCTACACTTAGCCTCTCTCTGTTCAGGTGTCATGACAGTTATTGTTAGCGGTGCGAAACACCTGGATAGAGTCTGCTGTGCCTCTTAATCGGGAAAACTGTAATTTGCAGCGGAAAGATTATGGAAAAAAAGAGAGGTACGGAAGGGGAGGGCAGTCCTTCAAGGTATTATCAGAGGCAAGTGCTGATCTGTCATTAGCTTCGACTGTTTTATTTCGCAGGCATATGGGTGAAAATTACCATTTGCGTGATCTGTGCAATAAAGAGATCTGAGAATGTTTATGGAAAAATGTAATTCATCTATAGAAAATATGCTTTTCAGTTCCTTTGCTTGCTTTAGGGCTTGAAATCGTATTTTAGAGGTTATAGACGGAGACCAAAGAAGCAAAACCTTGCTAGACTGTGATTTTGGCTTTGATATAGGTTACTTGGTTTCTCTATGCTGAAGAGGTGTTTGAAGTAAAATGTTGTTGAAATTATCAATGCAGTGAAAGCATTCAAGCTTTCTCTCTCTGCGATGAGTGCTGAAGAACAAGGCTTTAGTGTGAGGGGCCTCTGACAGAGCTGTGAATGAATACTCTGAACTCTTTTCTCGTGGGGAAGAATTTGACAACACATTTACTTTGATAAGCTGGATCCAGGTGTGATGCAGGTGTCATTCCTTTTAAATACTTTCATAAGCAACTCAGTGAGTCAGGTCATGCATACACAAGTTAGGGTTTAGGAAAATGGTTAAAGGAAATTAATACTTTTATTCAGCAAGGACACATTAAACTCATCAACAGTGACCATGGAATCAAGACAAGGCAATGTTTATTTATAATAGCTGCACATTTTATACACAATGTGTAATTCAATTTGCTTTACATAAAATAAAATAATCATAGAAAAAATATTACAACGATAAAAACAAGGAGTTTTAAAATTTGATTAAAAATGAGTTAAAACAGCTAAAAGCTAAACATATCTATAAAAAAATAATACAAATATAATACATATAATAAAAATGTTGATACATAAAATAAAATGCAATGAAGAAATGTATAATGTTATAGAACATTTCAGTTTAGAAATAAATCCTAAAAAATATTACAATCAAACATATTACAATTGTCCGCAAAAAATTAAGCAGCCCAACTGTTTTTAACATCATAATAAGAGCACCAAGAGCATCTTGAGCATGTTTTAATTAATTTTTATTAAAATTATATTTTATTCAAAATATATTTATTCAAGTTATATTTAAAAAACATATAAAAATAGAAATTTATCATAATAATAATAGCAATAAGTAATAATAATGAAACAAATAATAATAATAATAAATCACAATTGCTGTTTTATTACTGTGTTTATGATCAGATGAATGCACGGTGAGCAAATGAGACTTCTTTCAAAAACATTTTTAATGATCTAAACTTGCTTCCTTTTTCATGATTAATGTTTTAATGTCATTCATTCTTAACTTGGGTAATTAGAATGTCTGGGGTGCTCTAGATTTAACAGTGCATGAAACACAGATATGCTTAATTTCAGTTTGAATTTGTTAACTGTTAACTCAATGTCTTTAGTGTCCCTTTTGTTGCATATATAAGAAATACTCATCCTTCATGGTCAAGTAGTAGTTCAGAACCTAAATTGGGTTTAAGAACCTGACAGACGTTCCACTCCCTGCCCTCAAGTCATACCATAACAAAGCCAAATTAATGAGCACCGAAGGAACTCAAGATAAGCCACCTCTTTCTGTCCCCCCAGAGGTAAGATTTAACTTTTGGTTCGCAGTGTTTTTTTTTTTACTGTTCCATGGAAAGAGAGTGCTAATGAGTGAGCAGAGCTTTCATGCACCATTTGTGCATGTGAGGATTACAGAGGCCCTGTTTATACCTGGTATTAAGATGTGTTTTTGTGTTTCCGATAACTCTTGGACAATGCTAAATACAGGTTTGGAGTGTGTTCACTTTTGGCAACTTCCACAGTAGATTGTTTTTGAACGTACACATTCATGTGGTCCAATGCGTTAACAGTCACTGAAGACCACCTTTTTTTTTAAACATTGCGGCTAGCCAGGCAGGGTTTAAGCTTTCTAAACCATCAAAAATCATAATTTTGGTTTGGTTGCCTATAGATTCTCCCCTCAAAGAAATCCAGAAAGTGGTCGAAAGTAGACAAAAGAGATGATTATGTGTGAAGAAAGACACTGCTTTTAAGAGACAACTCTTTACAAACTTTACGTTAAGAGCTTATGCTGAGAACAGAAAGCTGACCTTTGAGAGGGAAGCGTTGCTTTTGTTCCACTCAGTCAGGAGGTGGACAGGTTAAGGCACCAGGTAAGCAGTTGAGGGGCACCTTTTATTGAACAAATTCCCTGTGGAATATGACTGTTTTACTGCATTGAATGACATTTGTTTAGAGAGAGAGAGTGTAATACTTTAACAGACTGATAACATATCTACTGCAATGCTTACTATGTTGACTCAAACTTAATTCGCTGAGAGGAAAGAGGTACTTATTGTACTAACTAATACTGAATAATGCAGCTTTCACATGCTTTATGAGTTGATGTAATTAATTAAACACTAGTTTTACATTGATAAATCCTGTAGCCACACTGAAAAGTAGTCCTGTACATTAATAATATAAAATATTTCAGTGGTTAAGGATCTAAGGTAACTTATAAATCATCTCTTAACATCACTATTCTGTCTTTTAACAATGCATGTTGTTCCAGAAACACTGAGACTGGAAAAAGTTTACTTTAATTGTCTACAAAGACAACTTAGAAAGATTGCGCATTCAATACATTGATATTTCCTGAGATATTGTATATGGTATCTGTTATGATGTGTCTTTTTGAATAACCATTTTGACTTGAGAAGTACAACTATGGTATGATGGGAGTTATGGTCAATCGTTGGCTTAGTCAAGGTCAACCAGACAGGCGTTCCACTCCCTGCCCTAGAGTCATGCCAAAGCCATATAAATGAGCACCAGAGGCGTTCAAGCCAAGCCATGTACAAAAGCCTTCTCTTTTCACCCCCCTGAAGAAAGACAAGACTTCATGCTTGGTAACCAGTGTTGTTTTCCCAACTGAACAATGAGAAAGGTATGTGCATCAGAACTTCCGCCATCTCTTTACTTCAGCCTGTGTGATGGTTATGTACAAGGATCACTGAAAAACACCTGCTGAGTGTCCCAGGTGGAGAAACTGTAAAGTGTAGCATATCACTATCTATTACTTTACCAGTCCTTTCTTTTTGTTAAAATGTTTTGTGATGAACATTGGATGGCACTTTAGATGTCTGATATACAAGACTGTTGCCTCCAGGCAGAGGAGGTAAAAGAGATTGTTAGACTGAAATACAAGTTTCATTTTTACATCTTTTGCTTTTCAGGGGTCATTTCCAGGTCAGCACATTGTCTTGTATGAGTTTTGTTATTCTGATTAGGTGTGTTGTAACTTGAACAAGCACTTCACTGAAAATTTATATTGTTCACGTAAAAAAAAAGAAAGAAAAAAAGTCAAGATGTGAACTCCCACATGGATGAAAGAGCAAAACAGTGAACCACAGCATAAAAAAAGTGTAAATATCTAGTTCTGTCTCATATAGCTTTATGTACATGAATGTAATTGTTTTATTAAGGGATTAATATATTTATATATACTCAGTAACTATATATAAATACAATTAAAGGGTTAGTTTACCCAAAAATGTCAATTAAGTTTACATTATATAAAATATATACACACACTTTTAATTACATTTACATTTATGTAGATTCAATATTCATTATTTGTAGAATCACATTAAAAAATACAGAAACACTTTGTAAATGGCCAAAACTGTAACCTTGTGATTTGCATTGCCTTTTTAAATAAGACCCTGCAGTGTCTACGACCCTGCTGGCATGGCATATCCAATACCATTATTGCTACAAGTGCCATGTTCTTATCTTTTTAAAGAGCTTTGACAACAAGAGCGCAACCTCCAAATTAGCCGAATGTGGTAGACCAGGGCACTTTTTGTTGCCTCCATTTAAATGATTTAAATAGGGAGGTGTTTGCCAGAGATGAGGGGTCCCAGGGGGCAGAAGGGGGGGGAGGCTTTTGTCACTGTAAACTTACTATGCGCCCCACAAAGGGATGGCAAGGCTGAGTTATGTGCGAAATCCTGCTACTGTGAGTCGACTGGTCGTTGTGAATGCGTTCTTTGTTAGAAATCCCTCACTATGTTCTAAAGCAACTGAGCTTGTTCCAAAACCTGCACCTCCATCCTCCCGATCCACCTCGCTTGTCTTCCAAGTATTTGTGCTTTCTTCCCTTTCGCCAAGGTTCAAAGAGTTAGGGCATTCTCAGATGTGTTATCCAGGCATGTATGCCAGAGACCCATTACTTGTGCCCTCAAAGTCTACCCATAAAACCCAAGTCAACATCTTGATCTCCAATACTGTGAGGAAAAACTTAAAGGTTTTGGACTATCATCAGCTCTGTCCTGTTATATGTCTTTTGACTTGGCTGTGATTTCATTTGTTGCACCGGGAAGGCGCTGTGCTTTCTCTGAATGGCTCCCTGATGAATAGTGTTTACAAACGCTATTTCACTCAATTGCATGATGCTTGTCCTATATAAGTTTTTTTCTTTCTATGAAGATGGGTTTTTAGCAATTGCACATACTGCTTCTGCTCATTCTTTACACCAAAATATATATTTACATTTATATGCTGCCAGTTTTCATGCAAAGGAGATGGATATTTAGAATCAAAAGCTTTTTCAATTCTGCTTTCTTCCTGTTGTGTTCAATCCAGAAGACACCTTCCTTCAGTGTAACACTTGATTCAGACTTGGCTTCAGATGGGATTCAACCTAAAAAAAAAAAAAAAATTAACTTGGTGATCAGCATGCATTTTCGTTACAATGAAAAAACAGTTTTGCCTTTTTGTTCCTTGGGAAATATGGAGTTTTTTAAAGTTGCTTGCTTTTTAAAATCTGCTTGGCTCAAGGGGAAAAAGTTTCCATTTTTGGGCCCGTTCCATTTCCTCAAGTAGGATGCTGTCATAGTCCACTGTATTTGGTCACAGTCCCAAAACTCCCCAAATCTTATACAAAACACTAGCAGGTATTTTTTTCTAACGATAGTGCTTTGCTTTGATGTGTTGCCAGTGGATTGCTGTGCTCTTTTGTGTGCCTGGGCTGGGTAAGATGCCTGGAGTTCTCTGGAGGGCAGCCACTTATCCTGCTATGTGTGTCCAGGGACTTGCCCAACACATGCTAGGTAGCAGCAGTGCTAGTGCTGACACTTGGCGCCACGCTTCACTGCCTTGCTCTGGTATTTTTTCACTTGAACTCTACAAAAAGGTCACAGGATGTCTCTGAAAATTCACAATAACAGAATAACTTGAGATTGTCTCATAACAAGTCAGTGTCGACACAGATTGCAATTTCCATTCTCATATTTTGATTTAAATTTGGCATGAAAAATGCTGGATGGAAGCACCAAGTTGTAAATAAAATTTTCAAAATACACAAAAAACATGCCCGCTTGCTTGAGGTGGATACATTTTTAATTTGTTAAAAAAACACAAAGAGACACAGTAGCTTCCTCGAAGGTTAAACCTTTGTTTACTTTTCTGTCCCTTGAAAGGGTGATGAAAACATGTTTTTGTGATTTTTAAAAACCAAAATCATTGTACAAACTTGCCTGTGGCAAAATTTGAGCAAAAATTGTGTTATGTTGCTTCTTGCTAGTTTCACAACACTTTCAAAGTGAAGTTTCTAGTAAGTGGCATTAAAAGTGCCGAAGCAGTTTTATCCAAAACATGATGAACATGAGTCTGGTTATAATAGTTGTGTTGGTTGTTGTATGTATCGTGGCAGCTGGAAAATGGGTGAATGGCGATAAATACTCTCATGTTTGAAAGTAATGTACCACCTACACCTAAACCCTACCCAAAACCGACAATCGATAATTTTAAAAAAGCAGACACATTTGCAAAAGCAACCATGCGGTTTTTGCTTGCTTCTACAAGTCTTTTATCTGACCTTATGAGATTCTTCTTGGCAAGTGCAGGTACCAGGTGAGCTACCAAGCAAGTTTACTACATGAGAAAAACCATACATAGTTGAATATGTGATGCAAACTTTAAAATCTATTAGTTTCGCAAATCTTTTACTATTATTTTCAGTGAAGCCGTGAGTTTTGCAAAAATGTAGTTAGAGTAAATGTAGGTGCTTTTCCTGTGGATATTTAAGAACTGGATTGGAGCATGTGAGAGACTACTGAAGCATTATGAATAGGCATAGTCTTTGATTTCTGCTAATTGTTTGGGCTTCTAATCTACTGTATTTACCATAGCATCAGTGGTCACTTCCATTAACCTATCCCTCTTTTTTGAAAGATGATGTCTGTAGCTGCTTTTTCATTGTGCTTAATCGCTGCTATAGTGCAACTGTTCAGAACTATTTGTAGAACATCAGGTCAGGGAGATATGTACTAGCATGTGTTACGTTCAGTGTTGTTTCTCTCACAGGAGGCTGATAAACCTGCTTTGTGTGAATGTTTACTTGTCAGACTGAGTAAGCACAGGGGCGAAGTCATTGCCTGGCCCCTGTCCATTTTTCTTTTCTCTTCCTGTGGTTCTCTAAACCACTGGGCTTTTCTGTTTCTGTTTGTTTGGACCTCATAGTTGTAAAAGAAAATGCATACTTTCAGCTCGGGGGACTCAGTCGGAAAGAAGTGCATGGAAGGTCAGATGTTCTCTAACTTTCAGCATGAATTACTGCAAACACAAAGTAATTAAAGTGAACTTTGATGAATCATGCTCGAGGAGGTCAGCTCAGAAGGGCTGTGTTTTGAAAGTAGCCTACAGCTGTATCTATATAGGAAAAACTTCCTGGGAACAAGTGCCTTTGAAAATGGCCTAGACTCCTTGATAGAGCTTTTAGGAACAAGAGTGCCCGTCTTGTGTTTTAATCTCAAACAAAACTTCAAAGCCTCCCCTTGAGGCCTGACTAGATTGAAAAATTTGGCATATTAAACCAAAGCCTCATTGTCTGCTTCTGTCCTTGACCGATGTTTGCTTACCCTGATTCAAACCTTGATTTGACCTGGGTGAACTACTGATAATTTTCTTAAAGAGAGATAATAAGTGTTTGTTGTATGTTCTCACACCTGCAATTCTTCATAAATATGGAATTTAGGGTCTTAAATGTTCACCCTCCGCATTTCAATAAATTAATAGGCTAAATTAGTTCCTAATTTATTAATGCATAATTAACATTATTAGAATATCTCATTTATTGCTAAATCTTCTAAATTATTTTTCCTTCATTGTTGTTGTTTATGGTTTTCTGTGTTTGATGCATATTGCCTACAAAATAATCAAAACATGGAGGTTAACGTAGTACAGTCTATATCTGTCATCATTCCATATACACACTGCTAACATTGTACCAACATTATACCAAGGTGTAACAAAGATCACTTTTGATTTCTCAGATAACAAAACTTTTTTTCTGTATGAGACAAAAATAAGTTTCTGTACATTATTCAAGTAAATATTATAAAATAAGGTTATTATAATGAAATGTAACAGAGTATAAACAAATAAATACACAGAACAAGTAAGCATGAAGAAAATCTGTGTAGTCTTATTTAAATTATCTTAAAATAAGCTGTTTTTGTCTGAAAGTCATACATTCTTCAGAATATCTTCTTTTGTATTCCACAGAATTAAGAATTATATCATATAGGTTTGTAAAAGGTGTGACTGGGATCTATCTCTTTAAGTTAAGTATAGTGAGATAAAATTGTATGTCTCTGAGGATTAGTGAAAACAGAGGTTGATGTTGTTTATATGGTCTTAAACTAATTCAAAGAAGGCAACCCTAGTTTGTGTGGGCTGTTGTTCCTTCAAGCTATGCACATTTACTTATAGTTAAGCTATAATGCCTTTTGTATGGATTTTCACCTTCACCCACTGAGCTACACTGTGTGAGGGCATGTGGTGACATTTGCAAAAGAAAAATTAGTATAATATTGCCTGAAAATATTATTTTCTTTTTTAAATTGAAGCTAGGAGTAGGATAGTGAGTGTTGTTCAGACTAGATGTTAGCGCACTGTAGCCTTTGGCTCAGCTCCACCAACACATTCCCATTATTTACATCTTTAGCATTGCTAATGCTTCTAGCTCCTATTCCTTGAAGTACCTGACTATCTCTGAGGTCTTTGCTCAGGGCAAAAAAAGACAAGAACTTGTATTTATTGTTACACCAGGACTACTTCTCCTCCAGCTCTGTTCTTCACCTCGTTTTCTCCCACAGTCAGCTGTTTTCCTCCCTAAACTGTGCTGTTAGCGTTTTTAAGATAAGTTTCTGTTTTTTTTAGTCTGTTCTGTTGTTTTAATGACAAAAAAAAAAAAGCACATACCTTAGAAGGATTTATTAGTTCATAAGACCTAATGTACATTGATATTTTTGTACTTGCTCTTTTTATAGCTCTTCCATGTACGCAATCTCTTATTTAGAAATGCTGTTTGAAGCAAGCATGCAGTATTACTGTTGCACAGGGCACTGAATACAGCACAAGGCATCTAAGGCATATAAGTGTTGGCTGTTTTCTTTATGGAGTCACAAATAGCTGGCTGACAGTATCATATTTGCATTTCAAATATAGGCCAATCCATGGCGACCTCACTACAGTCATTAGTCTGCTGGCACCCAGCAGTCAATGAGAGGAATGCTATACATGTACCACTGTTAGTCAAAGGGCATGAGTGTGGTAATGGAATGCATTATATACAGTATGCATGTGTAACAATGAAACATAGTCTAGCTATAAGAACTCTATTGCTAATGTGTATACTTTACGATAGGCGATGTAGTGAATGTTCCATATTAAGTCATTATTTTCCCTCAATATTCAGTTTCGACAAAGTTAAAATAGAAACATATTTCCTGCCGTGGCGCCAGGGTCAGCTGCTTTTCTGATGCATTCAAAGCCAGTACGCTAAAATAATCTCCGGATAGTAACAAGAGTATCTAAGGGTTTGCTAAATTCAGATGGGGCTGAATTAAATATAACAGAACACCTGCTTTATCAATCCAGAGGGTGCAGGTAAAGCATCATTTCTGCAAAAATGCATGAGTTTAGCATGTGTTTTAATGTACCAAAAGAAGTCAATATTACACCAGACCAAATGGAAAATGGTAGTGCATTAATATATGACAGCTAGTTGTTGTTGTTGTAGTTTTTTCTTTTTTTTGCTTGGATTAGGTGGAAGGTGGTATTGATTTTAGTCTGACCTTTTAAAGACTGGGAGGGGAGAGGACTGATTGAAATAGCTGTTTCCAGCTCAGACCATCGAGGCTCAAATCAGTCTTTGAAAACATCATCTTAAATTGCTAAACCTACCCCTCAGTCTTGTAAACTTTAAGACCGGATGGCCAGTAAGCTATAAACCATCCCAGAGATACCCGAGTCAGTCCATTCTTTCATTTCCAGACTGACAAATTGATTGAAACTAAACACTTCTGTATCCGTTAGGCTCTATTCCTGCCGGATAATACACTGTAATGGAAAGGAAATGACTGTGCCATTCAGTCCCAGTCAAGTCTTTTCTTGGGCCATGATTATCTGGTACTGTATGTCAAGCAAAAATGTGGAGTGTCGAAAAACTTACTTTGCTTACCTATTTTCTATTGTGAAGTTTAATTAAACAAGATATTATTATTAATAACAAGTATAATTATAGTACACTGTGCTAAGATTTTTACAGAGGAAGCAATATTATTGTTTTTAATTTGTAATTGTATTTTTGATGCTTGAGCTTTATATTTAGGAATCTACAGTTCACAGTAGAACAATTCTACAATTCTAATCACAATTAATCGCTTCGAAAATAAAAGTTTTTGTTTACACAATATAGCCAGTGCTTATGTGTGTGCGTATAAATGTTTATTTATATATAT
>JAUCMR010000134.1:0-28128 GCA_032357425.1 Enteromius argenteus | reverse complement strand
AAAAATGCAAATATTGTCACATGACTGAACCTGAGTGTTGATTATATGTCACTTAGGGACTTCCAGAGTTGAAAGTGTGGGATAATGCTTTAAAAAGACCTTTCCAGATAATCAGTAGTGTTTGTGACACCCGTGGGTCCTTATGGGTTGGGTTTAAAATATGTGTTAAATACAACATGGTCTCATAAAAATATGTGCCTCTGCGAACTGTTTGTGCAACACTGTTTTTACTTGCCCTACTGCATGTTTCGCTGCTGTTTCAAAAAGAAATGTACACTGAGTGGCACTAAAACACAGGTTTGTTTTAATTATGTTGAAACAGGTACGTATTGCTGTGTTTTTATTACGCTAAATATCCAGGGACTGTCACTAAAAGTTAATGCTCTACCATATTAAAAACATGCCCTAAACCTGATATAAAAGGGCATTTGTTGATGAAACCGTGCCATTTCTACTTCCTTTTATGCAGATTTGAGCTGTTTTGTCAAACCATAGTTACACAGGATTCAAACCGAAGCTCCTCATCTCTTAAATACATTTCTGTACTCTGTGAGCTACTCCACAAACCTACTGTCTATGAAAACCCATAGATATGAAGCTGGATATGTGTGATGCTAACGTTCAAAAGCCTCTTTCAAATGTCCCAGCATATTAATTTTGTTTTGAAATCACATGATATTCTTTAAGTAATTGTGTCAAAATTACGCTTTATTAAACTACATTTGTGTGAAAAGGAATAAAAGGTGTCTGAGTTTGACTGCCTATATTGTTCTTTTTTTCTTTTTTGGAACAACGATATGTACTTACTGGTACATATTTCTTGTCATGCTAAAAAGTGCACCCGGGTAAACACACCCTACTGGTTCTTGAATCGCATTACTGATTGTAACGATAAATACTGATTTTAACAGGCTATAGCATTTTCAGTGGATAACAACTCAAATTTTGGGTATATTTAGGGCACTGTAGTCATTCTCAGCACAGCTAAGACCTCATCATCTGGACAGGCTGTCAGGGAGGCAAACATCAGGACTTCCCTTTGGTCTTATGGAGCGCTGCCATGCATTTGGCAATGAAAAGTTAATTCTTCAGCTTTGAAATAGCTTTCAACAGTGCCAAAGCTCCAGCCCTGCTGAAACATTAACTGTAGGCCAAAGTGTGTTCCCAAGAAGTGATCAAGAAAGTAACAAGTTAATGAAAAATGAAACAAGTACATATTCCTGAAGAGTCTCAAAAGATGAAAAATTTCACATTACAGATTATGACTGGTTTTGTTGCAAAAGACAGAAAGTACTAACATGAGCCCTGTTTAGACTGAAACTGATTCTCACTGGATCTTTAAAACTACATTTGCGTGGATCAGTGATTAAAAGTTATGTATTTTTTTTATTCTTGATGGAGGAGTAAGTTCTGTGATCCTGCAATTGTGCTAATCACATGGTCAGTCACATGATGTTTAGCTGTAAACAACATGTATGTTATTGCTCGAGCAATTAATAAGTTCATGTAATAATTATATAAATAATGTCCTATTAATTATGTGATTATTAATATATATATTTTTTTATTTTAAAATAATTTTATTGAAAATTGATATGCTAAAGTTAAAATGCCTTTCTGTCTTGCATTTTCTCTCTCAAAATGATGGGCATAATTTAAAAAAATGTGGAAATTATAATAAATATCTAAAAAATGCAGTGCTTACCATCACAAGTTTTTAAAATTAAAAGCTTGAAACTATGAATAAAAGTGTATTTTTGCCTTGTGTGCCCAAAAGTTCAGATGATGTATGTTTTATGTATGCCATGACCCTTTTTAATGTGCACTAAGATTTTTATTTTACATTAGAATCCAGATGTCACACAACTGTAGCCTTCCTTTAGTCTCAAGCAGAAACCATTCAGCCCTAATGTTCTAAATTCTGATTACATTTATTTTATCATTCCAGAATGCAGGTCTAATCAGACACAAAAGTAGCAAACAAGCTTGTGAACTAGGGATAGCTGATAGTACCCTTTTAGAATATGCTGCAAATATGACTACAATATGCTTTGATTCTTATGGCTCAATTGTTGGAAACATGTTGAAAACAGCAGTTTGAATACCATGAAATTACAGCTTTCTACTCCCAGTACATGCATGAGCTTTTATTATGCTGGATAATATTACAGTGATCAGTATGCAACTTCATCCATGTCTTTTCACTCCACATGAATAAACTCTTCTTGCCAGTGAAAAATTTTTGATTCAATAATGTTCACTTAGCAAGTGCACCATGAGGATTTGCTATTTTCCCCATTTGCATTAAAAAGCAGTCATGCAGTCAAGCATGTTACAATAAAAATGTAAATGGTGCAGTTAACTGATCTGAACTTTATACTAAACAGCCTTTACAGCAAATACTGTAAAGGGAGCTAAAACAGCTAGAGCTTTGGGACTTTTCACTGTTTATTTCGCTACAATTGTCCATGTTTGTGCTGTTCAGATACATCAGACTTGAGTTGTTCAGATGTTTTCTGATTGAACTACTGTAGCACTAGCAGTGGTACAATAATAATGCCTGTGCCCATGGCAACACTGACCGTATAATTATATTGTATAAATATTAAGAAATGGTAAGTAACACAATGAATTAAACATGCAATTCTTAGGTACACCCTCAGAGCATCCAAGATGTAGATGAGTTTCTTTCTTAATCAGATTTAGAGTAATTTAGCATTAAATCACTTACTCACCATTCACTTGCACTAGTGAATGGGTGCCGTTAGAATGAAAGTCCAAACAGCTGATAAAAAAATCACAATAATCCACAAGTAATTCACATAACTCCAGTCCATCACGTAATGTTTTGTGAAATGAAAAAAATATAAAAGAGTAACTGTGATTTTACATCTCTTTTTATTTTTACTTTGTCAATATGTTGTTCTTTATTGGCACTTGTATTATTAAGACAATTATCAATATGATTCAAGTAGTTCATACTATGTACTGCAGGCAATATAATGAAATATGAAATTTTAGCTTGGCTCCATGTGTTTCTTACCTCTCTGGTATTCCTGTCGAGTGTGATCATATCAAGATAGCTAAATGTTTTAAATAAATGAGCATCATGTCATACAGCCCCAGGCATGGCTGACTGTTACTCATCTCAGGGCTAGCATACCCAACAGCATTTGACTCTAACAAGCGCTTGTCCTTCTCATACAAGGGCTAAATCACCTATAACGCCCGGGGGTCCAAGGGTGGTAAAAACTGATAGTAAACGATAGGGGGTTGCATCTCAATTCCTGGAGAAACTCCTGTCTGTGGAGGGGGCATGGACCATACATGATGGAGCAGAATCTTCTACTGACCTGAGTGAAAAATGAAGATACTCTCTTTGACAAAGTAGCCGTGTCTTGGGGAAAGAATGAAAAAATTCATCACATTCCCTTTTCCTTGTCTTTTTTTTTTGTGTTTCTTTTTATTTTGTGTTGTTCGAGAACATAAGAAAAATGCCTGATGGTCAAACGGATTGTCTGATCATATTAAAATGGCTTTATAAATAAGGTACAAAATATATTAAAATAATCTAACTTGATTAAAATGCTAAACATCACAGAAACATGTATAATGACGTAATACTTCTAAATATGGCAAAAATGCACCATTGAGACCTCACTTGGGCAATTATTTGCAAGTGTGCTGCAACAATGATGTATTTTTGTAGACCAACCTAGTTAGCGTCACACTGGGTACCTTGACAAAAGCAAGATTTTTCCATTGACTTTTGGATTACTGCAGAAAATTAGCTCTGTTATCAAATAAAAGTTTTGTTCATCATGATAATCTTCACAATTGCGCACAACTTTTATGAATTTTAAAGCCTAAATACAGTCAGCAGAAGTAATAATTGAATGGATGACTTCAGTGTCACCACCATTTAGTTTCCAATAAGATAATTACACCGTAATGTTGTCTCAGAAGTCTGTCTGAAATCAATTTCGTGAGGTACCTTTGTAAGCAAATGTGGCAAGGCATCAAGTCAGCTGCCCAAGCTTTTACATGCAGCCTTTGAGGCACAGACTGGCCCAGATATTTAGCCTGCTAAATATTTCTTATTTCTCTTTTCTATTTCTTACATTTTTGGTAATTAACACTATGTTATCATCACTCACATGAATGGATTTGCATCAGGTTAGGGAAATAAGTTGCAACGCAATAGAAACGTCTCGGGTTACTTGACTGTAACCCTGTTCCCTGAAAAAGCGGGAACGAGATGCCGCGCTGAGAACGCTCTTAGTTCGACTGGTTGTTGAAGCCTGTGTGTCAAACATGCCAAAGTTTGGCTTATGTAACCTCGGTCAGGTGACGTCATTTGATTAGGTGCACCTGCAGGTTATAAATAGGCATGAACTGGACACATCCTCAGGTAAATTTTTGTCTGAAAGGACGTCCAGTTACGCTTACAGTGCGGCATTGGAGCACAGCATCTCGTTCCCGCTTTTTCAGGGAACAGGGTTACAGTCAAGTAACCTGAGACGTTCCCTTTCAAAAGCTACACTCGATGCTGCGTGAAAACGCTAATGGGAATGAGAATACCAACGCTGCCGCACTGAAAGTATCTGGACCCCCAGGGTTGTGTAGCGTGTGCGCACAATCATCAAAGAGGTCTAGATCTGACTCTGGGATGCTGACTCAAGGACCCGTGAGCCCGGAGTAGCATGGACATCCAGACTATAAAATCTGATAAATGTGTGCAGGGAGGACCAACCTGCCACATCACATACTTGCTGCAAGGGGGCACCCTTCGCCAGAGCCATTGACGATGCAAGCCCCCTAGTCAAATGGGCCCTAACTCCTAGAGATGAAGTCTGACCACGCGCCTCGTATGCTAGGGCAATAGCATCCCTCACCCAATGTGACATCGTTTGTCTTGTGGCAGCCGCCCCCCGGTTGCGGCCCCCATAGCATATAAAAAGCTGCTCTGACTTACGCCACTGGCTAGTGCGGTGGACGTAAATCTGCAGAGCACGTACTGGACACAGTAAGTGAAGTCTTTCCTGCTCCGGAGCAGTAAATGGCGGAGGACAGAAGGCTTCGAGAACAACTGGGTGCATGGTCGAGAATGGAACTTTCGGAAGATAGTTCGGGTGAGGATGCAGAATAGCTTTGACCATCCCAGGGGCAAAGTCTAGGCAGGATGGTGAGACTGACAGAGCCTGCAAATCCCCAATTCTCTTCAGAGAAGTAATGGCCATTAGAAAAACCATCTTAAGGGTCAGAAACCTAACAGGCGCTGACTCTAGTGGTTCGAAAGGGGTATCAACTAGACCCTCGAGCACAATAGCTAAGTCTCATGAAGGGACTGTCACCCTAGTGGGTGGTCTCAACTGTTTAGCTCCACGAATAAAGCGGGCAACTAAAGGGTGATTTCCCACAGAAACCCCATCAATTAGAACATGGCAAGCCGAAATGGCGGCCACATACGTTCTAAGAGTGCTAGGACATAAGCCCGAGGACAGTTTCTCCTGCAGGAACTCCAGCACTGAAACAATCTGGCAGTGGACTGGGTCTACATGGTTTGCCATACACCAACTTTGAAAAGCATTCCATCTGAGGGCATAAGTTCTTCTAGTAGAGGGAGCCCTAGCACTTAGAATAGTCTATATTACCTTGGCTGAAAGAGGTGAAGGTTTCAGAGCTTGATGAAATATTATCCCCTGTGCCCGAGACAGAAGATCCCTCCTGACTGGAATCGCCCATAGCAAGCCGTCGAGGAGAGATATTAGATCTGAGAACCACACTCTGGTCAGCCAACGGGGCGCTATCGATAAGAGGCGAAACCCCTGTTGACGGACCTCCGCTAGGACTCCGGGGAGCAGAGCTATTGGAGGAAATGCGTAAAGACGCAGTCTGGGCCCCCTGTGGAGGGGAGCTGGAGGAATTAGAAAGTAGTAAAGGGGACATTGTGCAGTCTTCTGCGAGGCCAAGAGGTCCACCCCTGCCACATAAAATCTCTCCTAGACTTGACTGACTACTTTGGGGTGAAGTCTTCATTCCCCATGTGTCACAGCTTGTCTGGATGTCAAGTCTGGTCCCACATTCATATGTCCCGGAATGTAAATCACTCTGAGGGACAGGAACCTGTCCTGTGCCCAAAGCAGAACCTGCTGCGCTAACTTGTTCAAGCGGCGCGAACGCAGTCCGCCCTGGCGATTTATGTAAGAGACTACCGTAGTGTTGTCCCCCCACACTAGGATATAGTAACCTCTCAACTGCTGGAGGAAGTATTTCAGGGCCAGAAATAAAGCCATCATTTCGAGGCAATTGATGTGCCATGCGAGATGATGACCTCTCCAGAACCCTAGGGCTGGACGGCCGTCTAAGGCCGCACCCCAACCCCTGAGGGAAGCGTCTGTCGTTAACATCTTGCGACGACAACACGGACCTAGAGTGGGACCCAAAGTCAGAAACTGGGGTCTGAACCACATAGAAAGGGTACGAAGCCCCTGGCGCATAACCCTTATTTGTATATGGGGATTGGCCCTTGGATGAAATCCCCTGGCTCTTTTGATCTTCCTTTATCTTCTTTAGGGTACTTAGAATGGATTTGATACGTGCAGGAGACAGCTGTGCCTGCATTACGATCGAACCCCAAACGACCCCCAAATACGTTGTCCTCTGAGCAGGAGAGAGAACGCTTTTCTTGGCATTGCATCTCAACCCTAGAGATTTGAGGTGAGCTAAGATGACATCCTGATGTCGAAGCACTAGCTCTTGAGACTGAGCCAAAATTAGCCAGTCGTTTATGTAGTTCAAAATATGGATGCCGTAGAGGGAGTCGTAGAGGAGCCAGAGCTGCATCCATGCATTTTGTATATGTGCGGGGTGACAGGGCTTGGCCAAATAGAAGAACCCGATACTGGTAAGCTTCGCCCCCGAAAGCGAACCTCAGGAACTTCGTGTGTTGTGGCAATATTTCTATATGAAAATAATGGTCCTTCAGATCTAGAATCGGACGTGACCCCCCGTCTTTCTTGGGAACCAAGCGATACCGACTGTACTAGCCTGACTTTCTGTCTGGCAGGGGAACATGTTCTATGGCCCCTTTTCCCAGTAAAGTCTGCATTTCTTGTGTCAACAGATGCGCTTGTTCCGGTTTCATGGAAGTGGAGACCACGCCGTTGAAACGCAGAGGACGATGTGTGAACTGAACTCTGTAGCCTCTCTCTACAGTCCTTTGAACCCAAGGAGATATACCTCGCAGTAGTTTCCTCGCTGCCAGTTCCTCTGAAAGCGGCACTAGTTTTGACACTTCGGCTAGATGTTAGATGTTCGGCGTCCTGAACCATGACAGGAGGCGACCAAACGCTCAACATTTTGCTGGAGACCACCGCTCCCCAGATGTTTCTCCGTGGAAACCATTGCAGCCATAGAGCGGCCGATGGCACGGGCCGTCTGCTTGGTTGCACAGAGAGACAAATCTGTGGCCTGGCACAATTCTGACAACGCCTCTTCGTCGATGGACCTGCCAGTGCTCAATTCTTTCAGCAGGTCAGCCTGGTACGCCTGCAAAACTGCCATGGTGTACAGGGTAGCACCAGCCTGACCCACTGTCTGAAAAGCCTTCCCCACCAGAGAAGATGTCACTCTGCATGGCTCAGTGGGAAGAGTGGGCTTTTTCAATGAAGATGAGCTCCCAGGAGAGAGATAGCTCACAAGCGTCTCTTCAATCTGGGGCATCATCATATAGCCCTGTGCTTTTGCATCAACTATAGTTGAATAAATCGAAGTTGAAGGTACAAAGACATGGGACGAATAAGGATTACTCCATGAATGAGTCACTTTGTCATGGAGGTCACCAAAGAAGGGGACAGAAATCTGTCATCAAGTTTTGAGCGCTTGGTTGTCTCTTGCTCCTGTGGCCAGTCGAGATGTAAATGTTCGACTGCCCTGGTTACCACCTCGAGTAACTCCTTGTACGCTTGTTCATCACGAGAGGAGCGCTCTGAGGTGACACTTTCTATTTCACCAGAAGTAAGAGAAGAGGTCACTTTTGTCCGATCAAAAGAAGCGCCGAGGCGCGTTTGAGAAGCGGGCGCAAAAGCCTCCCGATCCGGCGAGAGCGTGAGAGAAAGGGGAAGATCCATCTCACACGCTTCAGCCAGATCGACACACAATCCCCAGGAGGAAGCTGCGGCTCGCGATTCTCCTTTAAAGAACGCGAGCCGGGTGCGAAGCACTTTAACTGAGAGGAGATCGCAGTACTCGCATTCTCCCTGAAGTGCGAGGATAGCTTGCTTTTCCCCCAAACACTCAAAACAGAAAGTGTGGCGATCATGATCAGAGAGAAATCTTTCACACGGAGGCACACATGTCCTTTCAAACTCTGCCATCGTAAGTATTACTTTCGCTTTCTCTCTCCTTTAATTTATTTATTTTTTATTTTCTATTTTTAAACTGCTGTGCTGTATTAAACAGACTTTCCTTGCACTCACGCACACACAATATGGTCCTTGAAGACAAAAAGACCTGAGGATGTGTCCGGTTCATTCCTATTTATAACCTGCAGGTGCACCTAATCAAATGACGTCACCTGACCGAGGTTACATAAGCCAAACTTTGGCGTGTTTGACACACAGGCTTCAACAACCGTTCGAACAAAGAGCGTTCTCATTAGCGTTTTGATGCAGCATTGAGTGTAGCTTTTGAAAGGGAACAAGCTGTAACACAGTGGAAACAAGTCGCAACACAATAGAAACAAGCCACATCACAGCAGAAACCAGTCGCAACACAATAGAAACAAGCCATAACATAGGGGAAACAAGTCACAACACAAGGGAAACAAGCTATAACACAGTGGAAACAAGCAGTAACATAGGGGAAATGAGTCGCAACACAAGGGAAACAAGCCATAACACAGTGGAAACAAGCCGTAGCATAGGGGAAACAAGTCGCAACACAATGGAAATAAGCTGTGACATAGTGGAAACAAGTCGCAACACAAGGGAAACAAGCCGTAACATAGGGGAAACAAGTCAAAACACAAGGGAGACTACACCACTGAACACAAAGGAAACAAGCCAAAATACAGTGGAAACAAACAGTAACATAGGGGAAACAAGTCTCTACACTTGTTTTTACCCCAAGCTAAAGAATAATAATGTGTTTGTTAGAAGAATAGGAAGATTTTAAAATGAGCAGTTCATTCATAAATTCGTACAAAGACAATGAGCACAGCCCTGAAAAGTGGTGAAGCTATGTGAGGTCTGTAGGAGCAAGTTTATTATGGTTTAATTAACCATTTTAATAAGTGACGATTTTAATAAATATACACAAAATTGGTTGTTATAACTGAATGCTGTCATATAATGTGATACACCAAGGCAAAGAGTATCTAACCTTAAATAGCATTGAACACTATTTATACTTAGTGAAAATAGCCTCTGCCCAATTGTTTTCACAGTCTGCATAAGCTGATTTCTATTCCACAACTGCAATTTAAGTTTTATGTTTATTATTTTCAATAAAGTGCCAAAATAAGCTGTGGAATATAATGTACTCTATTTCCATGTTTAAATTAAATGGCATAAATAATTTGTGTCATCTTTGTTATCAGAGATGCCATTCAAGTGACACAGCATTGGTTCACTGCTGTGATTCAAACAACTGAATTTACGCTTTAAAATGTAAAGAGTGTATTTTACTGGATATATGTCTGGTTATAATGCTCTTTTCCTTCATTTAATCAGGTGGATTGCGCTGTACTAGTACATTAAGCTGCAACTTAAGATGGATTGTGTAAATAAGACCCACACTCAGAAAGGGTGCAACTGTATTGTGAATTTTCCCAGAACTTGATTCGACTTGAAGACACACAATACATTCTATTTATATCTTGTCATGGAATCACATCAAAGCAAAACCACAATGATTAGATTAACTGGCTCGCATGGAAACATTCAAATCAAACCAATTATTCTGTATAAAAAAAAAAGGCCTGGATTATATATAGAATGGAAAGAATTGCATCCATCCACTCTGATGGATGAGACCAAAACAGCTTTTTAAATCAGTAGCATGGGGATGTGTATGACTAATTCCTGCTAAATAACCATATCTTTATTGATTATTACAAGTGAATACACTGGAGTATAGAGAACAACAGTAGGGATCCTAAAGTAAAAATCTCAGTTTTCCCTATTGATCTTTAGCAATAATGTTACTCACTTCATAACAGACCAACTCTGAGCTCTGATATTAAGTGATGATTTCTGAACACTTCTGAACATTTCAATGATTAGAAAAAATATAAAACCTAAAGAAGTCTTAAAGTTTCCCGAAATCCTAAAATAGACACTATAATGTAATGATTATATCTGATAAATAAATATACTGTGACGAGCATCCTGAGTTTATATCAGCGTTGCCCTGGGAATCAACAAGGAACACCTCAGTGCCCTCATCACCGGCTGATCGGCCCCAGCTGGAGATCGTTAGCCCGCGGCCAGATAAGCCATGCAATGCACCCCGTGGACTGAGGCACATTCTCCACGGAGCTGAGATCTAACCTGATCTCTCCTTTTCACTTTAGAAACCAGTCTGTAAATGCTCTGCCTGAGTTTATTCCCCAAGACTACCTCACAGCAGCTCTGGAACCTTCCTGGAGAGACGTCACCACTCAGCCCTCTGTACCTTTGTTGAGCACCTTACTTGTTAATAAATTCACCCTCTGGGGCTTTATTTTGAGCTCTCCTTGTCGAGTGTTCATTCTCACCCGTCACGGTGGAGAATGCTGGCAAGTTGGGGATAAAAAAACACTGAGAAGTGACCTCGTTTTTTTCCTCACCTCTCACCTTTTCCTTTTTGTGTTCGTTTTGGCTCTCACCAGGCGGCCGCTCCTCTCCCTCGCACTATGATGGAGGAGATCCTGAAGCAGCTAACAGAAGTTTGCATCTGACAGCAACAAATTGTAGATCATCTAGCCACTTCGTCAGGTGGTAGGAATGCAGAATCCCACCACCACACTCGAACTAGTGGAAGCGATTGAGCTGGCGGAGGCAGCGTATCGGAGAGACCTGGGAGAGAGAGCACCGGCATTTCCTCGGAGGGTGGCCCAGGAGCAATGTGTGCCAGAGGGCATCTCGCAACCAGTCAGCAGCGTGGCAGGCCACGGTCCTAGAGATGAACTGTTGCCCACCGAAGTCTCGTCCCATCCCCCAAAGTCCTGGTCCAGCCCCACCTCCTGCCACTCCGGCCCGAATCAAAGACTCTCCTGCCCATCACGTGTGTGTGCATGGGGACACACGGCAAGTGCCAGCCTGCCGTATCACCATAAAGACAGCTGTGGGGACTTGGCCGCTGGATGTGGGGGTGGTAAAAGATCTCTCTGTACCCGTTCTCCTTGGGCGAGACTGGCCGGGTTTTGCTATCGGCCGCCACACAGATAGCAGGCTAATGCACACCAAGTGCGAAGGTCGGGAAGAGGGGCTTGCAAACGGTTCCCTGACCCTACCCCTAATACTAACGTGTTCTTTGGCGTTTTTCAACAGGTGAGGGGAGGGGGTTCCTTGGCCAGGCCCAACAAGAAGATGATCGCCTGCGACACTGCTGGTCACAAGTGTGCTCGCTGGAGGGCAAGGAAATTCCGCCAGGTCCCCATCCTCTCCCACAGTTCATAGTGGAGAATGGTTTGCTGTACTGTGTCGCCCAGTGGAGCGGGGAGGAAAAGCGGTTGTTGGCGGCTCCAAAGTCAAAAACAGAATCTGTGTTGGAGTTGGCTCATGCCCATCCCCTAGCAGGACATCTTGGGGCGGCCAACACCGTTCAGCGCATCCGGGATAGGTTCCACTGGCTGGGCCTGGAGGCCGAGGTTAAGTGGTTTTGTCAAGCATGTCCTGCCTGTCAGAAGACCTCGCCCAGACCGCCTCCCCCCAGTCCACTCATTCCACTGCCCATCATCGAGGTGCCCTTCGAGTGCATCGGGATAGATCTGTTGGGGCCACCGCCAAAGTCTGCCCGGGGGCGCGAACACATCCTGGTGATCGTCGATTACGCCACCCGGTTTCCAGAAGCAGTGCCACTTCGAAAAATCACCTCCAAGCCCATTGCCCAAGAGCTGTTCCTTCTGTGCAGCCGAGTCGGCATCCAAGCAGAGATACTGACCGACCAAGGCACTCCCTTCATGTATTAGGTGATGGCTGACCTCTGCAGGCTGCTCCGGGTGAAGCAAAGAAAGACCTCCGTCTACCATCCCCAGACTGACGGGCTCGCTGAATGGTTTAACCAAACGCGTCAACTTGCTGAAAAAGGTGGGTAGGGGTCAGGGACCAGCTATCTGCTTTCGCCGCTGAAGAGCCACTTGTGGTGGACACCAACCCCCTCCTGCGGGGCAGAAGATGGAGCTCCAACATCTGGTCGGTCAGTTCTCTGATGTGTTCTTCTCCATGCCTGGGCAGACGAATGCTCTCCATCATGACATCCGAACACCACCGGGAGTCGTCATAAAGCAGCGGCCCTATTGGCTCCCTGAGGCTCGTCGGCAGGCTATTGAGACGGAAATTTAATAAATGCTGAAGTTAGGGGTAATTGGACCATCTCGCAGCCCATGGTCCAGCCCGATTGTTCTCATCCCAAAGCCCGACGTCACCCTCCGGTTTCGTAATGACTTCAGAAGACTGAGTTCAACAGCTACCCAATGCTCCGAGTGGATGAACCCCTCGACTGGCTAGGAAGGGCCTAATATATTTCCACGCTTGATCTCACTAAAGGTTACTGGCAAGTTCCATTGACCGAGGAAGCTAAGCCAAAAATGACGTTCTCTACCCCTAGTGTCCACTGGCAATATCGGACCCTTCCCTTCGGGTTACACTGGACTCCAGCCATGTTCCAAAGCCTAATGGACATCCTACTTCAGCCTCACCAACAGTACGCAGCCGCTTACCTGGATGACGTGGTCATTCACTTAGAGTGCTGGGGAGGCTCCATATGGAGCGACTCCGAAGGATGCTGTTGGAGCTACATCGGGCTGGGCTGACCACCAACCCTTGCAAATGCCATCTTGCCCTGTTTGAAGCAAAGTACCTGGGTTTCCAGGTGGGAAGAGGTCTCATCAAGCCCCAAGAAAAGAAGGTGGAAGCGGTCGGCCGAAAGGCCCGTGTCTAAAACCCAGGTACAAGCTTTCTTAGGGTTGGCGGGATATTATCGCTGTTTTATCACTTCTCCTCTTTAGCCGCCCCTCTGACAGATCTGACCAGCAAGTGGCAGCCTGAGAAGATAGAGTGGAATCCCGAGTAGAAGAAGCGTGGCGGTCGAGAAAGCTCTCACCTCGGAACCTGTCTTGCAAGCTCCGGACTTTGGCTGCCCCTTTCTGCTACAAACAGACACTTCGGAGGCAGGATTGGGAGCCGTCCTGGGATTGGGAGCAGCCAGATAAGGCCTGCGAGACACCCTGGGGACTGAGGCACATTCTCCACGGAGCTGAGATCTAACCTGTTCTCTCCTTTTCAACCAAGAAACCAGTCTGTTACAGCTCTGCCTGAGTTTACTCCTCAAGACCACCTCACAGGAGCTCTAAGGACTGGAACCTTCCTGGAAAGACGTCACCACTCAGCCCTCTGCACCTTTGTTGAGCACCTTACTTGTTAATAAATCCATCGTTCGGGGCTTTATTTTGAGCTTGTTGTGTGTTCATTCTCGCCCGTCACAATACCTTTTAAATGTTGGTTTGGAAAACAGGGAGCCTTAAAGTCAAAAAGGTTGAAAACCTTTAGTACAGATCACCAATACCAAAAGCTTTTATGATCTTCTTACATTTTCAATGCTTTTTGGAAAGGCAGCCTTGATTGCTTTGGTTACATACCTTACCATTTGTACCATCACAAAAGGGGTAAAAAATTTATCCAGCACTAAGGCCGGTTAAAAAGTGGGTGGTCACTTTAGCACTCTGTTAAACATCCACACTGCACTCTCTCTCTCCCTCTCCCCGAGAGTGGTAGTGCTGTCACTGGCAGATGGAGCCGAAAGTGACCTGATAATAAGTAGCATTAATCACAGTTTTAATTACAAACCAGGGTTCAGCATGAGGTTAAAAGCTCACTCCTAATGGCATTCCAAAGACTCGATCCAATGCATACCAATCAGACCTATATTCTGCAATTATGCTGTAAAGTTGTTCATATGATGGTAGAACTCTTTGACAAATGAAGGGTTGTCAAAAAGCTAGCCGCCATTTCTGATTTATGATTCCTGCACTTTGCTGACGCCTTTCACAACATCTGATTTTAAAGTCATCACTGTTGATTTAATTTACTGCCAGAGTTATGACACGGCTTGTTTACTTCTACACTAGAGTCGTCGTATCATCATTACGCTTTAGTGAATATTTCTGAAAACTCCTCTTTTATGAACAGCTACAATGATCATCAGTCCTAAACTGATGAAATGTTTGGTGTAGAAACAATTTTCACTCAGAAATTAAACAAATTTCAGAGAATAATTGTATTTTCTCGTAACATATTCCAGTAATCCTGTTGTGTAAATTTTTACAGTGTACATAAAGTTGCAAAGACTATATTATGAAGATCGGTTTTATTGGTGCAACGCCAAAGCATTAATGCTCATTTTTCAATTTATTTTTTAACTAAAATCTTTATTTGTCCTTTCCTCCTCTATTATCTCTTCCTATAGAAAGAGTGGTTGGAGGGGGTCTGACAGAGCAGTACTGGCTGGCAGACGCTGTTGGGTTTTGTGGGTTGAGGCTACTGGAGGGAGGTGGAGGAGAGAGATGATGCCAGACCCTGAGCACCAGAGCTCATTTCAACAGCCCGTCTCAGTGGACACACGCAGAAATGCCACTCACCGTGCCAGCCTGCCCGGACACGGCTCTGAGAGAATTCACACTCACTTCCATTTCACATTGATCTTCATCTTCTGCACATACGCATATGAAACGTGAGGTTTTCCCTCTGTGCACTATAAATACATGTATCCTAATCAATTCATTGCCACAATTTACTTTGCCGATGCGGGATGTGAATAAGTAATGCTCTCAAGCTGTGAACAGACAGTGAGCCAGGGGCGATTCTATAGGGGGCCAAAGCACTCTAAATGAAATAAATACTGCAAAATTAACAAATGCTTAAATAAATTAAGCAAAATATCCCATTTATTTTGAAGTATTATTCTATAATAAAACAACAGTTTAAACATTTCATAATTATTATGAAAAATGCAACCAAGGACGATTTGAAATACAATGCTTCTTGAAATACAAGTGAAATGACTAGTAAGTGGTGCTTAAAGTACAGACAAATCTGGAAGCGTGTGGTGGCAGATATATTTGGTGACTGGTTCTAAAAGTTACACTGCCTTCACATGATATCAGAATTATTACGTATTGTGTATTATAAGTGTACCAGCTGGAAATTGGACTTGAACAACCTCTCAAGTTGTATTTACAGTACAACTATTGTGTATACTTGTGATACTAGAGTTTCTGAGAACTCTGAACATGGTGAAGGAGAGAAACATATCTGTAATATTTTATTTGTTTTATTATTCTCCTGCTATTAAAGTCATGCATTTTTACATCTATAAATAACCATATGATGCATGAAATTTAGGAATCATCTAGATAGCGCAGTTAAAGTTTATATGGTTACTAATGAATGGGACACTACATTTTATTCAAAACTTGTTGAATATTGACTTAATTTCCTGACCTTTCCGCTATAAAAAAATTTCCCCCAATAAACAGGCATGAGCTCATGAAGGGGCCATCCACCATGATTTATGTTGTTTATGACAACAAAGCACTTGAACGTGACACACTCATACTTACAAATTTAGAAGTTGGAAGTTAGAAATTTCTGATAACATTTCAAGAGATTTGGGAGGAGGGACTGAAACAAATTCACATCTGCTCTATTAATACAAGATTTTAACTTATACAGTCTAAAGTGCTGCATACTGTAGTTTACACTATACCAGAATTAAATTCAATACAATTTGCCCTTCAGTTTCCCCATTATGTGATAGATGCAGGAGCTCAAATGGGACACATGCTCATACATTTTGGATTTGCCCTGAGATTTCTGAGTTTTGGAAGAACATTTTCAGTGCCAACAGTACCATTCAGTGGTACTCAAAAGAGAAGATATTAGTCCAGATCTTGAATTAGCTTTGTTTGGATGTTCTGACCATACGTTAGCATTTACACATTCTCAGCAACTGTCTGTGTTAGTTATGGTGGTGGCGAAAAAGGTGGTTTTGATGGCTTGGAAGTCCCCTTTACCACCTAGTTTTCATAAATGGCTGGCTGAAATGGTTGCTGCCCTCATACTTGAAAGCATTGTTTTTCTCTAAGATTGACACATATAAAATATTTGATAAACAGTAGATCATTCAGATATTATATTATTTCACTCCATGTTTAATATTCTGTTTAAGTTTGATTAAGTATGGTTTTGTTTCTGATAAGGTGAAAAATGAGAAAACAAATATAAATATCTGTGGCTGGTGGAGTGTCCTGTCACATTCATTTGCATTAACAGAACTGTGTATTGAAAGCAAATTGTCTTTGTTTGGTCTTGGTTGAAACTGGAATGCTGTTGACGTGTCAGTCAAAAAAAAAAAAAAGTGAGTTTCTGTGATTGAAAGTGAGTAGTTACAGGCAAAATGTAATTTTAGAGCTTGCTGTCTTTATGAAGTTTCTTGCTTTACACAGCAGGAACAATTAATCTACTGTAAATAATTACTGTGCATTATAGAGTCTTATTTGATGAATCGGTCATGTCACATATACAAATATTTGCTGAGAAAAACCATAATTTGATCAACTGAAAATATTACAGTGGGAGATCAAAGCACAGGACAGACAAAGATGTTTTTATTATTATGATTATTATTGATCAAAAATCGACTACTGAACTTGAGTGATTGAGTCTGTCAGTCTGCATAAACTGAGATCCCTCAGTTCAAAAACCTCCCATGAATACATACAGTGGCTTCAAAAAATATTTGGACTGAGAAAGACCACCAGACTGTATAGGATAATTGGGCAAAACAGTTAGAAGCAAGAGAAAATGGCAAAGACTATTTGGCTGGTAAGGGAGATTAATACAGAGAAAATGATTAATTTGCTTGAAGAATATGAAAATCTGGATGGAATTTGCAATAGAATGATTCATGATGACTCGTGACAAAAGCGAAAAGTACAGCATCAGTCAAGCCTAATTAAATGCAATTAAATTTTAAAGTGTCTACTGGTACCACTGTAAAAAAAAATATTTAGTTCAGATGCTGCCTTAAACTTTTTAAGTATAATTTATAAATTTATAACTTGGTTATATAAGTAATTTCAACTCAAATTGAAAAAAAATAAATAAATAAATCAAGCATTTAAAGACATTAAAATAGTTTAACTTATTACCTTAATTATAACTTACTTACATCATTACTTTGACAATGTGCAAAAGCTGGGTGTGCTGTTTTAGCACAAGACTGAGAACAGTTTGCAAGCCAAAAATCAGCAGACTATAACTTTAGTGCAATGTTAATTACATCCGGCAAATAACACTGACCTATGAATAAGGTACAATGTATAATCAGCCTAATTTACATATAAAGGAGACCGAACAGACACTTGTTATTTGACAGCTATTAAAGTGCTGACGAATGACACAGATGATGAACAGGAAGGCTGTATCTTGGCAATGCTTTTGGAGTGCTGAAATGAATCTGTGCAGATGTCACCATCCTCTGAGTCATGTTTTTGCTCTATTTAGATTCCATGGGCATGGGATAATTACCATTTTTCACAGTTGGCAATATTGTCTATCGTCCGTTTTGATCCTAAGCATTGTCAAAAACCTTCTCTCATTGCTAATTTTGTGCAGTCCTCACCATATTTGCATCAGGTGATCTTGTCTACAGTTATGAAATGCAAATGCTACTACTTTGCATTCACGGCTGTTTGCACTGACAAAAACATGCATGGTGATGTATGTATAATGGAAAAATTGACTAAATTCTGCCATAATAATCAAAGTATAAAAACTTAATACCTTTTTCTTTCTTTAAATATAATTTGAGTTTGAGCAAGATAAGCACAAATGTAATCTTCTGGGATGAAGGCTGTGTCCAAATACACTCTTTGCTTACTTTTTCTTCATATAGAAAACTACGTGACAATCACCAAGTAGTGAATGAGCAAATGAGTCACTGGTTTTGGAAACAACAGCACTGTTGAGTTACACCTTATTTTGTTAGTCCACTTTAGACATTATACTAACTATAAGTAACTTTGTAACTACATGCCAACTACATGTCTACTAACACTCAGAGTTGACTTAGTAACTTAGACTTAGTACACTGTACAAGAAATCTGTAAAATTTACGGTAAAAAACGGCAGCTGTGGTTGATTCGACTGTAAAAACGTTAACAACATTTTAGGTTTTAAGTTAAATTTACAGTTAAATACCGTAGTTTCATCAACTGATACAATATTAAAATACCAACCTATTAAAGTACTGAAATCTGTTTTGTACCATTGAAATACACTGATAACCACCAAATGCAGGTGGTGAGGAGAAAGTCACATGATGAACCAAAGCCCATCACAAGCAGCTTTTAAATATGAACGTTATTCACACAAACACTAAACACCATCATGGTGAGACTCATTAAACTGAAATATGCAATAAACATTAATTTAAAAACATTACATGTAACATACAACCCTAATAAATATAACTGATAAGAAAAAAAACTAAGAAGAAACAGTTATTTCAAAGAAAAAACATTAACAACATTAACAACAGTTCGTTACCGTTAAAACCATGGTAATTTTTTTTACAGTGTTAGGGTTAGTAGAATAAGCTGGCATATGCGTGTTAAGTTTCTGATAGTATATTGTATATTGTGGACTCATCAAAATAAAGTGTAAGAAAATATTAATCAGAGAGTCTACTAATACTCTAATGACTGCTGGTTGACATGAAGTAGCAAAGTTACTTACTGTTAGTAGATTGTGTAAAAGAGAACTATCGAAATAAAGTGTTACCTGTTGTTTACGCTGTTGTTTATGTTCTCTATTACAACAAATCAGTTCACAGATATTACATCATGGACATAAGCAGAGGCATAATTTTCACAGCATTTCTTGCATGTTTCATGGGATTGTATGATATGTTGCCAACACTGCATGAAAAACAGTTATCAAAATCATTGCAAAATGACAGTTTGTACTGACAGTGCTATAAGATTTGAAAAACAAATCTGTGTGCAATTCAAAAGTCTTCAGGGTCCTTGGAAAACATGAAGGTAAAAAAATTTAAATCAGAAGTGTTGAGTTTTTGTTCACTAATGGAGAATCGTAACCCCAAACCAATTTTGAATGCACTAATCAGAAAATAAATTAATTATCCCTTAGAAAAACATGCTGGAGTTTCTGAATGGCTGAATGCCTTACCTTAGCAAAGAATACTTGTTTAATGAAAATCAAAATATATGTGCATACACACACACACACACGCATTTTCTATCACCTTACCCTACTCCCAAACCTATACCCTTCACAAATAATGTTCTGCTATTTCATATTTTCAAAATGCTTCATATTGTACTATTTATGAGCAAACAAAGTAAACATGGTCATGGTCAGAATTTACTGGTGTAATTTAAGGGACATTTTCTCCCCATAACATAATGAATAACAGGTGCGCGCGCACAAACACACACACACGTGCGTATGTGTGTCTCTGTTTGAGCAATATTGTTGCAAAAAAATACAAATCCAGGTGACAGAATCATCAGAAGGAGAACCATAGCACACCAGCTGCTTGTTAAAAGAATATTTTAATCAAAAGAAAATCTTACAATTGCCATCCCAAAGCCCAGAACTTCCGCAATTGACAAAAAAATTTAAGAATGTCAATATTGTGGTGTGGATAAACTGAAAATCTTTGGTGCCTGAAACTTGGAACAAACTTTGACCAGCTGTTACAGAAACTTCATGCCCAGAGGTAGCTACTCTATCCACAGCAAATGTTTTAGTATTCGAAACCTTAAAAAATAAATAACATGTTTTTGTAAAACAAACATCATTTGATGTGATATTATTATATAATACAACAACATTTATATAAGTGGTTTAAGTGTCTAAATGTCTTTAGGGCCACTGTCTTATACCCAGAGATCAGCTCTGGGAACTGGGGTCTGTTTGGCAGAGGTTTCATGGCTAGTGGGATGCAGAATCGTCAGAGGCACAGTGACGATTTGGGAAAGACTTTCAGCAGTTGAGTCTAATGAGAGCGGACAACCATGTGCAAAGCTTCTCTTAGGCTGAGGGAACAAGCTGACAGCTGACAAAGCAGTCGGAGAGACATCACCAACACACCAGTCCACTGACCTCAGCTCCAGCTTAAATGAAGATTTGTTTTAAACTGAGGTTCTTTCAGGTGCCCTTCCTGTGGTTGGCCGGTGATGCCCAGCAATTCATATGAATGAAAAGTCATCAAATGGCAGAAGCTGGAGTTGTGATAATGATGAGAATCATATAGAAAGTCTCCATATGAGTGTTTTTTTACAGGTGTAGATCAGCTAAAAATGAAATTCATCATCATTTACTCACCCGCAGAGTATTCCAAAACCTGTTCACAAGAAAGAGAAATCAAGAAAGAGCTGCATTGTCATCTGGAAAAAGTTTAATCTAAAAAATAAACAGATGCGCCACAAATTAGATAATTTACCAAGCAATGAATGAAGTATGATTGCAACACAGTATGTGTCTGTCTGCCACAGTATGAGGGACTGTGACTGATCTGACCCAAGTCTGTGTCTTCATAATTAATCTTATGCTCATTAGAACACATTTTAATTTAGATTATCTTTCTTTATCATTTAATTAATTTTAATTTTAAAAGTAGTATTTAATAGCATGAATTTCTCACTAGTTGTTTCATCTTCTATTTGGAAAGAAAAAGGTTTTATTTATTTATTTTTTTAATAAAACTGCAAATTTAATAATAATGATTAAAAAATAAATAAATAAAATAAAATTCTTACTGCATATAGTTCTTAACCAGCTGTTATAATTTAGTTTAATGAATATGTTTGGTTGCATTATATAATCAAATCATAAAAATAACTTAATTCCCAACCTTGAGATATCTGAAATATTTAAGGGTCAGTAACAGCTGTAGACATTTCATGATTTACTCTTTTTGATTTGAATTTGTGTGGAGCACAACTTGATTTAAAAATAAGAAGACAAGGTCAGATCAGATCAGTGTGACCGTCCTCGGTCCTCCTGATGTAACATCTGTATTATAAGAAAGAGCTTCTATTAAGATTTTCATGATACAACAAGAGCGTGTTAACACTGCTGTTAGTTGTTAGTCGAAAAGCACATGAAGGGCACACTTCGTTGGATTCACCTTGAATTAACTTGGATTAACAATCTTTTTTTTTTCTTTCTTTTTTGAATGACACACACATTCATTAAATAATAAGGCAGCACACTTGTACTTAGCTTGTTACATTTAGTTATATATCTTATGCTTCAAAGTGACTTACAAATGAAGACCAATATAAAAGCAGTTCATACTTGGGAAACATAAAGGGCTGTTTTACACTGCATGGGTAAGTACTGCATATTTATTTTGGTGCTGTATACAAGCCAGACATTAAGGCTGTACAGTATATGTCTTCGTAAGCAGTGGAAATTTACCCCGATTGTTTTTCTTTTACTGGGGTACTATATTATTTCTCATACTATATGTATGTTTCTTATACTTTATTGATGAATTAATGAAAGGAATGCACAACAGTGCCATAACAACTAACACATTTTCTGTTATAAGTTGTAATTGTGAAGTTTGTATGCTTCAAATCCGTAAAATAAATAAATAAATAAATAAAAGCAAGGGAGAATTTGTTCAGAGACCATAATAAATGTAATGGCAAAATAGGGGAGAAAAGAGGAAAGATATTTCTGATGATGAATAATTATTATGTTATGCTTCACTAATTTTAGGCAGGAACAACTCTTAATAATGATGTCGGCAGAAAGCATGTCAATTTGTCTTAATATGCTTCATTATGATAATATTAACTATTATTTCTCATATTTCTAATTACTCATATTTCTACATTAAGAATTTTAATAACATTACTATGCTCAATAAGCTGATTAGGTGATTTTTTTAGTAGCTATAAATGAACTAATGACAGGTTTGTGCAGTCAGTGGACCAAAGAGGGCTACATGAACACTGGCATACATTCAACTAAACATCTCAGTGGAAACACTGGGCCCATCTATTATGAAGTTGATAAAAAAGAGTGATCTAGCATTCTGACGACATGCCGTTGAACGCCTTTGAACCTCAAAAGTAAGGAAAAGTGAAGTTCTTGCAAACCAGCTTTTGTTCAATGAGACTTGTTAGAGTTGTTTAACTTCAAATTTCTCTGATTGTTTCAGTCACACCCGACTCTCAAGTCAAATCAAATCACAACAAAAAATTAAAATAAATAAAAAACTCTTGTGAAGAATAGTGGATGTAGGTACATGAAAGAATGTTTGCTATTGTTATTCATTCTGCAGGCTTACATTTAAACTGTGATTGGGTGAAAAGACCCAAACTCACATTACCTGTTGAGTAAGTGTTGATGTTTTGGGATACTCAAAATACAGCACACACACACTACTGTATATCAATGCTATATTACAGTATTACATATATTTATATCAATACTTTGTCCTCCATTTTGAACATATTTTTCACTGAGCTTGTCAAGATGCATGCTTTCTCAATGAAAAATACATTCGATGCTACTTACAAATGAGCCAAAACTGCATATTTTTATAGGCAGCAAAATTGCGCTGCCCACTTTTTTGGACATCCTTCATGTTTACAAGCATGCCCCTGACACCTTAAAATGGCACCTACTTTACCACTCATTAGGTTTTGAAACAGAGCCACTTTCATCCGAAAGCAATTCACGTTTTCATGATAATTTGAACATTACTCCACAGGTTTCTCTATAACAACCAATAGCAGAGGAAATGCTGTGGTGGTGAAAACTGTGTTCAATGAGACTGTGTGGGCTGGATTAACATATTCAGGAAGATTGAGTGGATTTATGGAAAATTCAACAGACAGTAATTCTGGTAAACATACACTCAAAGAAAAATACCCATTTAACATTGAATTGAACACAAAGCAATCATGGCATATGATTTAGATTTAAGTACTGGTAAGCCTTAGTCAATCTACAAATATTGATGTGTTGATGTGATTAATAAAAAAAAGTTAATCAAAGCATGACATAATGCATGGCAACATCGTTTGAAGCAATTCTTATTGATCATGCAAATCCTCCTCATAAAATGGGATTAAAAAAATGTATGACTCTCGCCAGTGACATCGTCACTGCACGGATTACACACATAAGAAGCAGCTTCAAAGAAAACACACCCAATACACATCAGTGTCTCACCTCACGCTCGCACCACTCTAAAAAAACAATCCATTCTGTTACTCTGGCTCTTCGTATTTCCCATTCTGTCTGTGTGAATCTGGCTTCCTCTCAGTCAGGAATTCTGGGAGGCTGGATCATCCCTCAACATGTCACACTCACGTGAGCATGTAACTCAGGTTGAGAGAGCACTCCAGTGTGTTCATCTGTGATGAATCCCAGCTTAGTTCATCTCAAAGACATGAACCGATGTCTCCTGTGGGAACGGTGCGATCTGAGAGACCCAACAGAGCCGGTCCAGTTCATCTCAAGTAGTTCTTCACAGCTAATCTGGTCTCATTACACACCGATACAGTCTTTACATTATATGAATGTATCTATGTATCAAAGTTGCATTGTTAAAAAGAAATATATGCAAAATATGAAAAGAAGTTTGTTAGGTCTCAGATGTCACTTGGAATGACTTTTAAACATAAATCACAACATAAATTCGCCAGTTATTATTTTGGAATAAATGTAAAAGGCTTAAAAAACATTACCTTACAGAGATTCATACTTGGCTTTAAGAAACAGAATATTGATCACATTGTTAATGTAAAAAATCACACACATAGGCTATATATATAGGTACAAATTATTCATGCTTTCAAGAAAATACAATTTATTGCTTTTTTTTTTTTACCTTAAAATATTTATTTCAATGTTACTTGCGATTTCTTTGTACTTGTACAAATTGATTTTTAATCATAAAAAAAAAAAAAAAAATCTAATAAGGCAGAAAAGCGTTGTTAGGCTTTACTCTTAATTACTTTCTTTATAAGCTGTTCAACAATGTGTTATTGACTTGATAAACAGAAATAGTACGACTCATTATAATTGCCTCTTAACCTTGTGTTATTTCATGTTATTTTAGGAAGGGGATTCACAATGGCATTATTCTAATTCAGGGCTACCCATCCATTGCAAATTGATTCTTATATATTATAGGTCACACAAGAATGGCACCCAAAGCAGACTACCAGCTGTGTTCTCTCGTAATGAGAAGAGGACGAGAATGAACAGGATATTTATTTATTTATTTTTTCAAAATGTATGTGGAAAATTCTCTTAGTCTCTGACTACATGACTACTTGGCAAACGGTGTTGAGACCGCTCAACTAGACTGCATAAAATGAATGATTGAAACTATGGAGGACAAAAAATTACTTAAGTATAAATAAATAAATGAATAAATACATAAATGCAGAAACAAACTGACAAATAAAGGTAGAAATACTTAAATAAATGAATGAATAAATAAATGTAGAAATACATAAAATGAATACATAAATAAACGAAGAAGTACTTAAATGCTGAAATAAATAAATAAATAAATAAATGCAGATATGTACCATTTGTGTTATAATACAGTCATTTCTACATTTATTTATTTCTGTATTTCTGTGTCCATATGTTAATAAGGTGGGCGTTCCTAACCTCTCTCAATGCAGGATTGGTTATACAGGATTGTTATCGTTATGGATGTAGCCTACTACTGTGGATACTACTGTGGAAAATTGCTAATGATTTTCGTTTAATAGCAACTGAAGTTGATAATCCACCAAGCCTTCTGTTTCTGTTCAAACCTTCTGTTTTGTTTGGAACATGTAGAATGAATTAATTATCAGCTCAGTGCTGATACAGTATGCATGTAGACCTGTGATTCAGCTGTGTTCGCTGGTCTTCAAGATGCAGCAGGGCAGCTTCATATGCGCTTAAAACACGGCGGTCAGCCGCGTCTTGAAAATACACGGTCAAGAAGTTTGTTTGTTTGTTTGTTTTTTGTCTTGTGAGTCTAATCGCGCACTATGGGTGCTGGGAGCTCTCAAAATGGATTCAAAGACACTGTCACAACGGCGTCATAACACCAACCCTACACCTAAGCCTATACCTCTTACAGAAAACTTTCTGCTATTTCAGATTTTGATGACATGTCTGTCGTACAGTACTGTTTTTTACTGTTCGTACAAAAAAGTTGCTCGTGCGCTGAGGGGGAAACTGAATTTACTGGATTCACTGGATTCAGATGTAAATGCAGACATCAAATAGATGTCTCGTAGATGTACACAGGGGCGTAATTTCCACTTAAAGTTATAAAAACAAAAAGCAGCATAAACAGAATGTGATGCACTGCACGTCACATCACGCGCAGAGCTTGTGCGAACAGAGAAAAACTTAATAAAGCTATAAAAGAAATAAATAGGTCCATGCGAAATATTTTCCAAATAAATAGTAAATTAACAAAACGAAAGAAAACAAACTGCAACAAATAGCAGCATATGCAGAATTTCAGTCAATTTCTCAGAAAGCCACATCCAATTTGTTTCCTTTATTTAAAAAAGCACAGCTGTTTATATTGTGATTGCATACAAATAAAAAAATATATATTTCGAATAGTTTCGAGCAATGCTTTGTGAGTATTGTAAGGTGTTTCCACTTTTAGAACGGGGAAAAAATCAAGTGATCCTGCCGGCGCATTGCTAACTCAACTTTCATCTTCAGAACAAAGTTAATGCATTATAAATTTCAACGTATTAAAAGCAACATCAAATTAGAAAAATATATGTTTGAGAGAAAACTCCTAATTTTGAAGCGCTAAATATTTTTCCATAAAAAAGTCCTTGGATGGAAACCTGATATGATGATCAGATCTGCGTGATCGGATCACGGAGATTGCATGCAAGTAACCACCGCCAATGTATGACAAGCATACATCCAGACTCTGAATGCTAGTTTAATGTTAGACTTGATCATGACTCAGTCGTTTTCATATTAGAGGACAGATCGATGAGGTGGAGCTGCTTCAGAACAGAGAGAGTGAGACAGGGACAAGCAGTAGTCCCTTAATTTGTCCCATTTTCATAGGTACAGTAGTTAGTTTGAAATACAAAATCTCGTTTAACAGTGGAAATTAAGTCTCAGTTAAATTAAAATTTTAAAGACCTTTAAATTTTATTAACACATTTTTGACTTTATAAAATGATTCTCTGAAATCTTGGTGATGGCTATTCTTTTTGGCAGAATTTATCATTATAAATAATTATTTCTGGATTTTCTATCAGCATAGTACCTATATATAAAAAAACAATCCCATGTAAATGCAGGAAATGTGATTCAAATCGAAAACATTTTCTCCAATTTTCTGTCCCCCCCACTTCTCAAACCAAAGTTACAGTTACACCCTTGGATGTACATCAGGGCTGACTTGCGTCCTCCCTTCCCCCGAGCTCGAACTACCAAGGACTCAAGTCCAGACTTTTCCTACTTAGTTGGTATTGAGAAACGGCTTGTGTATTTTCAAGACGCATCTGGCTATTTATACTTTCTAAGAATCCCCATCTACCTAATTCTCATCCTAATCCTAAATATTGCATTCTGAATATAATCTTATTACTCTGTACACTGTAGTGATGTTTTATTTATGAATGAATCAGCCTTTGAACGAATCATGAGGAAATGACTCAGTGACTTAAAGGCAGCCCCCGTCGCCACCTACTGGCAAATACATATCCAAGTAATTGAATTTAGCTACTGTAATCAGAAGCGTCAGGCTGACTCACTAAAGTTAGAATCGAAATCCGTTTTTATGCCTTTTTTAAATTCATTGTTCAAAACTCCCCCCCCCCCCCAAAAAAAAGAAGAAAAAACACAAAAAACAAAACCAACTAAACCTAACTTAAGTTAAATATCATTCTTTATTTAATTTATATTTTGCTATTATTTATAGGACAGTTCAAAACCCTTTACTACAGGGAAAAAGGTAAGTCTTAAAAGGAGATTTTTAGGTTTTAAAAGGTGTACACACAAACTCATACACAAACTGGTAAAGCATCTAGGCCTACTACAATATAATGACATATTTTGTGATTAATTATTTTAAAATGAAAGTTTAGTCATACAAGTCATAGTACTTTTTTTTGCCACATAATGGTAGTTTTGGCACAAGCTAAATGGGTAACGCTAACCAGCCAAACTTGGACTCTTTGTAAGGAACACAAAAGAAGCCTCTAAAGGTGTTGTTGTCTAGCTCTGGATACACCTCAGGGGGATCGCACACACCTTTCATCTCAGGTAACTGTGCTTAGAGGCAAGAGAAGTGCTGAAAAGGGTTTTTTCACTTGTTCCAATTTGCAGGGGTTCCACTTAACTAAAAATGTATTTTTTTTCCTTTCTATGCGTAATGATTGATACTGTTCACAGCAGCCAATTTGCCATTTGTTGCCATCAGAAATTCGGAAAATTAATGATTGCTAAAAAATACAGGAGTCACTGAACTGTTGTCTTAAAGTGAACGTGTGTGAATTACTTGTCCCAGGTATTGGCATACTGGAGTAATGTCTTGCAAAATCCATTTACTAAGAAAGCTCACATTTTCTAAAGGTACTCAGTTTATAATGTAGGTTTGCAAGTTTAGCTGAATGAGAGTGTTCGATGTTATGTTTACATGTAGATGTAGGAGTTCAGATGCATTTGCAGTGGTTTCACAACCAACACAGTCTCGCTTCAACTCGTCACATTTGACACTTGGTCAAGACCAAGAGAACGGAGATGTTACCTATGGGAACTCGCCAGAGAGACCAATCGCCTTTGAACTTCAAAGAAAAGGCCAATGAAAATTGGCGTGCAC
>JAUCMR010000130.1:0-22471 GCA_032357425.1 Enteromius argenteus | reverse complement strand
CCTGTGTTTATCCCTTTGTTCAGCCATTCGTGTCTCTCCGTGTTTCCCTGTTTGGATTATCGACCTCGCCTGCCTTTGGATATTCGCTCTAGCCTCACCCCCTGGACACTGTTCGCTGTTTTGCCTGACTCATGCCACGTATTGGTTTATTCTTTAGCCTCTGCCCATTATGTTTATGTTTGCTGTTGCCTCAACTCCGCTTGTGTCACTCTGTGTTTAAATAAATAATCTGCAGATGGATCCACACGCCTCCTCGTATCTTCCTCATGACACTAACAGTAAGCAATATATTTGTTACAGTATTAATTCATCTTTGTTACTGTTAGTTAATGTTCTGGTGCATAACATAATATTAATAGCCGTACTACATAAGCAATGATGAACCACTTTATTTCTTACAGATGTAGATGCTGATTTTATATTTACTTCAAAATATTGTTACAGTCAGAAGATGTTTGCTTGAAGCTAAGTTGTTAACAAGAATCAACAAAGCACCATTGTTAACATAAAAAAAAGTAGTTTCTTCACAGGAATTGTAAAATCTTACTGTAAAGTGTTCCCAAAAGATGAATTAAGAATAGTTACTAATTTTGCTTTACCATCTTTCATAAAAAACAATTACTCATATTAGATTATGACTTTCATTTAGACAGATGTGTGATTTGAAGAATAGTACTAAGTGATTTCTTTTTAATCTTTAAACGTATATTTAAAATTGTGAATCTATAACATCTGAATTTAAAATAGGTTGAATTTGACAGTTCTGTTCCCTCTGTATTACAGGTTTTTGGCAGTTGGTGCTACTTCTAAAAACAGCTGAAGGAAGACTGTGAGCTTATTTAACAATCCTGGGAACAGATTCAAATGAATGAAAGGGATGTAAATCAAAATGCCACTCAGCATGAAGAGGATCACATAGAGGTACTCAATCTGAGGGTCATCAATGATGGGTGCCAGTACCAGGAACACCGCGGCCAGCAACGCCAGGATGGGAATAATTATAGGTACCTTGGAAGGGTATATAGAAAGACAATGGTTGAATATTAACTTAATTTGTATAAAAAATCATAACATTACTGAATGCATTCATTTTGTTGCTTTAGGCTAGAAGACAATGGTAAGAACTGCCATCAGATCAACCCGACATCTGACAAACCGTACACACTCACTCCTACACACACACATAAAGAACACCGCAACTTTACAGTTGTTCAATTAAAATAAACATATTTGAGCCATACAATATGTTTGTTTTCTTTGAATAGCATGAAAGTAAAATAAAATGACATTCAGCACTCTCAGAAATAAAGGTACAAAAAGCTGTCACTGGGAAAGTACCTTTTCAAAAGGAACACTTTTGTACCTATTAGGTTCAAATATGTACACTTTAAGTACTAATATATACCTTTAGGGTACCAAAATGGACCCTTTAGGTACAAACATGTACCATACTTTTATTTCTGAGAGTGAGAGGACTTAAAGTGAAAGTCCTGAATAGCTGCTGCACGTCCCGTGAACATCCATGTGAACATCCGGAGGACGTCTTTGCGGATGTCCACTCAATGTCAAGGGGATCCTACATGCTTACATTTGGGGGATATTCACAGAGGCCATTTAGGGGATATCTTATCCTTTTTAGCTGGGTTGAGATTCACCTTTGAGGAGGGCATATCAATACATGGTCCTTCCCTTCGGACAGTCCCTGGCTCCTACTCCTCTGAGACAGATGGAAATTTGCATTCTAAATTACAAAAGCTCCCAAAAACAAAAGCAAGACCCCCCGAGCTGATGCTTTCTGGTTCTGTTGAAAGTATGGAATGCATGCTGTGGCTGTTGCTTCTCATCATCATTGTTGTTTTGTTTTGTTTTTCACCAATTGTTTGCAAGTTTATATAACTGTTGTCTCATCCTGTGTAAAGCCATGCTTGAATTATTTGTTTTGATTAAATCAGTCATCCTCATTTCAATCTCTACCAACACCTTTATCTATGTCTTCATCGTTTTCTCTTGTGTTTTACTGTTTTTTTCCCCTTTTTTGGATATAAAATCATCACATGTACATTGAATTGGACTGTTTCCCTGGCTCTCACAAACTTTTGCCTTACCTGTGTGGTGTTTGTGATTTTGAAGCATCTCACTCTATTCATCCCACAAACCTCCACAGGTTAAACACCTGACACCACTATTGAGTAAAGGCCCCGATATACTTCAAACAAAATCAAAGAACGAACTGAAATGACCTTTCTTCATTTTGAACAAAATCAGGCCAAAGTTCTTTTGAGTTTTTGAATCGGCTCACCAAAACAAACTTTGGGTGGTCGTTTTGACTTCTAAACACCTATGAGCTACCATTGGTCCGAAGCGGTTATGCAATCTGCGGGTGTGTTCTGAAGTCAGGCAATGGGAGCAACATCTCCAAGTTACTTTACATATATTTATATATAAATATATATAGCTGAGCCGCCACAGCTTTCAAACTACTTTTTTCCCTCAAACAAAGAACAAAAAAGAACTCTGTTTGAAGTAATCATAGCCTTAAGTCTGCCCTTTCTCATTGGTTGTGTTTTGTGTGGCTTTTTCTTATTGGGCTTGGCTAACGTGTGTGGTGCGACCTCTCTTCTTTATTTCCAGAGAGACTGCTAGACCGTCACCCCTTTCCATATCCTATCTCTATTTTTTTCTGGCTAAAATGGAACTCATGGCATTTCCTACATCATCTTCAGACACAGTGCGTGCTCCAATTCAAAAGGGAACTCTGTAACGTTGCAAACTTTCAATTAATTTTTTAATGAGAAATTACTGATTTTATCCAAAAAATAAATTTTTTAAATTCTAAAATTTGTATTTTCCACTGCATACTAACACAAACAATATAACTAATCATCTTCACACAAATATTTATTCAGGCAATCTCAATTACCCACAAAGGTGAACACGATAACATACATTTGCAGTAAATGAATGAATTAATTAATGGATGAATAGACTGTGCATTTGGGGTAGCTTATCTTTAGGTGCATGATGTTCTCACCGTAATTGTCCGGGGAATTTCAGGTTTCTTAATTTTCAAATAAAGCAGACCTGATATTGTGACCCCGTAAAACAACCATGCAGCAAAGCTAGAAAACAAAAGGAACAATGTTAGAGAAAAAGAGAGAGATAAAAAACTTCACATGTTTTCATGTTTACCCTAACAACCACTTAGCGACTATCCAGAACACACTAGTCGCTGCCTGACAACCACATAGCATCCACCTAGTACAACCTAGCAACCACACCTATCAACATTTAGACACCCTAAATTAACATTATTTACAGAAATAATCAGAAAAAATATCAAAAAACAATTCTATTTTTTTTTTATTTTTACATTAACATTGCAATCAATATGTGCATTACATGGAGCATTGAAATCAGTTTAAAAGTTAAATCCAAATGAAAATGGTCCATATAAACACCTAGACCTTTCTATAAACCAAATAAAATTTAAATTCTGCCATGTAAACAGATTAAACCGATAATTTTAAGGCATTCTGGAATTTGGGGACACCGATACTATAGTAGAGACCGGGAAATAGTGGAGGTAGAAGGTAAGGTTTAAATTATACAGTTATAAACACATTAGAACAGAGAATGCTTGCTGTGTAATAAACTGCCATATCTGCTCTCATGACCAGAGTAAAAAAATGGATCTGAAATATTTTTCAGTTTTTTAGCTTAGAAACAACACAATGGTGGCAGTACATGAACAGTATAGCTCAATTTCCAGTCTGCTTGAATTCATAAGTGCTCATGCTATAATTAACCTAATGTACGAAAACACACATGGAAATGGATATACAGTAGCTCATTGCGATCACTCTCTTTGTTCATAAATCAATGCTCCTTTGAGTTCAGCTACTCTCGGTAAAAGATGTTTATTTGTTCTAGCCTATATTACAGAAACTTTTATCATCACAATACAATTCATTTCAGAGCTGAATTAGAGAGGGTCGTAGGCTATTGTTATTTCATCCCTCAATGCTTTAACATTAAGGGATTCAAATATTAGTGCATTTATTCTAAGTAAGCTAAGAATGTAGTGATTAATTCCATTTCTAGCGCTATGGCATTTCTGTGCGGTGCCGGAGTTAGCATGTCTCAATACGATTGGTCACAAACATCAATCATCTTGCAACACATTGTTTGTGATACATTTCTTCTCCCTCTTCAGGTTTCGTCCATTTTCTCCACTGCTAAAGAAACTCTTAAGTGTCTTAAAAGTCTTCAGCTGTACTCCTAACAATTTCAGACCTCTTTTAAGGGTTAAGATACTTTCTGAACTACCTTTTTCTTTACTAGGATATTTTTTTTTATGAGGAAACGCCTACATTTCTAAGAATTTTCTTAGAATTTTGTTACTAGGAGCAACTCTTGCTACTAAAATTTTTCATGAATATGGGCCCTGGACTGTTTGTTGTGTTTTCTTTCCTCATGTGCCTAGATAAGATCCTTGAAGTTGCAAAGACTAAAGTTTCAAAACCAAAGAGATATTCTTTATAAAAAGTTATGACTTGTCCACATCCCCCTAAAATTGCTCGTTTAAAGCCCCCACTTCTCTAAGTCACGGTGTGTGTTTATTTCACTTTTACTGTGCAAATGTTTATGCAAAAAAAGAAGGCGGAACTATAACTCTTGCTGTAGTGTTGTTGCCGGCACCAAGTTCTGGAGGCAGTATGTTTTGTTGTGAAACTACTTTGTTTGTGCTTCCAAAAGAGGACATAACTAGAAATCAGTGGTAAAGTTGTATTTACAACACTGTTCAAGAACAGTTTACCACAAATAGTAGAGTGTGTTCAGCGCATTTATGTAGGACTGATTCCTGAACCTGGGACTAGTCTATGTTGGCTGTATACTGAGGCTATAATGTGGGGCAATTCCAATGTTGCAAGGACAGTCTGGTGCTTCTGACTCACAATCTTTAAGTAAATTACAATTTCTTATTAAAAAAACCTGCTACTTACTATGCGAACACGAGTTTTGAGCAGTGCAGAGAAGTGCTTGTTGTTTGTCGTCTCATTTGTAATGGCTTTTATTATTTTTGTGTCATAACGCCGGGATGCAGCATCACGTTATGGTAAGGGGTGTAACATCAGAACACGCTTGAAGTATTAGGCCAATCACAATGCACTGGATAGCTGGCCAATCAGAGCACACCTTGCTTTTTTAGAACGATGTGCTTTGTACAAATCGACCCATTTCAGGAGGCGGGGCTTAGAGATGAAACAATTATGTATAGTATGTGGAAAATAATGTTTTTTGAACCTTAAACTGCATAAACACTTTGCATTACACCAAATATACATAATAATAATCTTTTTAGCAACATAATATGACCTCTTAAAATGTAGATTCTGGTTACTTTTAGTGATGGGGTTTTGATGAGAAAGTGGACAGATTCAAAAATGTCAAGTCAGGACAATTGAAGTAGTGTTTTTCAAGTGGTTGTTCCAAAGGTTTACCGATTTGATATTTTGTATCTTGCTCATGATCACTGTCTGTCTGGCTACTTGGATATGTGTGAGGAAAACTTTGGATAGGCTTTTACAGCATTTTTTCTGGCCTGTGGTAAGGTCAGATGTAGCTCAGTATTGTAGATCATGTCATGTGTGTCAGATTATAGGTAAACCTAGTTGCAGCTTCATTGCATCCCACTCCTGCCATTGGAGAGCCGTTTGAACAGATTTTTATTGATTGTGTTGGAGCTCTCCCACGTACCAAATCAGGTAATCAATATTGTCTCTCAATTATGTGTGGAGCAACAAGGTTCCCTGATGCTGTCCCTTTACTTAAAGACCATGTAAAGTAAATTTTGAGAATTGCTTGTAAACCCATTATAAATGTTAGAAATGCATTGCACAAACATATTACAAAGACTGTGACCTATATAATACTTAATGGTGGAGTTATACTGTTAAATAGTTTTTCACCATTTTTGTGAGCAGGATTTATTGGGCGGGAGCTCGGTGATGCAATGGAGCCACTGAGCACTGCCCCTCCGGCGAAACTATAAGAGGTATGTTGTATTTGAAGCAGCACTGACTGCACAGACTGACATCAGTGTGACATCAGTACAGTGAGAGCTGTAGAGAGCGGACGGTCATTATGCTTTGAAGTCTCGCTGTACTTTGTTGTCAAACACTGATCACTCTTCGCAGTGCAGCTTCAAGTCGAACACACACATAATAACTAGAGCGCATAATCAGCAGTTGGTCTGTTCAATCACGAGTTACTGTTATTATCGTTAGATACTACAGCCTACAGTTTGCTATCTAGCTATGCCTTCATTACATTATGTGGTTGCTATAATTTACAAAACAACTGAGCTTGGTTTCCGTATTTAAATCAAGCTGCTAGAGGAAGACAGCTGAGAGAGACGGCAGCTTTGCCATGAGTGGGCAGAAAGGACGGCTTATTTTTTCAAGATGTTGATACCTTATTTTATCTATTTCACTTTTTTTTGCATTCGAATTTGGCAGGGTGGTTAATAACACATTTTTCTGTGGTGTGACAAACCCATAACACACATTTATTATTGACTTTACACAGACTTTAAGGTCTAGAGCCCTTGGTAAATTTTTCACAGTGTTTGGCTAACCAAGACTTGTTAAGTCGGATCAAGGGTCTTCTTTTCTCTCAGGTGTTGAAGCAGTTGTCTTTTCAGCATAGCACCTCATCTGCATATCATCCAGAGTCACTCTTTACTGCAAAGAGTTTGAGAGAGATTGGGTGTACTGCTCTTTGCAGTTAGAGAGGTGGTTCAGGAATCCCTTGGATTCTCAAATGCATTAATAATTAGGAAAGTATTTTCTGTGGCCACGAAAAGATACTTTCTTACAGTAACATGAACTTACCTGAATGTTTGCTGGAGGAAAAGAATAGTAAATGGTAATTTGATTATGCTACAGTTACAATTGTCAGCTGATAGAAATAATAGTAATCAATTGTTGTTGTGTCTGAATAATTGTCCTCTAGATGGCACTGTAGTTATGTTGTAGAATGTTAATGCATGAGAAAGAGTGAAGTAAAACAGAGTGTGATTCAGTACTGCTTGTTTTTCTGCTTCTTTGTTTGAATGATTCTAAACATAACAATTGTAATTATTTATATACATTTTTCTTTTGACATCAGGATATTGCTGTAGAGGCTTTAATAGGGCTTGTGCTATTTTGTGCTTTAACAAGTTCGTAGTGTCTAGACATATCCACTGATGCTTTCAGAGATAAATCACTGTGCATTTGCATTTTCTGAGAGAGACTCTTATCAGCTATTCCAATCACTGGCCTATCACAAATTTCCTCATCCTTACATCTGAAATCGCAATGCTCAGCTAGCTCCTTAAGGTGTCTTATATAGCTTTCCACTGTTTAACTGGCCTCCTGAACATACAGTATAAGTGAAAGTGGGCATGTTTGAATTTAAAGTTCCTTTTTGATACTAAATAGTCATAAAACTTTGCGATGGTTGCATCATAAGTTATGGTTTCTTCCCGCCCAAGGATGAATGACATAATGATATGTTCTTCCTCCGGGCCCATATAGTAGATCAGAGCACTTACTTGGATATCCGTGCTATCTGTGTTTTTTAGCAGTCCGGTACCTCGCAAACTGTTGATTCCAATCTGGCCACTTCTCTAGCTTCAAAAAGGTCAGTTGCTCTGGATATGCAAATTTTGCCATCCTCCCAATAAAGTTGAGTCCAGTACATCTTACACCATGTATCATTCCGAAATGTTCTAATCTTTTGATCTGGGGCAATAATTAGACTGAGTCCACTTTAGGTTTCACTTATATTTACTTTCACTCTTTATCTGAACTGTGCACAAAGAATCGCCTGTGATGTAAAGAACACATCAAACAAATCGCTTCTCAACACATGTGTCTGTCTGTCTGTCTGTCTGTTTTTGTATCTGAAATCTGCATGAAATCTTCATCTGCAAGCTTTTAAAACTGCTACTTCTAACTACTTCATACTTAACACCTTCAAACTTCAAACTTTAAAGCTAGGCTACTTTCATCTTTTTTGTCAGGTTTTCTCAAGCCAACATCAAAGTTTGTATTCATATACTTTTTTATACTATTGATATTTATTTAGACGATTATAAGCACTATTTTTATTACTTGAATTTCAATAGTACATATTAAAAGTCATGCAAAATCAGGCACTATACCTGAAGTAGTTCACTATGGCCTGGAAGTCTCCTGGAATGAGAACAATGAGAGAAATGATTGTGTTGAAAATGAGGGCTGAAGAGGGAGTAAGCCTGTGCACGTGAGCCATGGCCAGGATGTCTGGCTGAAAGACAGGAAACACATTATGTACAAATATGTACTTTTGTATTGCTCTAAAATGCTAATACACACACATTCACACACACACACACACACACACATATATAAATACAGACATAGCCAAAAATATTGGCACCCTTGGTAAATATGATCAAAGAAGGCTGTGAAAAATAACCCCACTTATTTTCTATAGAGTTCAGGTCAGAGGACTGGGATGGTCATAGCAGAAGCTTGGTTTAGCTCAGTGACCCATTTTTGTGTTGTTTTTGAGGTTTGTGGATTATTGTATGGTTGGAAGATCCAAACTTGGCCCATTATAAAATATCTGTAACACTTTCTGATGCCCGTATTTATTTTACATTATAACGGCATTCTTAAGGTGTTATGATGAATGCATAATGCATTATAAAAACCTTATAATGTGTTATAACATCTCGTGAATAATCATAAAAGCATATATGCATGGCCCTCTGAACTCCCTGATCTGCCCTGGAAGCCCTCCTTGTCTCCGTCCTGTTCCTGTCCTGCATCAGCCCCCAGGGAGCAAAATTAAAGTAAAATTAAGACAATATTTTCACAGACCATATACTGTAGGCAGATTTGTAACATTTCCTGTTGATTGGAACTCCTTAATTATTGTCCTAATGGTGGAAATTGAAATGTTCATTGCTATTTTCTTCATTGTAACGAATGACAGAGAATTTGTCTTTGTGTTCCTCTTATTAATATTCCTGTGAAACAGGAAGTCATGTCTGTATAATTTTATGTTCCTAGCTGCCCTGGTGTTCTAAAAAAACGTAAATATGAATATGGGAAAATTTTTACTCATTATCATTTGTAGGACTACAAATAATTGTGGTCAATGTGAATGAGAGAAACAAATATTTTCATAATATGATTTTGTTGAAAAGATTTCGTGATTTTTAATTTATTTTATTTTTATTTACTTTGCTCATATTTTTAGGGTTCCAATATAATTCTGACTCTCTAAAACAGCTGCTTTATGTATAATATAATATAATAAATAATTATAAAAATGTTGCAAAACAACAGCTGATTGCTGTCACGTAGAAGAGACGAGGAGGCGTGCGGATTTATATGCAGGCTGCTTATTGAGTAACACAGAGCATTGACAGACAAGCAGGGTCATCACCGGCAAACATCCATAGCAGAGGAGAGGCAGAAGCGTTAACCAAAGTCCGTAGTGTGAGTCAGGCGAGGGGTAAACAGTATCCAAAAGAGCGAGATGAGCGCAAGAGTCCGGGAAACAGGCGAGGTCGACAACGGCAAAAATACAGGGAAACACAGGGTAAACTCCAACTAACACTCCAAACGACAGTACAATGAACCGCGATTACACAGAGACATACGGGGATTTAAATACACATAATGATTAGAAGACTGGGTGGAGACTAGAGTGAAGAACCATGACAACGAATGAGTGGGCGGAGACATGAATTAGAAACCATGACAACATAAAGGAAGGGCGGAGACATGAGTTCATTGAAATTGCCATCCAAAGACCTGAGATGGCACATCCAGCCTCATCGTTACAATTGCAATAATTTATGAATTTTTATTATTCAACACATTGTTTTTTTTAAATTATTTAACACAACTATTGTGTGCAGTTTACTTTACTTGCTTAAAAAAGTTTTCTCTTGCTCAGTAACATTTTTGTTTCTTTTTGTTGTTATTGATCGCAGGCTTTTATTCCACTGCTATTGTTTTCCTTGGATTTGCTTCTCCATTCCATACAATTTTAAGCTTTTCTTGGTTCATTCCATGTTTTACGTGCAACCTCTGTCCTGCTAATTCAGATTAGCATAGTTGGTTTTAAATTAATCGTGAAATTAATTTTTAGACAGTTTTTAAACAAAGATTAACTATTCTAGATTAGGTCTACTCCTGCCTTAACTTAAACCCTGTCCGGGAAACCGCCCCACAATGTATTTTAAATATGGGCTTAATAGAAAGTGTTACCAAAATTTCTAACAGAGTCTGTCACTTCTTATCTGTTGGTATTTTCTTAATTATTCATTTTTTTCTTTTTTTTAATGATTTTTTTACTCAAGCAAAGTCTCTGAGAACCTGACACCTTGTACTTCTGGAGACTAAATGTATGTTGTTTTCGGACCCTGCTGACCCAATGAGCATTTCACTGTCTAATGGTCATGCCTTAAATTAGCTAATTCTAGTATTGCATCAGTATTGCATCCTTCTCATGGGCGTTTACTCTTTTTTTTTTAATTTTCAGTCTGTGGATAATATGTTTTTTTTTTTTTTTTACTTTTTTTACTTATTATCTTTATAAAAAAACAGCTTGATAATTATGCACACCTTAATATAAGAACTTTTTCACTTCTTAACTTTGTGGACAGTTTAAGATCACGTACACATGATTAAATACAAAAAAAAAAAAGTTATTTAAAAAAAAAGTAGTTATTAATATTGATGTGGTTTGAAAATTGGTAAAATTTGCTTGGAAAAAAATTCTCAGAATATCAACTTGCATAATAATTATGTATACACTGTATAAGTATGACATCTTGGAAAAAATGTCTTTATATTCTTCTTTATATTTACAAATTTTGCAATACACTCAAATTACTGATTTGTCTTTCACATTGTTTTCAATTATTTCCAAAGCAAATTTCTTACCATGTGTCCCTCTCTTGCTGCTACGTAACACACTCGTCCTCCACTGAAAAAGGATCCATTTAGAGAACCAAAGGATGACAGTGCTGCAGCAACAGACATCACCCAGCCCCATCCTCCTAATACTTTATTCCTTTTGCAGAGATAAAATAAAAAAGCTTGCACATCATAAAACAAAAAATCCCTGTCCCGACAATAATATTAAGATAATGTAAAATAAATAGCATTTTGTGCATTTTCGCATATAACAATCACACAATTCTATTATATAAACAGACATTTTTGTACAGCACTCAAAATCCTTACCCCCAAGTGACAGCCACTGCACTGGATGATATCATCTCTGCGGGTGTCATGACAACTAGATAACTGACATTGACTAGTAGGTACAGAATCGTTACCATGGGAATAGCTATCATCAGTGCCCTAGGCAGGTTCACCTGAAAGACAAAAATCATTTTATTAACGAGAGGATTATGGAAATGAACCATAGTTTTGACATTTATCACCTTAATTATACAATGACATCAACTTTATTCATGTCAACACTGCACATATTAATGACATTGCAGAAGAGTTAATCTCACCTCTGGCCTTTTCATCTCTTCAGTAACATTGTTTAAGTTGTACCACCCAGAATATGACCACAGGCATTGATACAGTGCCATTCCAACAGTACTGATGCCAAGCTTTGTGTCTGCAAAGGCACTTTCTAGATTGTAGAGGCTTCCATAATTTCCCTGTAGCAGTGTTATTATTCCTCCAATAACTATTATCATTAGACCTACAAATTTTGCCACCATAAAAACCACCTGAACAGCCATGGTAAAACGTACATTTAGCACATTGGCAGTTGCAATCACTAACACACATGCTGCAGCAGTACACTTTACCACTAGTAGGGGAGGTGTACAGTCTGGGTAAAATGGTGCCAAAGCATATTTAGCAAAGCTCAGGGAACCAGCTATCATCCCACTTGGTTTCATCACAAACATGGTTGTAAAGGCCACAATAAATGCAGGACAAGGTCCATAAATCCGAAGGATATAGCTATAGTCACCCCCTGATTCTTTGATAATAGTTCCCATCTCAGCATATGAAAAAGCAGTACACATACATACTATACCACACACTGCCCAGATGATCAAGCTTGCCCCTGAACTCCCAACGTACACCAGTACAAACTGTGGAGACATAAAAATTCCTGAACCAATCATGATGCCTGCAACCAAAGATACAGCACTGGGGAGCCCCAGCTCCTGTCTTAGGGTCAGTTTTTCTTTTCCTGCTTTTTCCATTTTTCTGAAATGTAAAAGGAAAGCTGTAGTGCCTCAGAACACAGTTTGAAGAATGAAGAAAGAGAAATGTTTCAAGAAGTTCAAAGTTCTTGTTCAATATTAACTAAACTGGCAGGTAAAAGTCTCACAGCTTCACAATATGTTGGATTTACAAGAAGACTGATCCATTATGTGTGTGGCATGATAAATAACATTGTGTAACATTTTGTGTTACAAAAACAAACTTTTGTGCCAGTGCATAGTTTAGAGCATCGTGCCTGAAAATTCAGCAGGGCATACACATACAAGACTTAACTAGACAACATATCTAACATGATTGTGTTATAGGACAGTAAAACTATGAAATAAATCTTTAAGCAACAGATTGATGTAATCATTACTGTAGGATTGCACCACACTGAAATAGCTAAGTGTTTCTGGAGTGATAGGGTATAGAAACATGTTGATGAATTTATTTTACAATACCAAATAATAATAATAATAATAATGTCTTCTTAAATACCAATAAAGTGTTGCTTATATCAAAGCTCACTGCAAAAACAAACAAAAAACTTTATTGATCAGGTTAAACACACACTGATGTATATATTTGAATTAAAATCATAAAAAAATGTAATGTAAATGTAAATAAAATGTAATCATGTTAAAATATATTGCAAGCTTCTTGGTTACTTAACCCTCATTCCCTGAAGGAGGGAATGGAGACGTCATGTCGACCGACATCATGGGATCTCACTTGGGAGCCCCAATCACCTCTGAGCTTAAAGGAATAGTTCACCCAAAAATGAAAATTCTGTCATCATTTACTGACCCTCAAGTAGTTCAAAATCTGTATTAATTTCTTTGTTCTGCTGAACACAAAGGAAAATATTTTGAAGAAAGTTTGTAACCAGGCTGTTTTGGTCACCATTGACTTTCATAGTAGGAAAGAAATACTATAGGAGTCAATGGTGACCCAAAACAGCCTGGTAACAAACATTTTTTACAATATCTTTCTTTGTGTTCAGCAGAACAAAGAAATTCATACAGGTTTGGAATTACTTGAGGGTGAGTAAATGATGACAGAATTTAAATTTTTGGGTGAACTATTCCTTTAAGAAGAAAAGGCCAGTGAAATTGGATTTTGAAAGTGGATTTTGCATGCCAAGCCACTGCCACACAGACACAGATATATAAGATGGCAGCATCCAACCACTCATTTAGGTTTGTGCTGAGGAGCCGAGTTGCAACCTGGCATTCAGCACAGTTCAAGATTGTGGCAAAAGGGACATAACGTTTCCATCCTGTCATTTGGGGAACAAGGGTTACACAAGTAACCAAGATGTTCCCTTTCACTTCAGTCAGTAACTACAATGTTATGTTGACGAACAATGCTGGCAGGCAAGCATACGTAACTCAATACGTAACCTTTCCAACACCCTCTAAGACAGAATAGCATGCCCACCAAGGGTGCCCATTTTGTATGAAGCAGTAATTAAAGGCAGAGCACAATGACCCATTTTGTCATGTGGAAGTTTTTAGAAAAGCTATAGGAAAATGGGAACACGGTGGGAATAAACTGTGGAATACTGAAACACAGAGATGGGAAGTACTTTGTTACTGTACTTAAGTAGATTTTTCTGGTATCTGTACTTTACTACTATTTATTTTTCTTTTTTTTACTTTTACTCCTTACATTTTTACACAAATATCGATTTGGCTTGGACGCTCTGCATCTCCGCCAAAAGGTTTCTGTCAGAGTAATGAATGCAAATAACAATAACCCTTACAAAAATTAAAACGGAAACATAATTAAATCATGGTAACAACAAATTAACCATGATTTTGCTACACTAACCATAGTCTCATGTAATGTGTAGTAAAAACATGGTTGTAAAAACAACACATGGTCATAATGTGATACTTTCAACTGAACTAAAATAAAGCTGTTATTTCAAACGGAATTCAAAGGTGGTTGTTTTGCAACAAGGTGGAGACAGTTCTGTTCATAACAGTAGATGGCTGATGGGAAAAGTGACAGGTACAAGAAAATTATTAGTGAATAAAGTAAACACAAAGTGAGATGTAGAAAGATATAATGGAAAGTCAAGAGACTGAAAAGGAAGATAGAAGTGAAGGTGCAGTTCGATGGGGAACATTTAATTTCTTTAAAATTATTTACAAAAAAAAAAATAATGTGATGGCTATACAAAAAAAAAAGAAGAAAAGGTTTCCATGGATTCAGAATCTGTTGTGGGTGTATTGGATGGCCTGGATCAGTGTGAGATTTCCTGCCCTGATTTACATGATGGTTGTTCAGTCATGATACATTCATTAGCTAACAAAATATTAAAATTTAGTTATTATGTATTAATGTGCAAATTTGATGTGGGGCCCAATTACCAGCGTGACACTAAAACAGGTATTAGTAATGGGTACATTTTACTTAAGTACATGTCAGAGACGTTAACTTTTACTTTTACTTTAACTTTAAGGTCTTCTACTTTTACTGGAGTATTTTTAAACTCAAGTATCTGTACTTTTACTTGAGTGAAGGATGTGTGTACTTTTGCCATCTCTGCTGAGACATTGTCTCAACAATGCCAAATGACGAGGGAGAAGGAAGCCCACTGTTGGATGCAGCTCAAACTACTCTGACTAGTCCGAACTGCGAGGCAACGGAGGAATGCACATATCCGATTCATATCTGATTTATTTCCACATGTGAATAAGGCCTGAAACAGATCGGAGAATATCAGAATCCATGTGATTTTTTTCCTGCTTACACGGTTGTGGGCCATATCCGATCTGTGCCACATGGAAGGAAAAAATCGGAATTGGGTCACCTGAACCGTTCAGTGTAAATGCGGCCTAAGGTTTCTTTAATTGAAAAGTATGCATTTTATTCATTTATAGGCTATATGGTTGCAGCAAAATAAATAAATAAATAAATAAATGAATAAATAAAAAATGCTTTATTGACTGATGTTTCATATGTTCAGTTGTTATGCTTACAAATTTCATGCCATTTGTCTGTATGGAATTTTACCTCCTAAATTACTACACTACTTGTGCAGTGACTGCTCTGGAATGCTATAGTTTATTCATGCTGATTTATTATTATTATTATTATTATTTGTATGACATCAAAATTCTTTTTAGAATAATTGTACATAAATAGGTTAAGCCAATATATATATATATATATATGTATATGTATATGTATTATTTATGATAACTTTTCCAGAGAAAAATCTAACTGACCCTAAACATTCATGTTTAAAATTATTCAACTGCCAAAAGTCAAAATTGGTGCTGTGTCTTTTATAGTTTAAAACCATCAATAAACACTGCTTGAGGGTGTGTACAAGAGATGCTTCTGTCATCTCTCTACTGCATTCCTGGTTTATTCAACGGGTCATCTTTGGCAGTACACTGACTGACACCTCAAATGTCATCTTTTGTTGTGTATAATTTACAGCACAGTAAAGACTTTCTAAGTGGAATAAAACATATACTGTACAAACCTTTATTTTACTAAAGAAGTGCACCAAATTAGCAGCAGTGCTCCACACACCAAAGGCACATGCTCTGACTGTAACTCAGCAGCAGTTTGGTTATTTAATTGCAGACAGGTTTAACCCAGCAGTTGGTAGGAAAAATAAATAATTAAAAATGGACCCAGCAGCTTATGTACAGAAAAACTACCCAGCACACAGATAAAAAATGTTAAAAATAAAGTTAGTAAATAATTAATAAATAAAGTTAGTAAATAATTAATAAATAAAGTTAGTAAATAATTAATAAATAAAGGTAAATAGACTCAGGTTTAGTCATAAACATATTTTTCAAATATTACCACATAATGCACTTCTCCGTTGTGATGATTTCACATTCTAGTTTCAAAAGCAGGGTACTGTATTTTATCCCTTGATTTGTAATTGAAATTGTGATAAATGTTAAAATACTGCATGTATTTTGTTTGAAACATGATTTTTTTTTTAAAGGGGTCATATGATGTGATTTAAAGTTTTCCTTTCTCTTTATTGTTACAAGCTTTTGGGTGCATAAGAAAGATCTGTAAAGTTTCAAAGAGTAAAGTCTCAAAACCAAAGATATTCTTTATTAAGCATTCTGTGTTAGTTCAGGCAGGTCTCGTATAGTCAAGCGCTGCTGTTAGCTGATTGGGGAAATTTCAAACCCGGCACCCATCAGCTGATCAAACAACCAAGCTGTCTATTGGCAAATCACAAACAGAGCACCTTATTTAAACACTGCTTTCATCTGCTTGCTTTGCCGCTTCCTCTTTATGCTGCTAACAACCTTCAGCCTGATCCTAAGGTGACACAATTTGCCACTCCACTGTAACTGTGTGTTATTGTCACGATGCCAGCTGGACGTGCCATCGGGCTCCGCCAGAGGGCACTCTAGCCCGGACTTTACGTACTGTTTGTCTGTTTCTCTGCTCTGTATCCCAGGACTTTTATGTCTTGGTGTATTCACGGTTCATTGTTTTGGAGTTTTCCCCGTCATCGTTCTGTGTTCCCCTGTGTTTTCCCTGTATTGGATATATCGGTTTGATCTCGCCTGTTCCCAGACTCTCGCTCTCGTCTCGCCCTTCTGGATTCTGTTCGCCTATCGCCTGACTCACGCTAAGGACTTTGGATTATTCTATTGCCTTTGCCTCTGATGTTCATGTTTGCCGGTAAACGACTCTGCCTGTTTCCACTCTGTCTTTGTTATTAAAACAGTTTGCATCTGAATCCGCACACCTCCTCGTCTCCATCGTTACAGTTATAATTTTAATGAAAATGTTTGCAAATTCTTTAATTGTAAATATATTCATGATTGTAGTTACTGTGGAGACGGTCACCCCAAGTCTGTGTGCCTGAGACGAACACAATTTGTGAAAAAGGAGAAAAAGAATTAAAACCATTAACCCCTGTCAACGTCTCAAAGCACGGTCGGGCTTTAAAAAAATCATCCCAATTGCTGTTTTGTCAATTACTTATTAACCAGTTTTTTCGAATCAATCCTATAGGAATTGTGACTCAAAATTATTCTAGAAAAAAGCATTTAATAATTGATCTATCTGCCCCTCATAATGATTCAGCTCAAAGTATTAATAGTCGTATTCCTCTAGCTCCTTTTTCTCTGTGCTATGCTACCACTGATGATGCAATCAAGTTAATTATAAAAGCAGGTAGAGGAGCATGGTTAGCTAAAGCGGATATCACAGATGCATTTAAAGTCATGCCTTTACATCCTTCTCAGTGGCATTTATTTGGTGTCAAATGGAGAAATAAGCTTTCAGTTAGGCTCACCTTCGGCTGTCGCAGTAGCCCTAAAATATTTGACACTCTGTCAGAGGCGCTTTGTTGGATTCTTCGTAACAACTGCAAATTACCGTTTGTACTTTATCTCTTAGATGACTTTTTGCTAGTCGACTACCCGCACGTTAAACCAGATCGTTGCATTTCAGCACTAAAGTACACATTTAATGATTTAGGTGTTCCTCTTTCTGAGGAAAAAACATTACGTCCTCTTAAAAACATTGACTTCTTAGGCATCACATTAGATTCTAACCTAATGCAAGCCTCCCTGCACTGGAGAAATTACTGTAGATCGCTTTAGAGAAATCATGAGAAAGACTATAAGAGCTGATTTCTTTTCTAAAAGAGATTTGCTCTCTCTATTAGGACATCTTAATTTTGCTATGCGGATAATTCCACGGGGAAGGTCTTTCATAGGTCTCTCAAAATCCGTAAAAAACCTAAATGATAAAATTACCTTAGATGAAGGTTGCAGATCAGACCTCAGATTCTGGTCTCTGCTCTTAAATAATTGGATCGGTATCTCTTTTTTCCATTATGATAAGTTGGAGTCTTCCACAACTCTTAAATTATACATGGATGCCGCACCTTCCATTGGTTTTGGGGGGGTGTTTAATGGACAGTGGTTTGCTAGTACATGGCCAACTGAATCTGTACCTGTTAATACCCTGTCGACTGCTCTGTTGGAGTTGTACCCTATTGTAATAGCTTGTATTTTGTGGGGTAAACACTGGTCGAGGAAACAAATTACTTTTTTCTGCGACAACGAAGCAACCGTTCAAATTATTACACTCCTCTTTACCGTTTATAAATCGTTTTGTTAGGTGCCTTACTTGGCTATCTATATTGGGTAACTTTCCTTTTCGGGCTGCTCACATTACCAGCTTAAATCACCAAATTGCTGATTCTTTGTCTCAATTTGAATTTCAGAAATTCCACCTACTGTGCCCCGAGGCAGCACCATCCAGCCTGGTCTGTCCCTCTTTCAGCCAAACCATACTAGATTAGCCATAACTTTACAATCGTACTTGCACTCTGCAGCTCACTATATGCGCCATGGTCTGGCTAAAAGTACATTAAAAATGTATGACTCTGCTTGGTCTCACTTCAGTTCCTTCTGTGCTACTTTTTCCATAGCTGTTATACCAGTTAATGTCACATATGTTAGCGCTTTCATAGTCCACTGTTATGAATCTCAAAAAATCCAGCCTTCAAGCATTAAAAGTATGATCGCCGGCATCCAATTCCATCTGTGCTGCTTGAATCCATCTACCATCAGCTTACTAAGAAACCCATCGATTCGCCTCCTACTTAATGGCCTCAAAAGAGAGAAACCTCAAGGCAATGATCAGCATCTACCCTTTACACTCTTATCAATCTTTGATAAAGTTAATATCACAATTAAAAGCAGGATGCTTCGGGTCACTGATTCAGTGCTAGAGTCAGCCTTACTCACAGCTTTCTATGGTTTTCTAAGAGGGGGTGAGTTTACCACATGCACTAATACTTTTAATCCATCACAAGACTTTTAATTACCATTTATTCACAATATTTCACCATGTATTCTAAAACTGATTAAAAAAAAGGCACTGTAATTTATGTCTCCGGTTCTAACTCAGATTTTTGTCCCTTGTCTTCCATGTTGGCCTACATGAAAAGCCGTCCACAAGCTGGTCCACAGGACCCATTGTTTTCCACTGAGGAGGGGAAGCCAACACCCAGAGCCTGGTTCTCCTCTCATCTATGCCTTCTCTGCCAATACTGTGGTCTTGCCCCAGAACGTTACACAGCTCATTCTCTACGCATAGGGGCTGCTACAACTGCTGCTTCCTCAACCGGGGCAATGGTCCTCAGTCGCTTACAAATGCTACCTACGACCTGACACTCAAGCCATCCTTGAGCCCAAAAAGTTATGAGTACAGCTCATACATAAATGTATGGCTTCAGAGCTATTGGGTGTGTTAACTTTATTTCATATCACGCTATTGTCACATAGTAATTGGCTATTCCAAGCTGTACACTGTAGGGGTTTTGGCCTCCTGGCTCGGGTTCTTGTGACCGATTGCATCTGGGTTTTTCATTGGCTTAAATAAAATTTTTGCGCTGCCTGAATTTATGTAAATAAGTAAATTAAATAATTAAGTTAAGGAGGATTGGTTAGGCCAATGGGGGGAATTGGATGCCGGTAATTGTAATTTAGTCTGGTAATGCTCATTTGTTTCCTCTGCTGGCTCTTCCAGAGCGGGAAGAGCCAGGGAGGATTGCCTGGTATGGTCTGTTGGGGGTTTATGCTACTCTACTATTCTTAAAGTAGGAGTGTTGCCCCTGAAATGGCTGCTCCTTCCCTGTCTTGGCTTTCATGGAGCTCATGGAAAGGACAGGGAACTTGGAACAGAGCCATACCGCCAAATGCTACTTTAGTATTATACAAATAAAATTTTTGGACCAAAGTTGTCTATGATTTTTCTTTTTGACTTAAGAGTTCCTGACTAAAATAAAAGTTATGACTTGTACACTCTCCGCCTACTAGACTAGGATAGCTGGCCAATCAGAGCACACCTCACTTTTTAAGAATGATGAGCTTTGTACAAATCAACCCGTTTCAGGAGGCGGGGCTTAGAGGAGAAACAAAAAAGTACAGTATGTGGAAAATAATGAGTTTTTTTACACTTTAAATCGCAAAAACACATTGCATTACACCAAATACACATACATACACACACAAAAAGATATTTTTAGCAACATCATTTGACCCCTTAAATTAATATAGTATTTTTTTTTTTTCACTTTATGGGCAAATATATTGTCACAGTGGAAAATATTGAGGACGTAATTACCTCAGGATGCTTGATCTCCTCAGTAACATAGTTTAAAGTATTCCAACCATCATAGGACCACAAACACTGGTAAAATGCTATTCCCATGGGCCTTAAGCTCAGCTTGGTCCCTTCAAAGGCGTTCTGAAGGCTGATCGAGGTGTCCCCTTGAATAAGTAGCACAACTCCTCCAGTCATAATTATTATAAGAGCCAATACTTTCACAGCTGTCAATAATACTGTGACTGTGATTGAGGAGCGCACATTAAAGCAGTTGACAACTGTCAATACCATAATCCCCAGGGCTGCCAAACATTTTACTGCTCCATTTGGTGGTTGGCAATCATCATAAAAAGGTGTAAGGGCATTTTTGGCAAAAGTCAGTGCCACTGCAATCATGCTGGTTGGTCTCAACACAATGGTAGTGGTAAAGGTGCAAATAAAAGCCATGATATTGCCTGAAGTCCGCAAGATGTAAATATACTCTCCTCCAGATTCACGGATCACAGTTCCTAATTCAGCATAGCACAAAGCAGCTAGCATGGCCAAAAATCCACTAGCAGCCCATATTAACAGACTAGCACCCGGGCTACCTATATAAATCAGCACATACTGTGGAGACATGAAGATTCCAGATCCAACCATAACGCCAACCACAAGAGATACTCCACCCAACAGCCCTACTTCAGTCTTCAGTTTTAGCTTGTCAGGTGAACTGTCCTTTTTAGTTGCCATACTGGAAAAATGAAGACAATTTCAGATGGACAGTATGAACAGGACAAAGTAAAGCACTTCAGAATATGAATAGGTAATCATTACTTGTTTGTGGCCAACATGAGACTGCAATTGCACTAAGAGCAGGACTAGAGGTCACAGGCATAAGAATCACAACACGCTGGTCGCTAGCTGTTCATTTATCTTTTCCGACTAATATTTTACTCTTGAATCAAGTTATTGAGGTTAATATGTGATATAGAGTACAAGTTAATATATGTCATCTATTGATCAACACAAAGGTGCAACTGGACAACTGTCTTCCAAAAGAATTACTAAAATGGTGTTTCCACCCAGGAACCAGGGACATTGGGCTGGTACCCACTCTGTGTCCCAGTCAGAGGTGGTTCTAGGAGTTCATCCTTAGTGGGTCTTAACCCTCACTATCTAGTGTTGTGGCTGTGTATTGTAGAATGTTGATAGTACAAATATACAGTAGAAGACAAAATTATTAGCCCCCCTGTGAAATTGTAATATTTTTCTGAATATTACCCAAGTGATGTTTAACAGAGCAAGGGAATGTTTTCACACTGTTTCCTATTTTTTTTTCTTCTAGATTTCTTAACATTGCTTAAATAAAAGAATAAAAATAAATAAATAAATAAATAAAAAACTGCTAAGGTCAATAATATTAGCCCCCTTAAGAAATTATTAGTTTGATTAGCTTTAGAACAAACCACTGTTGTCCAATGACTTGCCAATTTAACCTAATTTGCCTGATTAACCTAATTAACCTAGTTAAGCATTTAAATTGCACTTTAAGCTGAGGATTAGTATCTTGCAAAACAGCTTGTAAAATAATATGCACTGTCATTATGGCAAAGACAAAAGAAATTAGTTTGGACTCGAGAGAAAGAATTGTTAATGCTCATAAAGATGGAAAGGATACATGCGTTTATCAAAGCGTTTTCAAGTGTCAAGAAATGCAGTGAGAAGCATTATCAAGAAGTTTAAAGAGACCAACACAGTGGAGAACAATAAGGGCAGAGGCAGGAAGCGAAAGATTTCAAAAACTTTGAAAAGAAAACTAGTGAGAGAGGTTTCTAAAGATGCAAGAACAACTGCCAAGACATTAGTGAATGACTTAGTCAAGTCTGGAATTGATGTCTCAATTAAGACAGTCACTATAGCCCTGCACAGGAATGAACTGAGGACTTGCAGACCAAGAAAGACTCCACTTCTGAAGAAGAAACACCTCCAAACTAAAATGAAGTTTGCTAAGGACAACCTGGGGAAAAGTGATGCATACTGGAAACGTGTCCTTTGGTCAGATGAGACAAAAC
>JAUCMR010000129.1:0-11728 GCA_032357425.1 Enteromius argenteus | reverse complement strand
AACACAATGATTATTGGTGGAATGGGCTGTGAGGTAAGGGGCACCAGGTAAAATCTCGCCTAGGGCAGCAAATTGGCAATTACTTGACTGTAACCCTGGGAACGAGGTGCTGCACTGTAAGCGTGCGCGGACGTCTCTTCAGACAAAAGTGTAAACTGAAGATGTGTACATCTCACATCTATTTGTAACCTTTAGGTGCACACAATCAAATGACGTCACCTACCAAGGTTATTTAGGCCAATTCTTGGCGTGTTTGCCACACATGCTTCACAACCGGTTGAACAAAGAGGGTTCTCATTAGCACTGTTATAATGCAGCATCTCGTTTTCAAGGAACAGGGTTACAATCAAGTAACCCAAATAATTTTCATCTCATGCAGCAGACGTGGAAGTGGTTCAGTTACAATGCTGCATTTATAACTGCATGAGAGGATAATATATGAGCTTTAAGTTTCCCGCTGACATGTTGCAAGCTTAATTTAACATCACAACTGACAAATATATAGAATACTCAGAGTCAGATACACAAATTATTATATTTTGACATCACTACATTAAAAAAATGTGATTTATTAATTAAATCATGTAAACGCAGCTTACCTGCATTGTCAGGTTACTGATGTGAATGATGTGAATGTAAATGGAGAAAACTGGTTACTTTAATAAGCTGGTATTTGTGAGTTATCAGCTTACTGGTGTGCATGTAAATGTGCCCATTTTTTAATTGATGTATATTGTTATTTTTACTGTTATGTTTACATTTGTACTGTTTGCCATATCTTTTCTAGTGTTAATTATTTAACTGAATTAACATAATCTAAATTAAATAAAGCAAATCAATAATTTTAATAGTAATAAAAACAATAATATTTTTTAAACTGTAGTTCTTTAAAACTGTAATTTTGTAATTTATTACATTTGCAGTACATGGTTAGAGCATTAAAAATGGGCGTCTCAACTGTACAACGGTACTGTCTCAACTGTACACCACATGGGTGTGCAAAAATGCACCTTATGTATATGAGCTAATTATGGAAAATAGAAACTATTTATCGAGATTATTAATTTATGATATTTTAGTACACACACACACACACACTATAAGTCCTTTGCACAATCTGACATGCGCTTAAAATTGAATTAAAAATTAGGTGCTTGGCATCTGGCCAGAAGAGAACTGGCCCCAACTAAGCCTGGTTTCTCACAAGGTTTTTTCTTTTCTCCATTCTCTTGCGGATGGGGTTTTGCTCCCTTGCCGCTGCTGCCTCTGGCTTGCTTAGTTGGGGGCACCTAATTTCTAGTGATTATCATCTTTTTGATTACAGAGACCATCTCTAAATTTAATAAATAAATAGTTTGGTCTTGTCATTATACATTACCATCACTCTGTTCTCCTATTTGATAATGTTCAGTGCTTTGCTACAATCTGTATTGTTAAAAGCGCTATATAAATAAAAACTGATTGATTGATACACAAGCAAAATAATTATCATGTGAAAAATTAATAAATTTCAGCATCTAGATTTTGAGTAGTGATGAAAAAAGCAGAAAGAGTCTACTGCACTCAGTTCACCCTATCCTACAATATTATAGAAGTACTTCTAAAATGTGAAATGTCTACTGTCTCAGTCATTTGTATACATACAGTTTCTACATGTTTTAATACCTGAAAAAAAAAATAAAGGCCTAGTCAGCAGTTCCTGAGAAGTCTGACAAGAACAAGTATTTCTGAAGAAGGGTGACTCATCCACACACCTTTTGTAAACATAATTTGAAACAGGTTTTGTTTCTGAAGAATGAAACAATGTAACTTAAGCCTTACTGCAAGACACCAGCTACTATATATACACCATACAAATGCATGACATGTCTTCTCTTAAAGAAGTAATATTTATAGTACACATAAAACTAACCATAAATCTCCCAAGATCCAAACATTTTTGTGCTCACACAACCAGTTTTAAACTGTCAGTATGAAAATGACTGGTATGAAATGACTTCAAAAATTTACACAATACATAATCAGCATAACTGACATTCTTAAAAACATATCTTTTACAGGATTTTAAAATGACATGCATGGAATGTTAGCAAACACTGTTTTGTTTTTCCCTCCACGTTCTAATGTAGGCCTACCCAAATTAGTTTTGAGGATTCCATAAGTGGTGAAATTTTTAATAAGACAAAATTTTAAAAAATGTAAACCCATCATACAAAAAAACATAGCTGTCTGACTCTGTAATATTTTTTTCAATTAGGAAATATATACATAAAAAAGAGATAAAAACACACAAAACACACGCACACACAAAGTACGTTTAAAAAAAGTGCCAAAATTGCCATGAAAAAGTCTTAATCTCCAAATTCATTTAGAATCTTCCCCTCTTAAATAACTGCCCTGGCTGACCTTGCAGAGGTTTTTGGACTTCTGGGGTACTGTATAATTAGGGTGAATTCATATCCCGAAGAGAACAAAGACAAAGGAGTGATTAAAAGGAGTGATATGGGAGTGATTAAATAATGTGACTACTTTAGAAATATTCTTTCATTCCAAATCAGTTTAGTCAACAGAAAAGCTACACTTTTAACATAAAAAAGGTGCTTCATGACAAATGTTTCTTTAAAAAAAAAAATCCTTATTTTAGAGCAAGGTGATGAATATATTCCTGGAAAAAGTCATGAATACTGTATATGTTTGTGGTTTTAATAATTATAAAGTAGTCTCGTTTAGTTAGTAAGTTAGCTAGTTCGTTAAACAATGTAACTAGTTTAGTTCGTTCAAAAAAATGTGAGGGAAAAAATGTGTGAATAAAATGTGGAATTGAAACAAAACAGTTGTTATGAAAGAGACTGTGAGAGAGGGGGTGGATCTTGGCCGACTTCCTTCTCTCACGGCATGTTGTACTAACAGATTAGTCAAGAGTTTCATCAGAGCGCTACACTAGCAATGCGAGTGGCGCACGTGGATCGCTCTCTTGGAGACTTGTTAAAAGACATTTGCTGGATATACAGTTTCTTTTACGTGTCTTTATTCTCTAACAATAAATTCTGTCGCATTTTCATTAACATATCTCAAATAGGAACTCGCGTTAATTTATAGTGAGAATGTGGGCGCTGTCAGAGTAATTTTTGTTTTTTAAAGTTAGTCCACATCATTTCAGCTAATTATGGTGGACAAAGGTCCCCTTCTGACTTCGGCTATCATTTTCTACTTGTCAATTGGGGCAGCAATTTTCCAAGTCATCGAGGAACCTAACTGGGAGGCCGCAGTAAAAAATTATAAGGCAGAAAAGGAGGAAATATTGAAAAAATATCCATGTCTTAAAAAGGCTGACCTGGACCACATTCTAGAGGTAGGATTACTACTGTTTGAATGACGTTTGTTCTAACAAATGTGCGAAATTACTTGTTGCAACTCGTCTTCATGCTGGAGTGTAAACAGAAAGCATTCCTCTTGTTTTAATACATTTAAGTTGTAGCCATCTGTGAGAAACTTGTGCTTTGCATTCGTTTAAAATATAGTAATTTTAGTAATATGAAGGACACTTAAAATGTGTACACATATTCTACTTGAAGTGGGTGGTGTTAGTTTTTGCTCTCCTGTTTATTGCACCTTCTTTTCTAACCATTAAGATTCATTTAACATTTTAATTTGTAAACATACTATCTATGTTTCCTACAAATATTTTAACCAGTGTTTTTTGCATTTGATAACCCTAACCAGTTGTTAAACTTTTTGAGGCAGCAATCATGGGCCTAATGGACCTGATGGGATAAATTTTTGTCACATTAATGTCCATGTAGTACTGCTTAGGGAACAGACCCCTGTTAATGTGTGATGATGTTAATTGCTTATATGATGGCAATATTAAACGTGTCAGCTTGAATTTTTGCATTTTAGAACTGGGCAAAATGTGCAGGAATGTAAGGAGATGGCACTCATTGGGTCTCTTTGGTTCATTAATTTGCATGAAACTAGAAAAAAATGCATGTAGAAACAAGTATGTTCTCCTGTCCCATCCCCTTAATCTAACTGACGTCTGAGTGGATTTTCTATGTATTGCCCCCAGTAAAATGACCCTTTTCAAACTGTGGACACATTCATTTTCACTTCTTTTGTTCTCTTGTTATGAAGCATGAGCGACAGGGTGGGTTGAAAGACAGCTTTGTGGTGTGAGAGGCAACTTTGTAAACTGAGGAAGCTATTTTCCAAATGATTCCTAAATACAACCAGTGCAGCACTTGTAACCCCAGGACAAAATTGTTGCAGCAGCACCTTTTGAATGTATTACTTACAATAATGAATATTAAATAAGCCACGTAATTACCAGAAATTATTACAGGGTTGTGCAATGGCTTATTGGTTTCTTATATCGGTACGCTTCTCGCTTTTCACATTTCTGTCATTTTGTATTTGTGTTTTTCTTGTGGTTGTGGTTTTATGATTTATGAAGCAAGATTCATGTGTGAACCTTTTTTTTAGATGAAAACAACAAATAAATAAATACAAAAATAAACATTGCTTTGAGATGGTTGAATGTAATTGTGTATTGGTATATGCAAGTTGCACTGTTTTAAAGAATTTGAAACATTTTCATTAACAACAAAGAACCAACAATTCTGTGATTTATTGTTGTCAAATAAAGATCAAAGGCAAGCAACTAGGGGATTATAATGGGTCAATCAAATGTCAACCTTGCTGTAGAAAAAGCTAAGATTGTGTCATAAGATTGTTCTTTTTTGTTTATACTTTTAAATTCATGTTCTCTGTAAACCAAGTTGTCTTATCCATAATGATAGAACTGTATAACACTAAAATTGCTCATCTGTGAAATACCTGTTTGCTAAATAATTAACTTTCGTCTGCCCCAGGGTGAACAGCATTCTTGTCTGGACTGTCATCCTTTTATGATTCTATGTAAGATCATGAACTTGAATTAATTTAAAGCAATAACTGACAAGTATGCACTGAACAGGCAGCGCTACAGAAAAGAGAAATATTGTATTTCATAGTCACCTCTGAAAATTATTTTTTGTAATTTGCCAGAAGATCCATCCATTTGAAACGGTTCATTCACTCCTCAAGCATTACAAGACTGTCAGGTTTATAAAGGTGTTGGCATGATGAATGCATTTACAGTCATTTAATGGATGTAATTCACATTGCTGTACAGTTTAGATTTAGCCTGTTGTCTTTTTTTGTTTGTTTTTTTTTTGTTTTGTTTTACATTTGTGTTTACAGTATTTATTTGTTCCATAGACATAGTATTTCATTAGAAAGAGAAGAAAGAAACTGGGTTTGATAACCTGTTTAAAGTTATTTCACGAGTTGCGCTTCCTCATAATATGAATGTAAGTGTGTATGGCGTGCTGTCCGGGGCGAGCCGGGAGATCAGCCAACTCCGAGCCCTAGTGGCTTGAACCGTTGCGAGGGCAGAGCTCGGCGTCTGGCTCGAAGCCCGCATGCCCCCACCGGAGGAAGGCGCGAGATGAGGGGGGGGCGGAGGGACGCTCAAAACGAGATGCGGAAGGGAAGGAAACTGGCTTCTTTATAGTGGATGTGTTAGATCTGATTGGATCGATGGAATGAGCTCATTGATTAGATAATGTGGCACCGGCTGTGTCTGATTCGTGCGTGCTCCTCCCGAAATTAGTTTAGCAACATCACTTAAAGTGACATTACTGTGCTGCTTTAGCTTATTTGCGTATTTACATAAAATATTGTCCTATACCACATCCCTTCCATTTACTTTAAGTTTGACACTAAGATGAACAAGACTGACACATTGATAGCATCTAAAATGTATATATGATGTACAGGTAACCATACAGATGTACAGATTTTTTTAATTTTATTTCCTAATCAGTTTATTCTATCATATTTATGATTACTGAGATTGTGTTTAGTGTAAATTATGGCAATTGTGGCAGTTAACACTGTTGACTTTTTTTTTTTTTTTTTTTTTTAATTGTAACCTGTCATTCCATTGTGGGGTGATTTCCGGTGCCAGACCTTTAAAGGATTACAGAATTTTTAACAAACCAGACTTTAAATGCCAATTTCTTAATCCGTATGATTGCACTGAGAAAAAAAAAAATAAAAAAATCAAGTGCTTATTGAAAGATTTTATTCTCCATCTTCAGTCAGATCTACTATATCTATAATATTGAAAAAACAAAAATATTTTTGCCTTGTTTTGTCTTTGTTGTTGCCCACCCTTCTTTCAAATAAGAACCTGAGCATAAGGTTTTGTTATAAGGAACACTTGAGGAAACCCCTCCATGCATCAGATTTATGTTAAAAAATCAACTGTTAAAACTAATGTTAAACTATGTTAAAAAAAAAAAAAAAACTTTTTAAGAGTTTTATGCGAACATGCTGCCTTGTGAAAAAAGAGTTTAGAAGAGAATGGAAATAGAGTACACTCAACATTTTGTGTTGATCTCCCCAATCAATAGCAGCTACTGCTATGCTGATTGATCAGAATTTTGATATAGTAGTTTGAATTACACATGCTTTCTTATTGTTTTACATTAGTGCCTTCACAAAGTTTTTTATTATTTTCCATACCGCTGATGGTGTGAGCTTGTCTGCGTCTTTTGTGCAATTTAGTTTGTCCGCACACTAGACAATTTTCAAATCTTAAACTATTCCATGGGAGACCACAGGCATGAAGACATGCCTTATAACACTCTGAATGCACACACTATAGACTTTGAGACAACAAACTTATTAGCTGCAGGAATGATTTCACAGTGACTAGTGATCCCATGTACACTTGTGAGATCAAACTAGAGAAGATTAACAAAAAGAGGACAATCAATGTTGTCAACTGGCTCTCCTGGCGTGCATTCTGTTTCACAGTGGCAAACAAAGTTTAGAAACAATATGGGTCATGTTCTCTGCTTTCATGGCATGTTTGTGGCTGCCAAGTTTCAGCTATAGAAGCATGCAACATTCGGTAGGTGACACTTGCTCATTTTCATTGGCCAGCACACAGGTATCATGTCAGAGGCAGCCCGATCAAGAGTCATTAATATCAAACATGTTTGGTATTTATGATTTAAGTTTGGGGACGCTCCTTCTCGTCGCAAATTAGGCGACATCTCCTGATCGTTACTTACGACTTAAAATTGGCCTTAAAATCCTTTTGTGTGCGGGCCAGCCTAAAACATGATCAGCAACCACTAATGGAAAGATTTGTCAATATTTTTCAGCTGTAAATACTGTATGTAAAATGCTTTTGATTTAGATGTGCATGTGTGTCTTAATGAGTACCAGTACCATGCTGAGCAGTATGTCAAATGTCTGGCCAGGATACAAACTGGATTAGGCTGACCCTGATATCCCCCTAATGATTCTGAGTTTGAGACTCTTGAATAGAGACTGACTATTTAACCATAGATAGCATTCACTTTGCATCTAGAGTAGAAGAGTAGTAAAGTCACGATTTCTTCAGACATGATTAAACCACAACTCTCACAACTTTGTAGCATTCCAGGCAAGTCACGCCAAACTGCCTGAGCCAAGGTATTGTGGTAGCTAGATGTAAACAAACAAGCGTGGTGGACTGTATGGGGCTTATGCTCATTTACAATCATTTCTATCACCAAAGGTGCTTTCCTTGCTTATTTGATGGAAATGGAGGAGGAAAATGGCCTATAAGGCATCATGGATTTGACTGCCGTTCCAGTGCTCTTTCATGGGTAGAAGATTGGAAAAACACGAGTTACGGGTTGCCTGGAATGCGGCATAAGTATACGTTGAACTTCCAGGCAGGTGTGTTGAAGCAAGTTGGAGTTTAAGTCTGCAGGACACCAGCCCTCCATGATTAAGTTTGTTGATTTCTGTAAAACAATTTTACAAACATGAATATCATTAAATCAGTATTATGAATCAAAGCACATCCCCCATCGTTACATCCAAGAAACAGAAAGTGGATGCTTCTCGAATAGTGTTAAAACGACTATTCTAGCTTTTGTTAGCTAAAATAAATGGGAAGGATTCTTCCTTCCACCCACAGACAATTTAGTTAACGGACCACAATTTTGTCACTCAAATGAACATATTGAATTATACTGTAATGTGATTGGAATCGTATTGAAGGACTAGACCATTTAAAGCTTCATAGGTAATAAGAACAGTTGCAGTAAATATGTTGATAGAACCAGGTTAATATGATCATAATTGCTTTTGCAGTTTGGACCAGTTGAATTTTTTTTTTAATAAACCTGTATATCCACTCACTAGTACACAGTAATCTAGTGCTGTCATCATAAAACTGTGAATTTTCTTTTTGGAATTTGACATTAAGAGCCTATGCTATTTCTGATATGGATTTTTTTCTTTTTTTTATATAATAGGAATGTGACTTCCAAACAACAAACTGCTGTAGCATAAATAAATATATGATGAAGAGATAACAGTAAATCCATCAAAAACAGATTATATTCTAAGATTTTACAAAAAACAAATGTTCTGACATAGATTCAGTTAAAATGCAATGCCTGTCATATTATTTTTATTATTATTATATTATATTTTATTTATTTGTTGCCTTGTTCAAGTTTCTCACCACACTTGTGGTATTGAGGGTGTTTTAAATGAATTAATTGTGGTCTGTTACATTTTTAAGTTTAAAAACCAGTAGTTATGAATTCTAAAAAAATATTTTTCCTTAAAATACAATTCAACATAAAATAATTGAGTTGAGTTTAACTGTTTAAGTGTATTGATTAAAATCATTTAATATAATAACATTCAGTGTATTTTCTTCTAGTAATCTATATTTACTTCAGACTAAAGCACAAATATGCAGTATAGAGAAAGATTAATATGCGTTTGCCCATCCTTGACAGGCTGTACTCTTCAGCACAATAGCATTCCCCTAAAAATAGAATAATAAATAACTGAAATCCTTTTTAATCCCAACATAACGACAGTAGACACTAATAAATCTCCCAAAACAAATCTAATATACTAATCTTGTGCAAAAACACGTACAGCATAACAACTATTAACTTCAACATTTACTCTCCTTGCAAAGGAAAGCATGGTGGGAACTAAAGAAATGCTGTAACAGATTTAGTTCTGCTTAGTGTAATCAGTTACAGAGTTTGCATTATTCATTTATTTAGTTATTTGTTAAGTGCAATGATCTTTCAGAACTAATAATTTTTAATAATTTCTAATGAGTCATGTCTTATTATTTCTAAGTATCACAACTGAAAAGTCTCATCACTTTCATTTTGGATTTATGGATTTACATCAGGGCCAGTGATTTTATGTTATGACCAAACATTTTTGCATTGTCAGCTTTGTGATCTGTCACATGTCAAGCCTTACAGGATGGCTGATTGCTACAAAACAGTCTTATAACAGCACTTTTGCATGCAGTAGTTTAATGCATATTTGTGTTTGATTGTTAAATGTTTAATTTGCATTTTTCATTTTACAGCAGTATTTTCTTAAACTCTTCTGAAACCGTTTGTATTGTGAAATGGAAAACTAACTGCAGTGAAGGTCACAGGGCCACATAAACTGCTGTCTGATAAGAGTTGAAGTTTGTCATTGTGGTTAGGCCAGTAATGTTATCATGATGTGTCTTTCTCTTTCTCTGTTTTTTTTCCTTCTTCAGTTGAGAACTTTTAATTACATGTTCTCAACTTTTTATTTGTATGTTCATGTAATTTTTACATTTTTCTACATTTTTGCTAAGTCACACCATAGGACACACTCCAATGTTTATTTGTGAACTAATATATATATTTGCTATGGGGCCCCCTCAAAATTACATTGGGGTGATGGGTGGTCATGGGGCATTCAGTTGGATTATTATTATGTTCCACTGGAAAAATTATTTCATACAGAAATTCAGGTTTGGAATGACATGATGTTGAGTAAATGATGACCATTTTAATTTTTGGGTGAATCTCCTTTTAAGAACTTTATTGTTTGTAAATAAAAGCGCCTAATTTATATAAGACACTGATAGGCCTATTTATCTTTAATCAGGCCCTTATTGAGTTATCCAGAGTTTAACTGAGTAGTATTTTATGAATGTGGTCACAAGAAGTAAAACTATGGTCCTCATTACCATGGTTACATAGATTTTAAAATAAATAAGTGATAATAAACTATAAAATGTAAAAAAAAACAAAACAAAAAAAACCCTGACTGTTTATCTCTTATGAATCGTGGCCGAAGCACGACACACATTCTTTAGCACTGAGCAGGAGACTCTGCTTTAATGTGCGACTCGCGGATACATCGGGTAGTGCTACTTTGCGCTTTTGAAGTATTGGCTTTATGCAGTTTTACATGCACTGTAATTTAAAAACAGCGCCTTATATCGGGGAGGTCTCCTTCGTTGAATGGTATGTCCTGGTGTTCCCGATGGCTAGTAGGCAATCGCGGGCCCCTCTAGAGCTCTAGGCCTTATGCACTCTGTCACTTTTTTTCCCCCACTAGTAACACATTATATTGTCATTTAGAAGGAAATATCTGAGTTACTTTTTCAAATAAGTAACGCCAGTTACTTTGTTTCTTGGTGTAACATAAGTGAAAATAGTTTGATTAAGAAGATGCTCATGTCAATGTTTGTATGATGATGTTGAAGATCAGGTAAATTCTGAAGTGAAGATTTTGCTTCCTACCTAGCCACTGCCAAGAACAGCCACACCACACTAGGGTTGCCACCCATCAAATAAAATATGGAATCGTCCCATATTTCAAGGTACAGTAAAATGATGCGTCCCGTATCAAATCAATACAGGACGCAATTTGTCCCATATTTTACAAAGGCCAACTGTTACAATTGCAATTCTAATTAAACAACTTCATAAGTAGTAGAGAAGCTAATTTGAGCATGATTGCATTTTGGCGTCTTTGTTTCCATATTGGCAGAGTCTCCAGAACCCGCACAGTTAAAGCCCTTTTATGCAAGCGCTGCATGGGCTAAACCTGCACGGTTTAAAACATCTAAAGCTCAAATCTGGCCTTTTGAACACACGGTTCTGCTCTTTGTTCTCGGTTAAAAAGATGAAGTTGATGACACATCTTCACAGTAGTGATGTGCCTGTATGCATGTTTCATACGGATTACATAATCTGATATTATTTGTTTTCCATTTTATTTGGTTCGTTTGAAAGAAACCTTTCACACACTATAGAAATTTATATCCTTTTGGCTTTCATTATTTTACAAAGTGCTGTTTGTTTGTTTTTTTTTATTTTGAGTGTACACAAACGTAGAGGGATATGACTGATATGAGCATTTGGATGCACCCAATGTATTACCATAGACTAACCATTGTCTCTGAGTCACGGAGTGCGTGACTTTGCCTGTGGATTATAAACGTGTGTGTATATAAAATAAATATATAATATTTATTTCATTACTCCAGTCTTCAGTGTCACTTTTAGACCTTTCAGAAATCATTCTAATATGCTGATTTATTACTAGAATTGTCAATGTTGAAAACAAATATATTTTTTGGAACCTGTGATTTTGTTTTTATTTTTATTTTTTTTTATTTTTCCTTTTTTCTCTCCTCAGGATTCTTTGATGAATAGTAAAAAACAACATAATTTTTTACCAAATATAAAACATTTATAAAATGTAAATCTCTGCTGTGACTTTTTTGTTTATTCAATAGATCCTTTGTTAATAAAAGTATTCATTTCTTTCAAAGAAGAAAGAATAAAAATGTACTGATCCCAAACTTTTG
>JAUCMR010000128.1:0-14475 GCA_032357425.1 Enteromius argenteus | reverse complement strand
ACATTTGCATATTAATGTTTTGCATTATTTTATCTGCCATATGATTAAGGGTTGGTGTAGCTCAGTTTGTAGAGAGACGTGTTATAAGATGAGATCGTGGGTTTGAACCCAGAGAACGCATGTGCTCATAAAACATGATTTTGTGCAATTTTTGTAATGGGTAGGGTTTTTGTTTAGTGGTGGGTTAGTGTGGTCATTCGTACAAATGAACCTAGTAAAATATGTTTTCATCACCTTGAGATCACTGTAAAAACTATACACACTGCATTTAAACAAAACACGCGTCATTTCATGATGTCAGACAATATGACACTAGCCATGTTTCTATCCAAGGTGTTTTTGCAGTAAAAAATTTAGCGCTTCAAATGTTTTACCAATATAGCTGATGAAAATGCTAATTATCGATAGAATTTTGTAACTGTCGACACAGTATTTTTCAGTTTAACTTTAAGCATAAATCGATACTTCAAATTTTGCAAAAAATAGTTTGGAAACACCTTTTGTCGAGAAAATGGGCTTTAACGCAAATAAATGTAGTGTCACATGACAGAATTAGCCTCTTGGCAGCGTCCGTGTTCATGGTGTTGCTCGCGTCAAAGCACCTTAGCCTACTTCAAAATCATAATATTAGTGCATCTAAAATTTTAAATATGGTAAAAAAGATGAGTTACCTCTCAAACATAAATATCTTAATTTAATGTTTCTGTTTAATACTTTGATTAAATATATATAATTTTCTTCAGGAAATCATAGTTGTTAGTAGTTTAATGTGTACCTGTGTGTGGTGCCCTTTTTTCCCTTATAAAAGTGGAAACAGTTTACTAATACAGTACTCGTTCAAGAATAAGACATTATTTAAAACTATTCTAAATATTTATTTTGTTTTTGTACATTTACAATAAAAACAGTCATGCTTTATAATTGAATGCTAAATAATTGAATGCTGCTTTCACAAAAATTAATTGAAATTCTGCATGCAAGCTGCTACTTGTTGCAATCCCTGGAAATAAATTAAGCTATTTTTAATGGGTCACAGCCACGTATCAATTGAAATTTAATTTGTTTAATAATGTCTTAACGACCATTGGTTGTCGGTTAGGAGAAATAAAATAACCTAAATTAGCATTCCTATTTCCAATACAGTCTAATAAAAGATAATGAGAGAATAAAGAATAAAGAGAATAAGTTTTTTTTTTTTTCCCCCAAATGAATGAAGAACAGACTAATTGCATATGATTTGCGCAATAGGTGAAATTATGTATGGAAACAGCTTAAGGACAATTTTTTTTTTGCGATACACCAAAACTTGGATGACGTCATCACGCACACCATTTTATTGGTAAAAGGCCAGTTGGATGGAAACAGGCTGGAGACAGCAAATTCTCTGTGTCGATAACAGAACAGCGTAAAAACTGGATGGAAACTAGGTTAATGTCATTATTTTTACGCCCGCTAGAGGGTGCTTACTTAAACGTAAATATAGGTCGTAATAAGATACTTACACAAACGACCTATAGAGTTGTCTTTTGTTGGAGGACAGGCTCTTCTGTTAAATGTGTGTTTGCTGTGTTTACTTATGCATGTGCATATATTTTACAGATAACTTCTTAGACAACTTAAGCATTATTGCCTGTTATGGCTGGGCGTCAACCTCAACGCATGGCTGGGCATCAGCCTCACTACACTCAGAATCAACCTCGCCAGACACCTGGGCAACGTTACTCTGAGCAACAGCCTCGTCGACAGGCTGGCCATCAGTCTCATTACACTGCGCCTCAACCTCGCCAGACACCTGGGCAACGTTACTCTGAGCAACAGCCTCATCGACAGGCTGGCCATCAGTCTCATTACACTGCGCCTCAACATCACCAGCAACCTGGGCCTAAGTATAAGACCACTGTGCCTCAGCATCTTGCTTACCATGTAGCTGCAGAGTTGGGAGAAGAGCTTGGACATGAACTGGGAGAAGAATTGAATCAATATAGCAGCAGCGAAGAAGGGGACATCGATGATTATCGGTGTGGAGATGATTTCTAGAGTTGGGTCAAAATGAATTGCTGATGACAGCACTGATCACCACAAACCCATGAGCAGCAAACTAACATGCAAACAGGCATTATTCTCCTGATGAGGGAAGGTGAAGATCAACATACTCCTCACAATGAAAGACAATCATATGAAACACATCAAATAAATCACTGCAGATTGGGATGCAACTGGTTGAATTTCATGTAATTATGATATAAAACCAAATAAAATTTAGCAAAATCAAAGTTTCATATGACATTTTTTCCCCATGCCTGAAGCTGAATGTGTAAAATTGATTGCCAATGTTATCTTGGTTAAAGATCTGTATGAAATGAAGCAAATCTCTGATCGAACATGCATCTATCTATTTGCAAGTTTATTTTTGTAAAAAAAGAAAAAGAAACAGACAATAACAAAATTAAACAACTGCAAAACTAGACAATAACACAACATACAACAAACACATTACAATAAGGATTATGACAAACAAACAGGACAAACAATGTGTGTTGACCAATACACAGTTAAAACATGTCAGCGGACTGGATGAAGCAACATGATCACAGGCATGAAGAAAGTTCCACCCAGGGCCGTAGCTGGGGTTTGTGGGGCCCGGTGCAGGTTGTACCAGTTGGCCCTGTCTGAAAGTGTCTAATTTGTATTTTCGTTCTATATATTTATATGTGCTGTTTCATGGAGGTTATAATAGATTGAAGAATGATCATATGCTTTTTTGCATATGTAAATGCGAAAAACCCTGTTTTCCAGTTTTGCGAAATACTCCTTTTTCGATATGCCTGAAAAAAACCTTTTTTATGATATATGGGAGTTTTTGCGAAATTGACGCGTTTCCATTACGCATATTTTCAATTCGCATTTGTCATTTGCGCAATTTAAAGGGTAATGGAAACGCGGCTACTGACAGCAGCTAACGTTAGTAAATTAGGCGCGGTCACTTTAAGAGACAATGCATCCAATACAATGATGCATACGCAAATTCTTTCTACGCAGATTAATTTCACTTAAGACATAACTGACAGTTTTTTCGACGGCTGGCCCGTCAACTGTTCTGAATGTCTTTGAAGGCTGGCCTCAACCAGTCAGTTGAGATCGCCTATTCTGCGGGATAAACGCGGACCTGGCAACCCTGCATCCAACAAGTGCTGTAGGAGTCATATTTGATTGATCACATGTCGATAATAAGGAGAAATGACTGATAACACCACGCTAGAGTATTTGCTGTTTAACAGATTCTGAGCTCACTGACAAATATCTGATTTTGTAAGATGTGCTGCTTTTACACAGAGTGCGTGTGACCGCGAAATCGAAAGTGAAAGTTAACAGAAATACTCCGCATACTGACAGCGGCCTAACATCATAGAAAATATTATCATCTTTAAAGGAGTACACGTACGTTGCGGAAGCAGGCAGCAATGATCAGAAATTCAAGTGAAAAAAAGAACATTTTTGGGCGATTAGGAAAACCCGGCCAGACTTTTCTTTAAGTCCAAAAAGAGGACTTGTCCGGGGAAAAGACGTGTGGTCACCCCACTAAAGTGTAGCTACTATAAATTAAGTACTACAAATGGTAACTAAATAGCCTACATTTTATAGTATGTTAAAAGCACATGTATGTATAAAAGCTAGCTATATATATAGCATATTGTGTACAAAATTAGTGTGCGAAAATAAAACAATTTACTGTAAGTACATTGTGGACGTGCACTTTTTTTGTCACTTTGTTGCAGTTCCCTTAAACATTTCCGGTGTGGTCTGTGCATATTTGCAGCATTCTGTACTTTGTCACGTTGTGAGTATTTGCAACATTTTTGTTGATGAAGATGGTTTCATAATTAGTTTTTGTAATGTACCATTACCTAAAGCTTGCTAGCACTAGTGTATAGTCAAGACCAAACCAGTACTCCTCAAATCCATCTGAAAGATCCCCATTTACTGCTGGAAAATTTTTGTTTTCAATCAGTAATAATAAGACAATGAGAATAATAAGAAACTAAATAATTATAATGAAATAAAAATCACTAAAAACAAAATTGATCTGTGCCCTACAGTCCCCCACAGATGATGATAAATGATACTGATACAAATAATACTTTTATATGATACTAAAACCAAAAGCCAGTTTGCTCAGTGGCGGTAAATCTCCTGTTGCAGAATCATTTATTCAAGTACGAAATCAAGAAATCACAATCATGTTCATATTTAGTAAACAAGTGTATTGCTCTTGTTATATTGCTTACATATATATATATATATATATTTAATAATAAAAAAGAAATTAGTTACAGATTATATTTGAAGCAGTAAGTTGTATGTCTAATAACATCAATGATGCTAAAAGATAAACCAAACAAATAATGCACTGGCAATTTAGTGATATCCACAGTTGTTGGCTTGACATGTATTGAAATAAAATCTTGAGTCCTCTTAGTCTGAGACCGAGACAAGACAAAGGTACAAATGATTTCAGAAAAGGCCTTGAGGCAGTACAACACCAGCTACTACTACAATCAACACAAACTGGCACCTTTGATCACTCTCAGTTATCTGTGTTTGGCGTCTCAGAGTGTGGGTTCAGTGCGTCTCGTAGCGTATCCAGAATCCTCTGAAGCTCCTCTGTAGTGTCTTTTATTTTTGTCACAAATTTCATGGTCTCAGACTTCAGCTCTTCTGCGTGTGAAGGCAGCAGGCCTGTAGTATCGTTGTTTGATGTCTCAGTCGAGCCGATAGTTTGGTTGCTGGTGGATTCTGGTCGACTCGATTTTAAAGCGTAATCACTGCGGATCTTGTGGATTTCTCTGGAGTCGAGAAACACGAAGAAGACGTCGACAGCTATGAAAAGTGCAGATAAAACCCCTGTCACGGTCTCAGCCGCACGAACTGCTCTTGCAGCCTGAGCTGCGATTTTCCCTGCGTTTACCACTTGAGTTAAACGGAGAAGCTCCGGGATTCCTCCCAGTCCTCGTCCAAGTCGAGCTCCTACATTCATCCCAATTTGTGGATTGGAAAGGGATCCATTGCTTGCTGAAAACTCTTCTTCTAGAGTTTCCACTGCTGTTGAGATGTTTTGGATGGAGCATATAACGGAGGTGATTTTTTCCTGGAACTCTGTTATGATCATTTTAATCTTTTGCCGGTTGGTTTGCTGGTTAACCATGTTTGTTATGTTGCTGGCGCCAGCGGTTATTCCACCAGCTACTGCCGTACCGATTCCCACTCCTGTTACTATCAGAGATGCTCCGAGAGTGAACGGAGCCAGAATGAGTCCCACCACGGATGTGATTCCTCCAGCCAGACCTACTACACCTCCTGTGAGACTGCTGACGGTGGTGTTGAAGTGGACCGTCTCCAATCCTTCTGCCAGCTTTCTCAGTACATCTAGAGTCTCATAAAGCTCAGCGACAGTTTGTGTGCTCTGAAAAAATTATCAAATGGTTCAAATCAACGCCAGCATCTTAAAAATTGGCTCTCTTAGTCCCTAAAAGTAAAATGTAGACCTTAGTAATCTAACTTGCCGTTTTATGAAGGTGTTTAATGATGAAAGGCCTCATCAAGATCTCATTGACAGACGGCCGGTTCTCTGGATCCTTCTGAAGTGTGTCGTTCACCAGCTGACGAAGCTCCTCAGAAAAGGTGTCGGGAAGAGCTTCATAGGAGCAGGCGAGTATCCTCCTAAAAATCTCAACTGTGTTTCTTGCTGTAAACTAAGAAGAATATTTAGATAATGTGTAGGAGTTAACCATTATTTTTGGAATCTTAAAATAATGGATCAGTGAATCCATACAAAAATAAATTAATTAATTAATGCCTATTGGGACATGAGACATGACCATCCATCCATTAAAAAAATATAATGGACAATTTAGATTATTATACAATTTGTATTTCCCTAAATATGGAATATATTTAATCCAGATGTCTTTACTAATTGCAAGCTTTTCTTTCTATAAAGAAAATCTTGGAAAGAAAGCTAAAATTATTGCCTGTATTCTTTTTTCTTTTCTTTTCTTTTATATGATAGATGTTTGATTGATTGTCTCAGTAAGAGTAATAAGACTATATTTGTGTGTGTGTGAGAGAATATTGTACAATATTTACCATTGTACAATACTAGACTGAATAATTACAAATTGTACAGTCTTGGCATCTCTAAGTGATTTAAATTAAATTTCATGACAAACTCAGTGTATTTAGTAAAAGGATGAATCTTACCGCACACTTCAGCTTGCACAGCTCATAGATGATACATCCCAACCTCCAAACTTCACTGCAAAATCATTTATTTTAGTTTGTTGATTTAGGAAATATTTATAGAGCATGTTAACGTTACAATTTGTCTATTACGTTTTCTCATTATAAGGTTCCCAACTCAATTCCTCAGGTGCCACATATGCAAGATCTCCAGTTTCTGTTGAGTGTGCATCAGAGGACCTGGAAATACACATATCACGTTCAACACATGGACTGATGCATTATTTCTTGCTGATGGGTGTGCATTGTTTTGAAGGAAAGCTGCACGTACTGTTCATTAATCTCTCCAAACTCGCCAAGACGAATGATACCGCATGCTGTGAAAAATAGGCTCTGTCAAAAGAAAAATTTGATAATTTTGTGGCCATTGGGAATGAGTGCATTGCAAAAGAGCTAGTAATACAAGTCAAAAATCAATCTTTTCATACAGCCTCCAACATGTGAAAAAAAAAAAACTGATTCATTACAGAGAAACTTTTTTGTTTTGTCCAAAAACAAATGTGCACTGACACTTTAGGCTCTCTATCAACTTGGATACAAGTCATTTCCAAAGGAACGTTTTTTAATGGTGCCTCAGAGTTATTATTAGAGGAGGTCTGACTAAATCATTGATTGTAAGAAAAGTCCTGTAATAGTATATCTATAAATAAATAAATAATACCTAGGTTAAGACAAAAAGAAATAAATAAACAATTGAACTTTTTGCTAAAATGTGTCTTTTTCCAGCGGCTTTCAGACGCAGTGCACAGTTACCTTGGGCTGCAGGTTTTTATGCAGGATCTGTTTATCATGGAGGTACTTTAATGCCATGCAAATCTTCACAGTCCAGTCCAGAATCTGTACATTCATGACATGGGAATTTACAAATCAGAAATCCTTGCAACAGTTTTGCATGTTTAATACATTATTTTACAGAAGTGTAAACATTGGTTTTTTTTTGTTGTTTTTTTTATGATTAGTTGATATTAATGAAAAAACAAAACATCCTACATCCTATTAAATATTTTCTGCATGAAGAGTTTTATTACCATTTTGTTTATGTTTTACAATGCACTTCTTAAAGTGCTGCTTTTCTGACCGAATGATAGCCATGTTACAATTTTAAACAGTGGGCAAGTTATGGGATTTAACTGAACAGTTTATTATCATTATAATATTGCATGATGATGGATTACATTACTATATCTTTAAATGTATAAACATACCGTACCTCATTCTCAGTAAATGTATCTGCTGTTTCTCTTTTGAGCTTGATTTTCTGAGCGAGATCTCCAGCCTCACAGTGCTCCAGTACGAGATACAAGCAGTCAGGACCTGGAAGCAGATTCACTCATCATTGCACTTTAAATCACTGAAGTGATCAAACTACTGAAAGAAAGGGTTCACTCCTATAACTTTATTAACAGAATCAATGTTGAGGTTTCTTTCGACCTGTAATGATTTCCTTGTGATGGACGATGTGTGGATGACTGAGTTGAAGGAGAAGGTTTAAATCATTTTCCTGAAACCACACATACACTTGTGTATCACAGGTGCTCTCCTTTTAATGAACATAAACTTTTAAATATCATTCAGACTATAAATGTTCACCCTACCTGTCCGTTGTTGAACTTTTTAATGACAAAATGATCACCGCCTTCATTTTTCACCAGGACCGTCTGCTCATCTTCACTCACTAATGTGTATCCTGGATATTTTATAGCTGACTGTGTGTTACCCATCTCTGAATGTTTCTACAAACAATAGTTGATAGTGATTTATAGTGCACAAAAGGAAAAAAAAAAAAAAAAACACTATCCATAAACAAGGAAGTCCAAAAATAATAATAAAAAATATATATAATGAAAAAAAAAGTGTATAGGTGCGAATCCAAATGGTTGACTTCATATAAACAACATTAATATACGCAACAGTCTTTGATGAGTGCCGAACTAATAATTCCTTAAAGAAAACCACAGCATACCGAGGAGCCAAACAATATTAACTATAGCTCTTACAGTTGCCACTCTCTTCCTTGTTCTTTACACCTGGACTCTCTCTCTCTCTCTCTCTCTCTCTCTCTCTCTCAGGAGACTGACCCCTGCAGATCTGGAAGAGAATTACAAAGACCTGATCTGTTACGAGCTACGATCAGCTTGAAACAGTAGGGATGCACGATCATCATCGTGTGATATGTAATGCGCATTTTGTCAGTAAAGCCGCTTCTGTAATCAGAGGTAAATGGCATCACACTGAGCAGCATTTACTACACAGAGCCGTGTTACACAGACAACCTGTGCAGAAGCAGCTGATCATGAATGCTCGTCAGTGAACAACGGCTCTGTGTAGTAATGCCTGCGTCATTATTAAAAAAAATCATGCCAAACCACTAAAAAGAGTATTCAGCGATCCCCATTCTTTCCTCTGTATGATATGCGTCTTAAGGTAATCTAATATAATCAGCGGATACATCATCCAAGCGTCGTTTAAAGTTGTGCAAGACTTAATGCTGCTCAAAACGATAATAATCGCTTATTAATATTTCTGCTTATTCGAAATCTGGCAGCTTACAGATGAAGTAGCACTGTAAGATAAAATGTGAATGTTTTATTGAGAAAGCGATTGCGTGTGAATAAGTGTTGTACCTGTTTAAATCATGCTTTCACTTGAAAATATTCAGTATCTAGAAGGAACAAACATTCCTTGATGCGTGAAATAATTGCGGAGCATGTTAATATTGAATGAATAATAATAGTAACTAAATAATAATAGCCAGAATGTAAAATGACTACATTAATTGAAAGTACCACATATTCTTACAAAAAGGACAATATTTAATGCTTTTTGACAATATCTCTGGCTGTCGTCGATATAATCATGGTGTCCGCCACTGGAGCTGCTTCTACGTCATACACCTCTTTCTCCATGTCTTCTGATGAGATGAAAATCCTGTAAACTGAATATGCATGTTTGAAATATGCTCTTATTTCCTACAACTTGTATAGCAAGTCTTCAGGTCATCCCGGTATCCAGTGTGAAAGGCACTCGGCAGAGTTGACGGATTTGTCTAGTTTATGCAAACTTTTCAGCTAACGTTAGGTTTTATTCTCGTGCTGTTCTGCCGCGCGCTTTCTCTGATCCGTACACCCAAAGTGCGCGCACTAGTAGCCTGTTAAACAGCGCCAAATTACTGAAACAAGTTATCTTCTGTGCTAATGCTGTAAAGACACACAAGGCTTATGTTTAGACTCGGCTGGTTATGTCTAAAAGCAAAGTAAACAGCGGAAAGAAAACAGATACCTGCCTGTATATTAGAAGCCTGCACGTCTTAAAGGGACAGTACTAAATATGCTGCCGAAAGATATTAAAGGTATAGTTCATGCTAAAATTTAATTTCTGTCATTATTAACTGTATTCATTTCTTTCTATCCTCAACACAAAAGAAAATATTTTGAAAACTGTGGGTAACCAAACAGTTGGTAATTTGATAGTAGGAAAAAGTACAATGGAAGGTCCACAGGTCCACAGGAGGGCCGCTTTGGTTTTCCACATTCTTCAAAACAGCATTTATTTTCAGCAGAAGAAAGAAAATCATTCAGATTTAAAATAACTTTTGAGAGTTTTATTTTTAGCTATTTGTTCATTCAATTTCTTGTATGCTCCTGCTAAATATACCTATAGCTGAAAGTAAAGCACAGTTTTTTGTATTTTTTTGTATATTATGTGTATTTGTAAAGAATATCTTTGTTCTATATAAAAAACAAACAACAAAAAAAAAAACAGATAAAATAATGACAAAGATTGTGTTACCTTTGGGAGAATTTGTCTTTATAATAGGGAAATAAGTTTGGCTGTAATGATCAAACAACTGTCCAGAGTGTCAGTGATGGGGATCATGATCCTCATTACCAGAACCACAGTCACCAAACAGTTCCTTTTTGGGAACTTCGAGCTGCGTCATAACGCTTTGGGAACGCCCCTGCGTGACCATGCTCTGAATCTGCTGTAGGATCTGTTCAATGGAAGGGCGTCAGCTTTCTGTCATTCAGAACGTGCTCTCTGTGTCTGTGAGTCTTATTTACTGTTCTTTGTCAAAAAAGAAAAAAAGTGGCACAAGCATGAGCAAGGCTGCAGATAAGGGCGAGGAGGAGGGCGAAGATGAGAGCGTCAATGAGCTGCCCCAGTAATTAAAATACGAGGAGCTGTTGGAGGTGGTTACTCGCGCCGTAGCTAAAATAAATATCGATTGGCCGGCCGAGAAACAAGCCGAGCAAAAGTAAGCTAGATGAACGTTTATTGTGCGCTCGGCCGCCACCTCCACATTGGAGCCTGCTTTTTTTCCCTGATTTGTATACCGAGGTGTGTAAATCATGGGGAAGACCATATTCTGCCCATATATACATCCGTATCAGCGATTATATTGGAAGTGTGGCGGGTTTGAATGATTACGGTTATAGGGCGATGCCTAAAGTTGAAAAGACTTTAGCCCAAGCTATCTGTCCTCTGATGTGGCATCATCCTTAAAGGCTCCAACCTTGCCCACGAAGCTGCTGCGTACAACTTCAGCACTTGTAGCCAAGGGGTACTCGGCAGCAGGTCAGGTTGGTGCATGCCTTCATGCTATAGTGGTGTTACAGGCATACCAGGCTGACATGCTCAAAGATCTAGATAAGCAAGAAAGCGCAAGCTCAGATGACATCGCTGAGCTCAGGAGGGCCGCTGATTTGTCTCTCCACACCGCTAAAAAAGCAGCTTGTGCCATTGGAAGATCCATTGCTGCGATGGTGGCAGTTTCTACAGCCGATACTTCATAGTTCTGAAGAAGGATGGAGGGCTGAGGCCCATTTTAGATCTCAGGCAACTGAACTGCTCAGTCAGTCAGCTCATGTTCAGGATGCTCACGTTAAAACAAGTCATGTCACAAATGAGGTCTTAGGACTGGTTTGTCATGATAGCTCGAAAGGATGGATGGTTATCATATCTATTTTGGGCTCGGCGCGGGGGCATGGTTGCATTAGGAGATAATGAAGGAGACGTGAAAGACTGGACATCGCGTTGGTTTCATATGACTTACTTTATCACAGAATATTTGTTTTCGATAAGACTTGCTTAGTGTAATAGTAGACATGTCAAGCTTTCTACAGATATAACTCTCATGTCTCTTTGTGTGAGTTTCAGTTCATTTTAGTGACACGTTTCTAAATCAAGATCATGCAGATCAACGCGGCAGGCAGCGCACCCTGTTTGTTTTCTTCATTTTCTAAATGAACAAAATTGTGTTGTTATATGTGTATACAAATTGAAGTAGACCCTTCACAGATTAGATTGATGTATTGCTCTTATCTGTACGATCAAAACTCAATGTTTAATTTAAGTTCTTATCGGCGTCATCAGGAGAAGATGCCTCAAAACGCATATATGTGTTTGCCGACCCAAGGGGGTTAAAGTGAAAACAACAACAATGAACAATAAATAAAAATGATAAGGAGTCTGAATATTTCCAACCAGTGTCTAGATATCTTTTCTTGGCTGGCATGTTTCAGCTTTTAAGTGGTTGGTGTTGTTCAATAAACACCATAGCATGTGTGAAAATCTGAATGGTTTGAAAACATGCAAATACTATATAAATTCCTTGGTAACATTTTCTATGAAGCCTGTATTTATAATACATTATAAGGGTATTCCTAAGGCATTATAATGAAAGCATAATGCATTATAAATAACTTTATAATATATTGTATGTCATGAATATTCATAAGAACAGTTTTAATGTGTTATGATATTTACTTTTTTGTGGTTATAACTTTTAAGAGTATGGTCATTTATAACACACAATGAACATGATTACAATGGATTATATAGTAAAATATATATAATGTATAATACATAGTTATAATGCATTAAGTCTCATACCTTTTATGTTACTTTACTTAAAGCTGGCAAATACCACTTATAAGTAATAATAATAACAATATATATATATTTTTTTTTTTTCTCAAACAGCCATAAGATATATCAAATCAGATATCAAATAGATGAATGTGTATTATGGCACATTTGCTTTGAATTTTATTCTGTTGATAAGTTGCTCTGGAACTACATGTCATTATTAGCTGGCTCACATTAGCCTCAATATTAGCCTCACAGGAAACACTCAAATAACACTCACAAGATGATGATCTTAAATAAACAATGTCAAGATATGATATAGTCCATTATAAATGAAGTAGATTTAATATGGCATTCATTGTGTGTTATAAATAATCATATAATCACAAATACATTATATGTATTATAATTGTTTTTTATGATTATTCATGATATATTATAACACATAAGTTTTTTTATGAAGTCATTATAATCCCCTAAGAATACCCTTATAATGTATTATAAATACAGGGTTCATAGAAAGTGTTATATTCACCCCATTCACTCTTAGCTATGGAATACACTTCCCATGATCCCCCACACCAGTCTGCCCAATCCTCTGAGCACTAGTGACCAGCACCTGTCCCTCATCACCACAATCAACACCTCTAGAGAAGCCACCTTCACCATTTGCTCAGTGTCTGGCCTACGAATGGGAATCTACAGACTCTCTTTCCTGTTCCTTGTGATCTCTAATCATATTTTGACGTCTTCCAAAGATACTCCATTGAGCTTCTGTGGTCTCCAGTTGTGTGCCCTTAAAACCTGTGTTATTCCTCATTTTGTATAATTTTGTGTCTGATGATAGTTACTTGTGTACTCCTTAACTTTTGTGTTGTCTGCTTACCTACTGGCCTGTATTCATCTGCTTATCATCAGTAAACCTGCATCATTCTCTAACTCCATCTTCAGTGTGTCGTTACAGAAATCTGCTAGTGGCCCCCCTCTGGCCCCTGCCTTTAAAAAAACCTAGATCCACCACTGCTTATACTTTCCAGAATATTGCCAGCTGAACTGATCACAAAACAAAACAAATAAATAAAAAATCCTTCTTTTCATTTTTTTTTAAGGTACTGTTTTCATGAAAATTTACTGAATCAAATTAGTAGTTATTAACAGTTAAGACTGTGTGTAAGGGAGACCACCTGGCTATAGATCTGTTGCAGGACAATTTGGGACATTTGTACAGTACAATTTACACATTAATTTATTTTGTGTTAGTTTTACAAATGTGTTCAAGCCATTAAATGTGACCAACCATCAGTATGTGGTGAGTTAGGATTGAGAACACGTTGGGTGGATATTTTGGCCACGTGAGCAATATGAGCAAATGTGTTATGTACATTTGATTTGACCCATGATGCAACTAAATGATATATATTTCTCAGGTAACCTAAAATGTATATTTAAGGGTGTAATGATATGGGTATCGTGTATCGAATGTTTCACAGGCATTTTCCAAATCAAAGTGATCATCCTTATCACCTTCTTAGTGGAGACTTGAGTGAGCAGAGCACGTGTGGTGTGTCAACAGGGCCGGATCTCCATAGTGTCAGAAAGAGAAAAAAAACCCTGCTGGATCTAATCCTGGCTGAAGTGTTCTGTCATGAACCAAGAACCAAAGGTCCATTTGCAGTCAATTATTTTAATAAAGTTCAAAAACCAAAAATCCACAGAACACAAAAACAGAGGAGCAAGACACAGGGTGACACAAATAACACTTCAGCAACATAATCCAAACTAAACAGAGTATATATAGGGTAAATAACAAACAGGTGGAAGTGATCAGACAGCTGGTGACAATCAGACACTCAGGGTGCACGAAGGTATGGGAGACGCAGTCCAGAACATACAAACAAAACTACAAAAAGGTGCCCCCTGGTGGCTGTCCAGGAAATGACAGACACCACCTGTGACATAATTTCCTCATCTTCAGCTGTGTGACTGGTCTTTGAATAACTCTGCGTTGTGTGTACACGAATGGAACCAGGCATATGGAAGTTACTCAGGCCGCATTTTATTCTGCATGAATAAAAAGGGAACAGAATCTCGACAAGCTGAATCTGTGGCCTTATTTTCGACCTATCAGTGAAAGGGATAATTTTTACCACAAAGCTTGCACACTCATGCTTATAAACTCCTCCAAAAATACATGCTTCATTTTCGTTACAGAACCCTCACACATTTAAATGAAAGAAAAATACATTTTAGAACAAAATTAAATGCATTATCACAACAAACAAAACTTATTTGGCACTTTTTAGACGGAGC
>JAUCMR010000125.1:222713-239427 GCA_032357425.1 Enteromius argenteus | reverse complement strand
AAGAAACATTTATAATTTGTCACACTTTAAAACAGTTGCATTTTGCATGATGCATAAATAAAACCACTTATATACCAGTGGTTTACCATATGTTAAATCACTAATATTTAATGTTACATTATGTTAATCATTCTGCATGTCAGTTCATGTTTTTTTTTAATTTGAGGGCTAGTTTATGCACAGCTAGGAACTGACATACAGAATGATTAACATAATGTAATATTAAATACTAGTAATTTAACATATGGTAAATCGCTAGTATAACATAGATTAACATTTTAATAACCCATAGTACATAAACAGAACTTAAATTTATTTCAAAGTCGAAAACTGTTTAAAAAAAGAATTATATCGCTTTATATTTAGTTTTGTCTGCATTATATAAACAATAAACAACACTTAATACATGAAGGACGTGACATGAACACAGACAGCACTGAGACAGAATTAGCTATTTAAAATATTATGTTTATAAGAGTTTTAAACCCTTGTCCCAAAGCATATAATTAGTCATCACGTGACTTTAAAGCGCTTCATGATATCGTACCTGTTAAGTAGTGGCAGGTCAAAGTATAAGTGTAAAAAGTGGAAGGAAACACACCTGCTCCAGCCTTTTCTCTTCATGAGTGACACCAGAATACCATCGACATACTCTGTATCTCCAACATGTCTGCTGAACTGCTCTCTTTGTGAAGGCCTCAGTCGCGGTCTGTGCTCCTAAGATAAGGCGTCTAAATGTACTGCAGTTTAATGCCATCGTCAAAGCAAAAACGTTAGTCTGTGTTGAAATGAGGACATTATCTGCGCATGTAGCAGCTGGCTTAAACTTGACATGCAGTTCGCCTGGAATATTAACCGGGGGGTGGGGCGTGTCTTTGAGCAGCCAATGAACGTCAAGGATCGTCTACTAGAATTCTGGGCAATACAGTTTCATGATTGTAAACTACAAACTACGAAAATATGACAATGGACTTTGGTTGGGCTCAAATCAGAACGTGTCAAACTAATAAATAGGCTACAAGCTAAATTATATTGACTCACTTCAGCTGGCATTATGAATACAGATAAAATAATGTTCGATTTGAAATTCAATAAATACATTTAAAGATAGGCCTAAAAAGGTCAAAACCAAATTTTAGACACCAGAAATTGCCATTTATATAAAGTTATAATATACACCCAGTAATGTTTGTCATCGACCGCAAACTTTGCACAACAACTGTGTGTCATGGATGATTTTGATGAGCAGCTGTTGTTAATAATTTCGGCTAAAGTTACTATATTTTCCTGTGAAAGCAAATTTGGAGTTTGAACTTACATTGCAATTCAGTGGACGGTTGTTCAGATGTAGCTGCATAAAAACAATACAAAAGCCTGTCTAAAATGCATATAAAACTATCTGAAATGGACGGACCATTATTTTTGAGTGCACTAATACTAAAAAAGTGTTTTATGTATTATTTTACAAGTGTGTATATATATATGGCTACGGCCCTCCAGGAACTAAGTTTGACATCCCTGCTCTAGTTGAACTCCATGATCATTTCTGGAGATAGGCCAAACCTACCAATGGACAAACATATCTGCAACACTCCATTGATCAGGGTTTTATGGCGGTGTAGCCAAACTCAATCCAGGGTTTTCAGTGTCAGGGACTGAGGGACACATGATGAAAAACTAGTCCAGAGGATTTAGAACCTCGGACTGGACAGAAGGTTCATCTTTCCAACAGGACATTAACCCTAAGCACACAGCAAGAGTGGCTAATAGACACCTCTGTGAATGTCCTTGAGTTGCCCTGCCACAGCACAGGCTTGAACCTAATCAAATATTTCTGGAGAAACCTCATCGGGTTGACGCCCCCTTTTAAGCATTATTAATGACCAGTGTAACATTATGCATGACCAATCTCTGCTCCGTGCTTTGCACGAGCCTTCGCAGTATTTGTTACCGGACAGTTTTTTTGAAATGGGAACACGTGCAAACCGATTTCGCGATCCGCTTCTTCTTTTGAAGAAAGACGCCACCCCATTTCACACACCGAGGTATAGCACTCGTGTCACTAGTTTACGTTAACCCTCGTTGTTGTTGTTTATGAGTCATGGCTCGTGTTTGTGCTTTGTTCAATGCAAAAGCACAAAAGGGTTGTTTTCGTTAACTTTTTGCATCAATTCTTGAGAATAATTATTGTTTTACAAGAAATATAAGCTATTTTCGATTTTTATTTTATCTTTTTAATTGCTAATATCTTTCATGTTTGTTATAACTTTAATATAATTTCACTTATATATACTAAAAATAACAATTATGTTGCTTTTAAGCAGCAATGTTGAAAATAGGAAATGTAAAATTCAAATGCATCTTAACCACTAGGTGGCAATATGACTCTACTGTGTCGTGTACCATTTTTGTCTGTTGACTATTAGCTTACACTTTTCAAATACTACCATTTTGTTGCCCTTGAAGGTGGAATTATTAATATTTTTTATTAAATAAAAAATTAGATAATGAAAACTGAAGCAAGAGACTTCTAATTTAGAATGAACACTGCATGACAGAGAGCTACATTTTCTTCAAATCAGCTTTAGGCTGTGTGTTGTATGTAAAATACTTAGTAAAATATCAAACCATTCCACAAACTGAAAGAAAAAAAAAACTATTAAATTTTAGTGTTGAAATTAATAAATGAGTACATGGCACATATAATGTTATAATGGTTATAATGGTTAATGTAAAGGGGAAATACCTTATGCTAAATGCAATTATTTTGTATTAGTCCAGATATTATTATTATTATTATTATTATTATCATTACTTTTCCCCCATGTTTTACTTTTATTTTTATCTTTATAAAAGATTGAACCTAATGTGAATGGTTGCAAAATACCTAGGAAAGAGATTATTAAAGTATAATTTGTTTATGGTTGCCAGATAAGCACACTATGTCTTGAATAAGTAAGTAACTGCACTAACAATATGTGATTACTGTGTGAATGTTGTCTTAACTGAATTACCAGTACTAATCAGCTCTTTATTACTATTATCCTTTCAGATATCCTTTATTTTATTTTATTATTTTCAGTGCAAGCAATTTTAGTAATGTGTCATGGAGCTGATAAACATTTGGAAGAACATTTTTCTTACAGTGATTTGAGACTACATCAGTGCTATAGTATGTCTGAAATAATGTGTATATACACATTTCAGAATTTAAAATCAAAATATTTATTTCAAAATAAAAGATTTCCACACAGAGACATGAATTTGGCCCAAAGCTCAATACACAACCGCAAAACAGCCATTAATGTTTTTAAAATGGACTCAAATCTCAGACTTGGCAAACCATTTTCAACCTAGTACATAATCATTATAAAACTTGATCTGGTGAAATGAGACAATGGGTCATCCACTCATAGTAATGCAAGCTAATGAATGCACCTTTAACCAAAAGATCAGTTTTGACATCTGAAATGAATATATATAGAGTGATACTTCAAGAGAAAGTAAACTCCCACAAACCCTAATTTGTATGGCCAAATTAGCATCCTAACATACACGTTTATACATTTTGTTTTACATAAAGTGCAGTTTGATAACCAGAACTACAGCAGAAGCATTGATGAACTATGGAAGGAAGTATTGTATTTAAAACTATATGTACAGTACATGCAAGTATGCACATGCTAATTTTGCTTCTTGTTTCCTTCACCACCATCCCCATTTTTTAAATATTTTATGTATTTACAAAGCAAGTATTGTCTTACATTGCCATCAATTGGATAAAGCAAAACTGTCTATCAAATTTCAATTACAGATTTAGATTCACAGACCAATATTAGGATGAATAAATCTGCATCTTTTATTAAGTGCAGAAATTAGAGATAAATGAATAACTGACGCATAAAGCAGGTGCATTCAAAATCTTGTGACTCAAAGAAACACAGAAGCAGCACATTGTAACAATGAAATATCCAACATACGCAAAACACTGTGCACAGCAAAATACGACTATCCAAAAATACCACTTTTGAAATGTTTTTATTATCATTATTATAAATTTAAATTACCAAAGGAACAACACTGCCTTACATATTGCTGTTTTTGTAGGTTGTTTTCTGTCTTTCAACAGTAAAAGCAATATAAAGAGAGAGAGAGAGAGAGAGAGAGAGAGAGAGAGAATACAGACCGATAAGCAGGACATGTGCAGAAAGCTGTAGAGATGGCTTGCTCAAATTACACAGGGTTCAGAGACCAACAGAGAACAGTTTACAGCACACAGTCCTTGAACATTTTCCTTTTTTTTTTTTTTTTGGGTATTAAATTGGTTTTCGCAACTAGAATCTCTCATACTCGATATAACGAACACTGAAATTATCTCCAAGATCCTTGAAAGTTCCTGACATAAATAAAGCAACAAAGTCCTTCAAATAGAAGCCACATTTGTTTTGTTTCAGTTTGCTGCATCCTGTACAACAAAATACTCACATTCACCCTCAATTATTATCTGACTGTAGCAACAGTAACCTTGAGATCTAACTGAAGTTCAGTCTTCTCTTCCATGGAATGTTTTTCAAGACATATTGCAATGTGTATCTTTACTTCAGTGTCTGATGCACACCACACTCACCTTTCGCATCAAACATTCAATATCATTATCAACATCAGGCGTTCCCTGTTTATTCCATCACTGTAAAGAATGGCGTTTTATTTGATTGTAAAGTTGCTGACAAAGTGCATCTGTTCCCAAGTGCGGCAATAAAAGCCAACCAGTGTTTCAGGGAGAAGTGCTCATATGGCTGATATATGATTCAGTTTACACTGTACCCTGAAAAAAGGGCCAATCTAGACATAAAAGTACATATTATAAAAGTAATACAGTTTTTATTATTATTATTATTATTTGAAAACCACAGTGTGCGCCAATACAAAAGCGATATTGCCATGTCAGGGTTAGAGGCGGAGCCTAATATGGCTAGAGTTTCCCTCATGTACACCATTATATTGTGTTCTCTGTGCAATTGCTTCTAGTAATGCTTGTATGGCTCACTGACACAGACAAAAATCCCTGACAGTAGATTCGCTGATGCTAGAAAGTGTTTTTTTTTCTTTGTTTGCTTTACATAACAAAAGCTATGTAAATTTGGCAAATTATCTTAGTGCTTGTGCCGCATATACAAAATATCAACAAAGGTCAGCATTTTATTATACAAGATGGTTCTTTCGACACTCAGCAGTTAGGCTCATCCAGTGAACCTTAAATATTATAAACAGCAGGACACAAAATACAAAGGGACAATTATCACACATTACAAATACAAAGATGTTGTTTTGAGGGCAGCTATCTACCGTAGTGTCCAACGTCTTATTCTGTACCTATTAAGAATTCGATCTTGCAAACAATTCCAATCTCTTATTAGTCAGACAGCCAGCAGGAAATATCTTGCTCCTCTGTACAGGCAGTCGACTGCAAGATGCTCTGAGTCTTGCTAAAGACGAAAGATGAACTCTCTACTCCCCTTTTTTCATCCGCTTGCCAGAAACTCATGACTATTTGTAGCTGAAAGAGCGAGTGGAATTTGCACATACATTTAAACAATGACAACAAAAACTCTTTTCTAAAACGTTTAAATAAAATGAGCAAATTAGCCCTTGAGAGTTCTCAGCTTTGTTGAGGTGAAGTCCTCACTCAAATCATAGCTAAGCGTGCTCTGGAGATCCACGAGAATAGCAAATGGAACACCGTCAATTTTTTCTTCAAAGCGCCAAGAGGGTGGGAGAATTAAGGGAATCTGAAGATTGGTCGCCGCTGCTACTGCTACGGCGGTGGGCTTTGGAGCAAGACTCTGATGAGGGCGAAGGACTCTCTGGCTCAAGCATGCTGGGATAGGTGAAGATGAGGCTTGGGTTGTTCGGAGTGGACACTGGGGTGGAAGCAGCCACCACAGGCGTGTTGAGGCTGTCTCCATCAGAACAATACATGCCACCACCTAGGCAGATGGGCTTGATGACTGAATGCTGGGTTTTTCCTTCTTCCTCATCGTCGTCATCTTCCAAAGGCTCCTGTTTAACCACCACTGGGTTGAGGGTACTCATCGGTCCACGGGGACCCAGGCTGGAGCGCATGGTCAGAGGAAGGGGTGCACGCTGTTGGGAATGTGCACTCTGATGCCGTTCTTCTGGGGGCAGTTTGCAGACAGGGTTGTGGGCCACCAGCATGAATTCCAACTTGTCCTTTTCCTTCTGCAGGGTCTCGATTTCTTTCTGCAGGTCAGCCTTCTCCTCCTCTAACTTTTCTGTCTCCTTGAATTAAAAAAAAAAAGAAATACAATGACCCATCATGCTGCATTTGATTGCTATTTTAACTGATATTCTTTTAGACTATGAAATAATTTGCAAATTAATAATGCTGATAACTACACATTCAACACATTGAAGCATAAAAAAAAAAAGTTTTACAAGGTCACTGCCAGGGTGTTGTTAAGTTCTCTGGGTTCTCCTAGTCAAAAGACCTCACCCCCAAAATTTCTATTTGATATTCTGGTCTTTAATGTAAGCCTATACAATGGATGCACAATTAGACCAAACAAAATCGCAAAATATGGCTTAGTGTAGTTATCATGCCTAAAGTCTACTATTTCACTGAATTTTTATAATAATAATAATAATTATAATTATAATACATAAATAACAACTATCATGAAACATTTTATTTTATTTTATTTTATTTTAATTATCTTAGGGTATAAAGCCAAATTTCATCTACACACACACCTTTTCCTGATTGCACTTTGGCACTATAAAAGGCACACCCACCCATAAACACTAGTAATTATTTCCCAAATAGATTCGAGTTGTTCACTCGCTGTTAACAAACATTTCTTTGTTAAACAGGACACTTGACACAGCACCAAATATTTTGAAACAACTGTCAAAGCCTACAGAAGGCTAAAACACTGACATAATAATAATATGGCTAGACAGTCATAGATAAACCGTAGCTGTCTTTGACTCATTAATATGAGGAAGGAGGAAACTAAAAGCAAAACAAATGCTTAATTTACAAAGAAAGAAACAGTACATTGGAAGAAAGAGCATAGTTATTGTCACAGAAGACACAGTTCCTTATTTGGTGAGGAATGAAGCAAAGAGTGGGGGGAGGGAAGAGGGAAGATAGCAGTGTGTGGGGTTTGATGGTTAGCTGCGGTTTCCTCCTCAAACAATATCAGACGTTTGCTTCCCTCCAACCCCCTGTAGCAAATTCCTCCTTCATGTTTCAGGTCTGATAGCCTGAGAGATGCCATTATAAAGCTAAGTAGTTCAATTACAGCCAGAATTGTCTGGGACTCGGGGCATTCCCATGTCTGCCAGACAACACTGGCCTTCTTTGGCTGTAAAACCTTCTTTTTATGGTCTTTTCAGATTTTAACCACTGACTATTGCGTCCAGATTAGCCTGGCAATAGTTGCTGACATTTCATTTGGAGTATTTGGTAAATATGTGTTCCCCTGTGCTGGTAATAGTTTTTTTCTTTGGTAACAATGGTGAAAAACTCACCCCTTGCAACGTCTCAGTCAGTTCTCTTCTGCGGTTCCGACATTTTGCTGCAGCTAGTTTGTTTCTTTCTCGTCTAACTCTCCGTTTCTCTTCTTCCTCTGGGGTGAGCTATAAACAAAAAGAGGAGTGAGCACTCACACAAGTAAGTTTCCATTTTGAGAAATTTGAGAAATCATCCTCAGGCAAAAAACAAAACAAAAACAAAACTTAAGTAACATATTTCAATTAAAAATTATTTATTACACTTGTAACAATAACGATTGTTTCAGTGCAGTTTCACAGTAATAAAAAAGAAAATACGTAATAGTAAAAACATTACATTACTCAATAACTCAGCAGATGTTAGCACAATAAAAATATGATTTTGTTCTATACTGTATGTTAAAACTGGTTTAGTTGGTTTGTAACACTGACCTGTTCGTCTCGCTTGCGTCGACCCCGGGCGTCACCGATGGACCGGATGACCCCAGGTCGTGTGAGGGCTGTGTGACCAAGGAGGCTCGGGCCACTAGACACAGACAGGCCGTACGGGTGAGGCCGGGAATATGGATTAGACATGGATGTGATTACTGTGGGCTGAACCATCCATTGCAGGTCCTGACTGGTCGTTATGGCATTAATTGTGGGAATAAAGGCACTGCTAGAGCCAGGCATGTCTACTCTGTACTTCTGTGGAAAAAATAAAATATTAAGGGATTAAAGTGTAAATATTTATGAAAAAACTCTGGATTAGAACGGTTACTTTCACTGCACGTTAAAGATTGTATGATTCATTTTTAGTCTTTGTTACTGCAGTCCCCCAGCCACCCACTTTTTAGCCGTTTTACAAATTCCCATCATCACAGATTAATGAATCATTCCACGTGCTACCTCGCTCTGCGCCCTCTTGACTGCTTGACCCCCAGAGCGACAGGGTGACACACACACGCGGTGAATCATGGGAAAGCCCACAACCCTCCCTGACAGAAGCCGACCAGGGTTAGATAATAGCCTCTGTGATGCAATGGGCAACGGATTCACCGCTGTGTGGGTATACAACAGATTTTTTATTTATTATTAAACAGACTCTGCCTTATAAAAAGTAAATATGACTTATAACTTATATTTGTTTATAAGACAACAGAAATAAAATGCTAAATAAAATTCATTATTTGTTAATGCTTCATTAACATTAAAGTTATTTATTAATACCATTATTAACTATTTTTTAATTTGTTAATTAACAATAATCGCTATTGCAGTCATACTTTATATTAGGTCTTTGACTACAATGTACTTAAAAATAAAGATAGATACAATGCATCTATTGTGTACACCTTGAAATGCAAAACATTTGATTGTTATTGAGATAGGATACAGTTATGGTTATGAACAAGTTGTATTGTTAGGTTTAAGGATGGGTTAAAGTGTATGGGTAGAGCCAACATTGTAATTACAGATGTAAAAAATTATTTACAGAAAGGTTGTTGTTTTTTTTAAATATAAGTAAAATGCAAAAATGTGTATCTCCACAACAAGTGCATTGTATCCAATTATTAATTTAACTGTAAGCACACAGCAGTTAGTGACACAATATGAAGTGGGTTAACGATTACTTATATCAATGAATGCTTAACAGTTTTGAAGTTGATGTTAATAATGTCAATTTAGAAAATCTTAATAGGCCTATCATAAATCTTTGTTCATATATAGTTACATTTGAAAATATGTGAACTTCTGATCTGTTGTGTATCACTTATTACTGACAGTTATAGTACAAATAAGGCTATTACCCAAATATTATTAGTAAAATGTACCCAGGTTATAAGCTGTTTTGTTGTTGTTGTTTTAACATATGCAGTCTGACAAATGCTTAATCACGTTATAAAACTGTTCTTTATTTCAGCCATCCGGGAAACTGAACTGGGATCGCGTGCCAGCACATTCCAGACAACAAATTCCAGTCCATTCACACATTCCAAGTGGGATTTTAACGAGAAACTGACTTAATGTGACTAACCATGTTTACGACAAATCATTTGGAGGGAATGAATTACTGGAAGCGTTGTATTGTTTAAAAGGATAACAGCAATCATTTCGTGTATTTAAAAATGAAAGCTAAACGTCAATGTTCGTAAGTCTCACTTTAGTGTTTTTTTTTCACTATAAGTACCCAATAGTGTTTCTTTAAGGTGGTAGAGATAGTAGAGTTTTCCGCAACTTAGTATTGCGAAAGACTCCACTAACTTCCAGGAACTGTCGCGTTTGCTTCTCATTGAATCCATCACAAGCGACCGGGAAGGTCAACTTAAGCATGTTACTGAATTATTCTATGAAGCTCTGTTGTGTTGCGAAATTACCGCGTTGCTCTAATTTCTCCTGAAATGTACCCGAATTTTCCCCTTCACTTGATTTTCCCCCAAAGGAGTCAAAACAATGGTGGAATCGAAAGGGGGCAGTTTATTCCATGGGTTTAGCAGCTAAAACAGCCACCCTAAAAAGACGATGATGCTCGGGAATTTCTGACAAGGGCTGTTAAACGTACCAGATGTGATTAAAATATCAGAGTCTGGGGAATAAGTTGCCAAACTGACCAGTGCTCAAGCTCCCATTCATTCGCGCTGAGATCAAGATCGGAAAATTCTAACAAAATTGCTAAACTCCTCAGCAGTTAGTAAAATTTTAGCCTACTTGGAACATGATATAATGCGTTCAGTGTAATACTCCTGGTATATATACAGATAAGTATGATACACTACAATGTATGTGATTATTCGCGACAAGCTTTAGGCTATAAGAATCAAATAACGTGTGATTTAATGTGCTTTTTCCCCACTGTTTTTAAGCATACTATTTTGCGAGTTTTTTCTCCATACAGAAAAAAATGATAGGGTAGGCTACATAGTTATCGCCATCATGCATATATTAAAAACATACATTTACTTAAGTATGATTGTGTGACAAGAAAATTACATTGATTGTAATCATACGGTCTATCGGAATTTCATTAAATTCACCATATCAGCCAGTTCTAGTCAGCCTTTAAAAATATATAACCCAGCGTTTGTGTACAATATCTTCATTTAGAGCTCAAGCTCTGACTGGTCTTTTTACATTTCCATGTTCTCGATGTCCGAATTGGATTAATATTCTCCACCCTAAACTTTACAGTTAAACTACGGTTAAAGGGTTGAAGGTTTTTTTTTAAATTCAGATAAACAAATGAAACATGTTCTGAAGGTTAGTAAAGTGCAATAGCTTATGTGGAAGTCCCGGAAGTGTGGCATCCTGTGGCCACTACGTACGCACTCTCCGTGGGTTTATTTCACATTACGCACACCACCCACGCCGCTGCTACCCTTATCTGACGAGATGCCTAATTCCACGGAAACATAATGTTATGAGTGCCAACATGTGCACTATCTTAACAAAACGATAGACTGCTAGACTGGGGGGAAAAATCACCTCTGGGAATAATTTATTAAGAGAGCGAGACCGATTCCTCTGATGGGATTTTATGCTTGTAGCTACTTAAGGGCACATCGTCCGTCTACGCAATAATCAAGTGTCAAGTTTTAAGCACTTATAACACTTGCGTTGCTTTTCTATCAAAAACATGCATACAGGGCCACTGAATGTACTTTAGTTTACATTATGGACATGATGAAAGCGACAACCAATTACTTTGACCGCCAGTCCTCGATGTAGCCTACAGAAAGTTTGGTCACATTTTGCATCGCAGTTTATGTTACTATGTATATTACTATGTTACTTTAATATGTGCTACTGTGTTATTATTTGGCGAAGCTGCTTCTAATTACATATTGTCTTTATTGTTCATTTTAACAATACTTAGTTTATTATATGTAATGTAGTATGAGCACTGTGGCAAAGTGTGTGAAGAGAATATATCTGTAAATTTGGAATTAATTATGATAACTTGGTACAAGGAATATTTATGTAAACCCGAAGTGTGTAAACATGTAGCTGAAGTGTAATGCGGATACGGACAATCAAGCACATCAGTAAGCTACCTGGTAGTTGGAGGCAGGAATGGGGCTGGTGTCCGGGTGCGCCGGTGAGCTGCTGCTGCCGCGGGAGGATGTGTCGTATGTCCCGGTGTAATCCTGGTACATGATCCAGGAAAAGAGGAGGAAATTTCAGAAGGTTGATTATGAATTCCCACACGATCAGAGTGTCTTCAGTCGCAAAAAGCACTTCCACGCAAAGCGATTCCTTTATACCAAATCTAAAAATGATATCCAAAATATTTCTTAATGGTGAGTATGTTAAATCCAGGCATATCTGTGTAATATTTTATTATTAGAGAAGGCAACGCTCTCAAATTCTGCAGTCTCGTTAACAGTCCAATAAATATATATGTTCCAGTGTAAACCTAATGCCTAATATTCATCGCTACTGAGATGTTCTACTAGAACCAGATGAAATGAAGAAAAAAAATCTGTGAAGCACCTACTTTTCTTCAGTGAACTCGGTGCTCTCGTAGGTTTAGTCCTGTCCCTATAGCAGTGACTCACGGCAGTGATGAGTGTACCGCTCTGGACTTTGTTGAACTGATTTTGGCGACTAAGTGAACTTCAGTGCTACTTCTACAGGTCACGTCGTTAGATGACTCACTTCAATGGCACTACTCTACTTCGTAGCTCCGCTTATCAACGCCAACCTGCGTCTACGCGTCACAGTCTTGATAAGGCGCACAGCAAAATAGGGGTGCAGCATACATATTATATAGAATTACTGCGAGACAATACTATCCGGTAAAACGTTTATGCAATAATATGGGTAAATATTAACTTGTACATCCTACTGAGTAAATAAGAAATATTTAAAATGCTTGAATTTTCCTTAAACTAGTTTGCTTTTCACGGCCACCCCCATTTCACGGTTGGTTTCGACCATTGACGCATGTTTCCAAAAATGGGCAGTTGCGTCAGAGCACACGCGCATGGGTTTCCTTGGTAAAGGCATGGTAAAGACGCGTCAAGGATTCCCTCCCCTCTTTCCCCACCTTTAACTTTCACTGGGTGGTCTGTGGACACATGCTCTCAGGTCCTGAACGCACGGAACCCAGGAAGACTGTGTTGAGGTGGTCGTGGGTTTCATAGAAAGAGGACAGCTTCGCGGTCCGCATGATGGTCTCGGAACAATGCGGGCGCTTTTTAATTTGCGAGCCTGCATGTAAAGTTGCGTTTGAATTTCGCTTGTCACCATGGAGTATTATTTTTTATTTTTTCGAGATTTCGAAACACACGATTATTATTTCAGTATTTTGTTGTTGTTGTTTAATTTTCCGATTCTTCATTGCATCATAACAGTTTTCAGCCCATTTATTACAGTTCATCATAATTGTGAATCCAGACTGGCTCAAACTCACCCTTATAGCCCGGAGAACAGATAGATGTCGCCAGTGGCACAATAAAGGTTATTGGGGGAGGGGAATTATCAATTGTATAATATCAACACTTTCTTAGAGTTGAGTTTTACATTCTTGTGGAGAATGCATCGTGGAGTCCATCCTACTTTGTGTAGGTATCAGATAGCCAGATAGATATAGAAATACACGTTGGAAATATTTCACTGCAGAATCCATTTTCATTTTGAGTTAATTTACTTTGAGTACGAGAACGTATGCGTGAACACCGGTGCAGAAGACATAGGCTACTCATAATAAGACTGATAGATAACCACTGCTGCAGTAGTTAGGCTATACAAGATAATTGACCATAATACTAATATGCAGTATACTATGATAAAAATCTGAAATGCATTACAGCTTGTGTTTTCTTGTTCCTTTTTTTTACACTATACCTTTATATTTCCGAAGGGCTGTCGTGTGTGTTTCTCTATACTTGTCTGCCATCTGATCTGATCTGAGCATTATGGAAAAGAACAAGAACAGAAGTGACGCGCGTTCCCGGTGATGGTGAACGTCACTCGTTGTCTGGCACAGTTCTGATCTCTTATTAGGGAAAGAGAATTATAGCTGTACGCATGGTAAATTAATGCGGCGATTTTTAGATAGAACATCGACAACGGCAATAAATAGCTGAGTGCACAAAAAAACTAGCGGAACTCATAAGCTACAGTGTGCACAGAAGCTCAACTTCATATAGACTAGGTTTTATGTGTAAGTTTACTATTTCGGAATACCATTTTCATATACGATACTCCATCGCATGTGTCCATAAACCATATAATTAACTTGGTCATGAGGGCAATATACTGATAAATGGATTAGCTCCTTAACCCAGATTTAATATGAGACGCCTTTGTCCTAATCTGATCATGTCTATTGCCCCTGGTTGCACGTGCTGTACTGTGAGGTAAATACAACGAAGGCACATGAGGAAGGTAAGGATGCAGTATTATGGTTTATCATGATGATGGGTGAGTTAAACCAGTAACAAAACAATATAGCATTAAAATCATATTTTCACATATTTTATTGACATAGCGCAATTACATACATGAATCCCCACAATTGTTTCCTTTCAACAATTTGAAATATGGGGTATAGATTTGGTGACACTGGCAAGCCTAGTTAAGGTCACAATCTGCCTGGGAGTCCTGGGTGGAGGCCGTTGAGCAAGTGCTTTGTGGATTACTGACTGGTGAAAATACCTGATCTAGATTAGTGCTTCATTGATCTCTTGAAATTTTATTTGCAGGTTTCCCTGGCAACTAATGTAGACTGGTCTGAAACAGAACAGAGCCACAATGAGAACATTCCAGGCCTGGAGGGAATACGAAACTCAGATGAATTCATGCTGGAACATTTCCACTGATTAAGCCAATCGCATTACAGAAAAGTAGGAAACATGGCCTTGGTTTGTCTATTGTACATAATCTCCCTGGTGTATGAAAGACTTGCTCAAATGATACTACATGCAACGCAATAATTCTTCAAGCAAAACCACCAGCTCAAATTCAAACATCTGCCATTACGACACTTTTGTTTCATGACAAAGATGAACAACTCCATAACAAAGTAAAGTTTATGATTATTCTGAATTATCATTTAGATGGTAAACACAGAGAGGAGCATCTTCATAACTAATTAGGACAGCTGAGAACAATGAAGGCTGTGTGAAAGACCTAAATTCTATACCCTGGCAACTTTAAGTTTATTTTCTTGTTGATGTGTTTGTTAATGGAAAAATCCTAGAGACTCGTCTTCAATGACTCAGAGTTGTCACGGAATGGAGCATTCTTTATTTACTTATATTTCCACCACCAGCTGTCTATAACCAAGTGGTCAGGATCTATTTCGGCAAGGAAGAATGTAGGAATTCTGTTCGATATAATGCCCCATTACTGAACAACGTTCTTCCTTGAAAAAGCTGACAAGAAGTCTTTATGCTTGCCAGTAGTCTTAAAAAATGGTTTTGGTGGCAGTACGCTGAATTTACCCATACACAATCACAAATTTCAGCTTTGACCATGGTTCTGAAAGAGTTATTACTACAAGAATCAGTTCCTGCTACAATGGAAGGAAATGCGTCACAACCGCGTGGCTGACTCAAAACAAAGAGTGACAAAACGAAGTGATGGCCACTTTAAAACAAAGAGGGGGATGGAAAGCAGGAGCGTATAGTGGAAGAACTTAACAAATGGAGTAGAAATAGGAGAGGTGGGGGGACTTTAAAGAGGGACAAAAAGATTCAACATTGGTCTTTACTGCAAAAGGGTCTTCCCGTAAACCTTTGGTGTTTGGCCAAGGCAAATATGACCCATCACAGTGAACTTTTATTCCGAGAGGGCAGTAGAGGAAAGATGCAGAGGTATATCTGAGAGTTTTAACATCTTCTACCCCCTTGTTTTGAGAATTATTTTGTCAGGTGCTGCTTTCCGAGTGCTTTGCATCACAGCCGCTGAACACAATGGAGAAAATAGTTTCACAACGCAATTGGGGTTGCTCTTTCAGATCTACGTAAAGTATGAATGGGCATGGAGATAAAAAGCAAACCTAATGGAATGTTAATTTATTTGTTTAGAGCACAAGTGTGGACCAAGTGTTCGGATGTCTAATCTGATAAGGTTCCTGTAAACTTGTATGCATGTTGTCGATATGTCTAAGTGCTACAAACATGGAATGTCGCGGTACATAAATAGGACAAGTACACTAATGTGTAAAAACCCCAGGTACAAGCTATACCACAACAAGCCTCACTGATAAGAAAGGAGGAACAAGTGAGCATTTGCGAGCTCTTCCAAAAATGTAATACTGCTTTTTTTGCAAACATTTGAGGAAAGTTTAGGCAAACATTGTTACAGATTTGAATGAGCCTTGTGGCAAACAGTTTGTGGCAAATTTGTTACATATTAATTGCAAATGTGATTTGGTGAAGAGGAGTTAAAGAACAAATGTGTTCTTTATGTCCGGATGTTTTTTTAATGTGTTGTTTAATTATAGATGTACTTGAAATTGGGTAGGAGAAGCAGTGCCATACTGTCAACAATGTATATAGTATGTTTAAGTATATAGTCACACACAATTTAGCACAGACACTTTAAAATGAAAACTTATAACTTTTTTATTAACTGTTTCTAAATACTTAAAATGTCACAAATTAGCATTACAACTTTATTGCACTGAGTTAATTGATATATTTTTTAGAATATTTGGTCCCTGATGTAACTAAGGTTTACCTTAATGAATTTTAAATGGAAACAATTTGAGTGAAAAAAATTCATTTCAAATGTTGTTCGGGTGTCTTCTTTATACAGTTAAGGCTGCACTGACAGGCTTTGTTTCTTCTCCAAATTCAGACTCAGTGCCACACAAAAGTCATGTTAATGTCATCTCTGACAAGGGCTGGACTGGGACAAATAATCGGCCCTGGCATTTTTTGGTCAAGGCGGCCTACCACCACATATAGGCCTACTATATATATATATATATCTCGATAGATAGATATAGATATACAGCCTAGATATAGATATAAATCCGGATGTTATTTTTTATGTAGTACCATCCTGAATAAACTCTCACATAAAAGATTTTTACATATACTCCACAAGAAAAAATAATAACTGAATTTATAAAAATGACCCAGTTCATAAGTTTATTTACCCTTGAATCATAATACTGTGTGTCGTTTGCTGGATGATTCACAACTGTCTTTCTGTTTTGTGATAGTTGTTCATGAGTCCCTCGTTA
>JAUCMR010000125.1:181380-195694 GCA_032357425.1 Enteromius argenteus | reverse complement strand
TTTTGTTGTGTTTTTATTAAGTAATGTTACAGTGTTTATTATACTTAAAAAAGGCTGCAAGTTGCCTCAACATAAAAGGTCCAATGCAGACACTTGCCTCATTTTTTATAAGTTAGATCTAGGTATTACTTTTTACAGTGTACAATTATAACTTCAGCGTATTAAATTATTGTTATTGACAAGATTTTAGAAAGATAATTTTCTGCCTATGTGTCATGCCCACTTGAAGAGATGCCCAAATGAGATGGCCAAAATATTTTCATGGCAGGAATATTTTACCTGAAGCAACAATTTGACAGCAGACCATCAGGATAGCAGAGGCAGCTGTCTCAACCCATATAAACCTGACAGACATTTCTAGATTTAAGGTACTGAAAATGTGACAGACAATCTCTATGTTCAAAACAGCAACACATGGACAGATTTCATCTGTGTTTGTGACAAAAATTATACTGAACAGTTAAGTGAATCGCAATGTTATTTGAAAATGATCAAATTGAAATGATTGAAAAAAATGATAATGTGTGTACTTTGACACTGTCAAATATTCTGCATCCTTGATGTGGTTGCAACTAACGCAAAGCACGCAAAGTCACAGCACATTACAGATGATAAAATATTTCCTGAAAGGTAATGAAAACTAAAAAGAGCCAATCACTGATTAACTTAAGACATTTTAAGAGGTGTGTTACATAAATAGGCGGGGAGTTTTTTTTGGTGGACAGAGGAGAATTGTGGAACATATTAACAATTTGGGCACACCCTCCAAGGTGGAGAACACAGCTGGGCCATAGTGTCTGTATCTCAGGGGTGTGTGCGTGCTTGAGCCAAATACTATTTCAAATGGGTGTGGTGGCTGAGGTAAGTGTCAGGAGAGCTGCTACCACTGATCAGATGACCCATCTAATCAAATGATACAATAAAGACAATAAGTTTTTATCTAGTTTTTGTAGTCTAGATTTGACTAAATAATCATGTGAAAATGGTGAGCTTCATGATGAATTAACTGGGAACAACTGAAATGAATTAAAAAAATTACAATCACAAGTATTAAGTCTACCTAGTAACAGTCTTAGAACATATTCACCAAAGAACATAGCCTCTATCAGCATGGCTGGCTAACAGACAAACAAGGGATGACGGTTCATGTTTCTAGTGCTTGAATACTGGAATTTCATAATCTAAAGCAAGCTTCTTGTCACCCCACATCTTTCTCTGTTATTTGAAATCTCTTCAAGTAGTGCCGGAAAACAAAATTTGTTTTCAGTGCTATCATATTGCAGTAGAAATTGAAAAAAAAAAAAAGTCTTAAAAGACTTTTAAGTCTTTTGGATATGGAACAAAGCAAAGAACAGAATGGCTTCTGTGAGTTAAAATGAGAATGAAATGACTTCAGGTAGCTAGAGGCAGTCAAATGAAAACAGAAAACATATAGAGGGAAAGTGTACACCCACTCTCCAAAACACACAAGCAGTTTGAAAAGGGAGCAGTGCCTGGAAATGGCAGCAGTGTGTGACTCACAGAGGACAATCAACAGCTGCTTGATATTGAGCCATGAGTTGTGGTCTACGGTGAAAACATGTAGTGGCACACGTGTCTACATCTTTTTCTAAACACACACAAGCTGTGACCCAGGTACATTGATGATTGGAATCGTGGAAAAAAACTGTTATATCGTGATGATGAGGTATAACAATATAAAAACACTGTCAGACCACACTTTAAAAACAGTGATTATTTTGGTGAAATTTATTTATACTTAAAAATGTTATGTAAAATCTGTGAATTGAGTAAATGTAATTAAAACATTTAGGTGATTTGAACAACTACACTTGGTACCATAACAGATAAAAGGTAAATTAAATAAATGATTTACATAGTCCTCATGTCTTTGAACCTAACACCAGGCTCTACTCTCCACCAACATGGCATCATAACAGAAAACCCTATAAATCAAGAATAAAACAGAACATTAAACACTTACAAATTTCCTTCAATAATAATATATTGCCAATTAAAGATTAGTGAATACTGATATGACATAATTATTGTACTAAAAAATTTTAGTCCTCAAAACTCCATTCTCAATATTTTGAATGAAACTGAACAAAAATCTGTTATTCAAATACAAGTTTTTACTTGTGAAAAAAACCTAAATAATAGATGCATATTTTATACAATTAAATTTGGCATGCTTAATTTGTCATTTAGAGATGTTATGGTAGTTATTTATTATTGTGATATTTATAGTCACTGAATTATTTTTTAAAGTGAACTTGTCTGCATCTTCTGAAATGAACTTGACCATTCTACAAATACAATTATGGCCTGATCTGAGGCATTGAGGCTTATTTTATGTTGTCACTGTTAATGTTTTTTTGTTTTTTTTTCCTTATTCAAGTAGACAGCAGGTGTTCTTGCATAAATGCAAAGAGGCTGCTGGGCAGACTGACATGCTTTAAGCTAGTTATAAACGTAGACCCCTCACTGATGCACAAACATTGCATATCAAACTGAGATTTGGCACTAAGACTGGTAAATAATGAACTGTAAAGATGTATAAGTTCTGAACAGCATATTAGCATAATATAGAAATATATACAAAATATCCATCATCAATGTATGCTGGGCAAATATGAATTAATGATAATTGTGTCATGCACATAAAGGCAGTATAAGGAGGTCAACAACAATGACTGACACTTGTTTTATGTCTCTCGCAAAATAACTTTTAAATACTTTTTTTTAAAGTATCATGCTGTATCCTATAAACTATATAAACTGTAAGTGTAATACTTTTTCCATTTCTAATAAAGCTGCCAGTAGGCAACGTTAGCATATCTATGAGTGAAATTTTAGCTCGATATACTTTTACAATTAGTAAGTAAAACCATTCTAATGTTTGCAGGAGTGTTTACACAATGACTCCAAAGCTAACAAGGTATTAAAGGTGCATTAAAACATAAAAGTATTAAAACCCATTAAGGTATTAAGTTGCCACACTTCACTAGCCATCTCATCCCTGATGTTGCCACCCATCTCTGGAGAGGCAAAACAGTAGTCCACATTCATTACGCAGTATGATGCTTCCATAAAGATAACTTGTCATCAATGCATATCATATGTTGCCAGAAGAATGTCACAAGCTTTGCACTTGGGGCATGCAGTTGTGATAGCGGCGTGGTGATGTCCTCATTTTTTGTGCTTGTATGATCCTGTCTGAGAAGTGTCAACACAGCAGGGTACTCATGACGCACCAAGTCAATGTGAGTAATTGCTATCTCATCAGTGAAGAGACGGCAGGGGCACGTGACATAAAATTTGGTCATATTTATTCTAGCACTTGAAAGAATGACTTGGCCACCACAACAATATTAAGAAACTCTATTTAAGAGGGGTCCCGTGACATTTTAACTGGAACAAATACACACAGACAAATGAGAAACAGATACATCAATATTGCATCAAAAATAATCTAGCTGAGCTGTCCAACAATAAAATCACTTGAACTAACAACAACAACAATAACAATAACAACAACAACAATAATCAATAAATAATAATACATTATATGTGTTGTAATTCTCAGAATGGAACAAACAAAATAAACCAGAGTAAGAGCATGACACAGAAATGTATCACAGAACAATAAATCTGTCTGAAAAAACTGCCTATTTATACCAATACTAATAATAATAGATCAGCTGTTGTTATAACTATTGTGACAGATAGACATAAGAATGTTAAAATCAACATAATGAAGACAAACAACAATCTGTCAATTTGTCCAAGATTCCTCTTTAAAACAAGCAAACTGATACACATTAAGGGTGAAAGGAAAACTATTTTTCTTCTCACATTCACATCTTCCCGGGGCTTAAAAGTGAGATCAGATGTATTTTGTAATATCAATTTTGTATAATTAATGCAAATCATTCTTACATACATGCATAACCTATAAAAATTAGATCATATACCATGGTATGACTTCATGATCAGTAGACGATCTTTAGTGATACAGGATCATGTGATGAGGCTATTTAAATCATTTTCTGGTTAAAGTGCAGTATATTGACTTCAGTAAGATTAATCTTGTGTGGTTAAATTTATGAAGTCTTTTCCATCCTTCTCATGGTGGAAACAAAAAGAGCAGATTATCTTTCACAATTTTAGACCTAATTTAAAATTAAATATGAATTAACATGAATTAACATTTGGGGTTGTATCCAATTGCCTGGGGATTTATGAAAATAAAAAGGACTTAATAAAGAATAATAAAGACAGCCATATGACCACAGGAAAAAAAAAGAAAAACACAATATATATTCAGCTGAACAAGGATTTCATCAGGGCGGTTCATAGGATCTTTAAGATCAATTAGGTCAACTGTAATATTTTTCAGGGTTAGGCTTTGTCCAGCCTTCTTTAATTGTTTCCATTCGGAATTCCCTTGTCAAAATAAAATAATAAGCTTATTGCACCTATATAAAACTGCCCTTAAAACCAGCAATAATCTCGTAACCATAAGAGTGTGTGTTTCCTGCTTATCTACATACGTACCATTTTTTATTATTTAAAGCCTTGGTGCTTTTATGTTTGAGTGTGTACGATTCAAAGCTTCCAAATAATATAAAAAGAAAAATAAATAAAGGAATGTTATTACTGATAAATTGTAACACATTTATAAATGTCTACAGCATAACAGTACAAACCATGAAAGGGAACATTTGGTCAAGATCTGATTTTGCAAGATTATGTAAAATATATAGTTTTTAATTTTTAATGAATTGCTTATTAAGTCTCATGAATGCAAAATGTGACTGATTGATGGAATTCTAAATTCTAAATAATTTGCACTGCAAATAAATGCCTTTTCATGTTTTAGTTTGATAATTGAATAACAACAACAAATCATGTGGCAACCACAGTCAATCAGGAGTCATATCTACCTGTATTTTTAACTCAAGGGATGTCATAATACCAATGAGCCATGAATTCATGATTGAATGATTCTACTCAACTGGTCATGAATTAAGATGTTTGAAATTATTAATAAATAATAACTAAAATGTAATATAATAATTAAATGATGCCTTTAATGTATTATTTAAATATTAAATAATGCATTAAAGGTTTGTGGGTGCATTTTCTCTATCTGCTAAATTTACTTTCTACTAAAATACCACTTTTTCATATTCACATTTCCTTTCCTGTTCTATGTAAGCAGGAAAGTCACACAGGTTTTGAATGACTTAAGGCTGACCTTTAACCTGGTTTTACCCTAAACTACATCCCTAATTTGTAATTTTCCTCAGAACCAGAAAAGATATGATCAGAATCTGAGGGAGTGTTATCTGTCATTGAAAGTGTAACATGATGCAATACAGCTGTTAAATTCCTGAGTAACTTCCTTTTCACAATTTTCCCTGTTTCAAATGATGACACTGGTTTAACTACATGCCCAAGAGTGCAAAGTGATTGCCTGTCCTCTACATTAAAAAATAAGCAGCATGACCACAGAACAATGATTTTATGCTAAGACGAGAGGCAATTGTCCCTAATCTTTTATGCAGCTATAGATATGTCTTCCTCCCAGCCCTGTGCTTACAGTAAATTACTGTCGTGTTTCCATCTCCCACACGACTATGGTGTAAAGGTCTCTCTTTCCAGTATCTTATCGCTAACAGCTTACATGGCACCTCTACAGCTCTGCTGTTTCCTTGTCACAGATTTCCTGTGGTTTATTCAAAGCAGTCTCAGCTTCGAAAAAGATCCCCTTTCCTCCTCACAGATCTGGTGTTTTTCTAAGTACCGCTAAGACGGTCTGTCTTTCTCTCGTCTTGAATGTGTGTGCGCATGTCGGGTTCACGCATAGAGTGCTGTGCGAGCCTACCCCTCTGCTGTGCCCTCTGTTCAGTCAGTCGTTGCTTCTCAGATTAATTAACCTTGATTAATTAATCTAATTAGTTAACACGTTGCGCAAAGGAAACAACTGTTAGCTCAAACACAAGGAGGGAAGGAGGAGAGGAAGACAAATGGTACAAAAAATAAGCATTTGCTGTAATTGCTTGTGGCAATAACAGTTGTGAAGGTCAAGATTCCCTTTGTTCTGTCAGTAAATTTGCTTTTGGCTTTAGTAGAGGGTTCAATAAACAGCACGACCTAGGCAGACTTTATTAGAGACTCAGGCAACATTTTAAATTTGGTTTGCGTTTCGTGTGGCTGGTAAAAATCTGACAGACTAGCATATACAGAACTCTACAAAACCCTCTGCATATTTCCACACATTTCCTGCACCGCTAACTTAAAAGTTCTGGCATTTTAGCATCTATTCCACAGAATTGATCCCCCCTTTCCCCTTAAAATCATTACAGAAATGTAATAAATAATTAAATAAACAAAAACCTGCTGATTAGTTTCATTAACAGTTTCATAGTGCTTCAAAAGTAAAACAGAAAGAAAATGGCTTACATGTGGTTGTAGAATTCCACAGAAAGTTCCACAGAATAGCACAATGTTAAGAACACCCTCTGCACCTTGTATATTTGTTTTTCAATGTAAGATTTAAAACAACAACAAAAAAAAAATATCAATAACTGTACTGTACTGCCACCTTCGTTTAGCAAAGTTTACTATTTAAAACAATGTCCCTTATAATCAACATAAAAAATGTGACATGAAATGTCTGGTGAGTGGAACTAAAAGGTTAAAGCTTTTGTATATGTTCGAAAGGTCGTGATAGATAGGTATTGTTTTATTTTCAGTATTAAATGTTTGGATTTATTTCAGTTTATTAAGGGCTTTTTTCTAGCAAGATCTAGTAACAATAAGGAGTCAAGGTTCCAAATAAGCACTAAAAAGTGAACTGACAATCTAATTTAGCTGCAGTGTGTACATTGACCTTTGAGCTTGTGACTTGTACATTTGTGCCCCGCATTTTAATCCTCTACTAGGTGACCTACCAAGCAAGCTTACTATGCTAGGAGACCCATAGACATGGGGCTGGTTATGTGATGCAAACACCAAAATGAATTAAGTTTACAAATCATGCATAACATAAGTATTGTGAAAAGAACTGTTTGAAAACAAGTCTTTATTAATTTCTTATCGGCCAGTAATCATTATTTGTGTCAAGAGGAATGAAAGTTGTTGATGTTTTACTTGTAAAAGTGTTAATTTCACCTCATGTTGGTAGAGCTATGCTTTGTTGTTACTATATTATCTTTTAAGACAGCCCTATTAATAAACTACATTTAGACCGCATATCCTACCATGCTATGATTATTTTTCACAAGTAAGATTTTTGGGGATATTATGCCAGACAGCAACATTGCATCAAGTGTGCATGTTTACAAGCTCTGTGATCAGCAAAGATGATGCTTCTCTATTCATCCCTCCCACAGACAGCAGCAGGTGCCGACATCCACCCTCCAGACTGCTGCAATATCTACTTCAAACAGGATGCCACCCACCATTTGGAGAGTTTGGGAGCACCATTCTTCCCTAGGGGCTATAACAGAATGGATGGGCCTTCATTAGCTGATGCAGCCCCTTACAGTGATAATAGCGAGTTTACACGCTAAGACCAGAGATTCAGCTGTGTCTGCTTGTATTTGTGGGCTGTGGGTGGGGGTGGTGGGGTGGTGGGCTGAAGTCTGTGAATTTTAAGTTCAGAGCCACATGGAGACAGGGTAGGTCTCTTTTTGATGTTTCATGCAGTTTTTATCACTCTCTCACTCGCTGCCTATTCAAAGCAGCACGGCAGCCAGATGTTTATCCAAAAGATACATGTGATAGCGTCTTACCATTGTGCCTTCTTAATGACAATCACATGCAAACTAGTGGTTTAGTGAAGCCTGCTAAGGCAAGTGTAGGCTTTCCTGTTGTTGATACTTAAGTTTAACCCAAAGTATTAAGATTTGCACGCATCTCATGGACAATTTAATAAGTGTAAAAAAAATCCCATACAGCTTCCAATAAAGGATTGACTCAGGCAAACCATAATGCTATCTATTAATCTCATAAAATGGGTTCTTTTGACTGCAAATTACCTAGTAATCATATAGCAACGTACTATAACCACCAAGAACACTTGCATCATATGAGCAAAAACACATACCAGTCAAAGGTTTGAAGTAATTATGCATTTTTGATTAAATAAATGCATTAAAAAACCCTAATACAGTGAAATAATATTACAATTGAAAATATATTATTTTTTTTTAGATATTTCTAATATTATTTAAAATTTTTAATTTTTATATGCAATTTATTTCTGTGATGGTAAAGCTGAACTTTCATACCATGAAAGTTCTGCATTCTGCATACTCTAGTATGCATACTCTAGTCTTCAGTGTCACATGATCCTTAAGAAAACATTCTAATTCTATTATAATCACTCATACTAAGTCCTAAAGAAACATTTGTCATTAAAAACACTACCATTAACATTGTTTTGGGGTAAGTAAAATTGTAAAATTTAAAGTAAAATAAATAAATAAATAAATTACTACTTCTACTCAGCAAAGACACATTCAGTTTATCAAAAGTGACAGTGCATGTTCATAATTTCAAATATTTCTAATAAATGCTGTTTAGCAAGGACTGTTTCAACATTCATAATAATAAAATCATTATTTATGACTGGGAACTTATAATAATTGAGTAGCAAATCAGAATTTTAGAATCATGTAACATCAAAGTCTAAAGTAAAGTTTCAGCTTTGAACCACATGAACCACATGAACAAACTACATTTTAAAAATCAATTGAAATAGAACAGTCCTTTAAATTATAATAATATTTCACAGTATTATCATATTTCCTATATTTTTATACTATATACTGCAGATTGTTATGTATATAAATATATATATATATAGCTACACATAAAGAGTCAGACTAGCGTTTTACACTGGATGTAAAACAATATGGTTTGTCAGGTTTAATAAGTAAAATTATGAGTACTTTGTTGTATATTATAATGGTGATATTAAAATTGCCTGAACAAGCAAGCATTAAGCATGGGATTAAAGCAAAACCTTTTACAGGGCAAATGTCTAATGGGTGTGCACTGGGTTCAGTGGTCTGACTTGGGTTATGATGTCCAAAATGTTTAATCAAGTGTGATTACTGTCATGGAATTATAGACAATACACATGACAAATCAAATGAGACATCATGAACAAATATCCTGGATTAAGCCATAAAGGTTAACTTTAACACCTAGTAATAATACATTGCTTATGTATGACCTGGCTTTTATACTGTAATAATCAATATACTGCAGATAGAAATAGTCAAAATTTATGAAGGCGACTGTGTATAATCACAATAATCACGGACTATTAAAACATTAATAGCATATAGAAAGGTGTGAATAATGCAGCTAGATCCCTGTAATGACACAAAAGTATCCTTAATTTTAGAAGTATGATCACCTGGTACTTGTTCTTTACTGTGATGGCTGGCAGCCAACACGTCTACACATTTCTATGATTTTGCAACCACAAACGCCCACTTTGTGACACACACCGGATGTGTAAATGTGGAGTCAGCAAAAATGCTGTTCCTTTCCTGTATTACGGGTAATGTTTTTGGCACACCACCCAAGGCTGGACTGCCGAGATAAAATCTTTCTACCTACTAAAACACACAGAAACAATTTCATTATCTGCAGAAAATTATACAAAAATAAATAAATAAAAGCAGTAACATTAATTAGGTATAAGATTTCTGTTGTAATTTATTCACCCTCGTCAATTTCTTCACCATTGTGAATATTCTCACAAAAAAAGAGAATATTTAGCAAAAGGTCCTGGCTGGTCTTTACATATTTGACTTAAGTAGCCAACAATACATTGCATGGGTTAAAATGATAGATTTTTAATTGATTATAGTCTTTCATAACAGAAATCATTAGGGAAAAGATTAGTACATTTTCTACCGTCAATATATCAAAACATAATTTTTGATTAGTAATATGCACTGACTTTAAAGGCAATTTTCTTATGCCGATTTTAGATTTTTATGCACCCTCAGATTCCAGATTTCCAAATAGCTACATATCTGCAAAGTATTGTCATTTCCTAACAATACATCAATTGAAAGTTTATTTAGCTTTCAGATGATATATATAAAAAATGACCCTTATGACTGGTCAGATTTAACAATAGCATGGAGTGGACTGTCAGGCTTTAAAAAAAAATGCCCCTATAAAATACACTAAATACCCATTAAAAGGCCATATGATTTTATGTTTGTGTTCCAAGGAAAAAAGGTATACAAATTAGAAACAACATACAATTTTTTACAATTGTTGTTTGTATTTGGTGTATTTTGAGTATGTGTGTGTTTAGTGTTGGTTGTATACTGAAGCACCACAGAAGTCTGAACTAATTGCCCCAAGGGGATTAATAAAGCTATAAACTAAAGTAAACTAAATACCTTAATGGAGAGACTTCATGGACCAAAATCTTTACTTATTTACTTGGCTCCCATGCCAACAGACTGCTCAGATCCATTGTCTTTCCAACCAATTTGACTCTTGTTTGTGAACTTCTCCTCTGACATTTTATTTTGATCCTCAGGCCCAGCACAACCTATAATTTGGCCTCTTAAACAGCAGCCTGATTGTTTGTCAGAGTGATGGGCTTAGCTGCTCTTTTCAGTTCTTCATCGCTTGTTGCATTAAAGATCTTCAAACCAGCAATTATCTTTCTTTTTCCCCCCGTTTTTTATTTTTTTATTTTTATTTTTTTACTCGTCATACTCTGAATAAAAGTGATGCTAATGTCAGGGGTATTTCAGCTAAACATGAAGCTGTGGCATTCTCGAAGGTTCACAGACTTCTGCTGAGTTTTTGCTGAGATTTTGCTAGCTTTATTGCTATAAAAAGGCACAGGTGAACATTATGAATGTCAAGGGAAAGAAAAAGCAAACCATTATTGACGCACATTATGCCAAAGATTGTATACATTAAAGTGAGTGAGCTGGATTTTTACATGTTTTTGCATGTTTCTTTGCAGTTGCTTGGATGTGTTCTCCTAATTGCTATGACATTCTGGGCCTTCTTTACTGACATTATTTACTCACATGCAAATATACTTTATATAAGTATATAAATATATAAAATAGATAATGTTAGATAAGATAAATAAGAAATATAAAGTAATCACATATACTGGCTGTATAACAGTAGACAAAACTAGTGAATGCTACAAAACCACAGACAAAGCTAATGAATCTGAAACCAGAGATTAAACAAACCATAAAGAGAGAAAGAGAGAGAGAGAAAGAGAGAGAGAAAGAGAGAGAGAGATAGAGAGAGAGAGGTGTTTGGCAGTTTATTTCCCTTTTTACAGATGTCTGCTGTAGTGCGGCTCTGGTTTCTGATGGCCGAGCGATGGTGGAGAAACAGTTTCAGAAGGAACCTGCAATTACTTTAAAGCTCTTAAGATTCCTTGGGCTTGAGTCAGTGTTTACTGTTGGAGTGCTCAATCCGCCTGCAAATTACGACTACTGGCGTTGGCATGAAATGCTCTACAGTCACGCACAAAGCAGGGAGTGTCTCAAATCGGGTACAGTGTGCCATATATAAGAATCTGCTTTGATCACACAGGTGCACACAGAGTAATGTCTAGATATTTTCTCTTACTTGTTTTTCTTTCCCTATGACTAGTCGTAAACAATATTATTTGGCAGCTATACTGCATTATTTGGCAACTTGAAAGAAAAGCTGAGTAAAACATGGATATCATTGGGACGTTGACCAAGTAAACATTTAGAACAAGAATTCCCACATGCCATTAAAAGGTATATCACTTTTTATGTTCAACAAACAAACTCTGACTGAAATAATAAAGAAAAGTGGTATAAATGAATAAATTGAGCTTGGTTGAAAGACATTTAAAATTAAATTTTCTATGACTGCTCAATGTTTTTTTTAACTAACAACAGTTTGGACTTTCATAAAATCAGCAAGACTTTATTTACTTCATTTATTCTCTGCACATAATTAATTTAAACATACTTGTATATATATTTTTGTAGACACAGGAAGAAAGTACACAAGGCCAATGGAGAGACACCACTTGAAGCAACTCGACCGTTGGGCAGTTAATTATACTCTGAATGTCATCTTAATGAAGGGTGTTACAGTCATAGCCGTTGATGTCATACCACAGTCTCCTCCATAACACTCTTGTCGGATCCATTTGTCCATGTTTGCACAGCAATAGAAGGCGTGAACATGCTTTTTTTTTTCTTTCAACAAGCGAGTGAGTGAGTGGACATGGAGTGCCAATGAGATTATGAGTGTTCTTGAGGTGGTATGGCACTGCAGTTGTCATCACATGACTCAACATACTGTGTTGGGCAAACAGTTCTCAAAATATTGCAGCCACACTAGAGAAAAACTCTCGATTAAAGGAAGACAAGAAAGTCCTACGCATGCTTTCTCAAAGCAAAGAGGAACTTTCCAAAACATTCTCTGCTTATGTGTCACTCAGTTCTCTGATTCCAAATAGTGCATAATCCCAGGAACAGTCAGTAAATGGCAATATTTTTAACAACATCATCTCGGCAGAAATGAAGTTCTTGACGTGACCTCTTCAGTCAGCCTGACATATCTCGACAGCGGTGCTAATACATGAGAGGATAGAGACTCCACATGCAGCGCAGAACACATAAACAAACAAGCAGCCAAAAGCTCCGTGCTGCTGCTGGCATAAAGCTGAATGGTGGGTGTAGGCCGCAGTTAAAGGGGCTTTATGTCACTCTGCTCTCTCCTAATCTGAGCTTTGCTGGAGTGGGGAGAGCCGGTCGGGGGTGCTGTTTCAGAGGAGACGTCAGGTGCTCAGATTGATACGCCTCTGAGGCGCTGAGAGATCACTGACAAGATGTGGGCACTCAACAACGTGTTTCATGAGTCTCAGAAAGAAATTCTGAGAAATAAACAGAAAGAGAAATGGACTAAGAGAATGAACAAATCCAAATAAATGCTTACATGTGTCCAAACAGTTTCAGCAAGTAATTTTCCTGTCCACGCTGAAATGCTGTGGCATCATACAAATATCTATTTAATGTTTGAAATGCAGCTCTGTGCACCAATGAGATTTCACTGTTATTGTGGCTACTGAAGGACAGAGCAATAGAAACCAATTACGGCAGACAAAAACTAAATACATGGATAGCGATAGCTTTTGTTTATTGCTTTATACGCCTTATTCAGCCCACCGTCATTTTGATTCGAAAATGAGTCTGTGAGGTAAACAGGAAATCGCAACAACAAGACATGGCAGTGTGGACTACAAACCTATTCTTCCTCCTCTTTAACCTCCACTGCGTTTACTCACTGCTCATTAATTTCGTCTTTTTTTCTTGATTTTATTTGTCTTGATGTTTCAAAATGACTCGCTTGTGTGCCTTTATTCAGCGAGCCAGCACAAACTGGCTGTCATATAGGAATGACGGGGAATCCTCACTTAATAATAAACATTCTAATGCATACTGAAAATAAAATAAATCAGAACAATTTAATACAAACGAATGTCTCATTAAATCGATCAATTAGAGTATCAAACACATCTAAGCATACTTTTGTGTTAAGAATGACAGGTTGGATGCTACAGTCTTTTTTTTTTTTTACATTAACTTCACCAACAGCATGATTTTTTTATTGTAATATTTAGTTCCTGCTCAAGATCGAGACTGCAGAAAGCCACCCTGTGTGTTTTCTTTAGCCTATTAAAAAAAGGTTTTGTTGATATTGTGAGTGCACACAAACAAAACTCTTTGCAGCTCCGAAATAATAGGCTATACTCTTACCCTTATGAAAAAAAATAATGGCATTTTAATTTTCCATTCTTATTAAGAAAAAATGCAAGTGCCTCCGTGTCCTTTAAAGCACATTTCAGCTTCACTCTCCGCACAAACAATTAAATTTGTCATATTAATATTTATAGGCTATCTTCATTTTTTAAATATATATATATATATATATATATATATATATATATTTGTATATATATATATAGGTCCTTTTCAAAAAATTAGCATATTGTGATAAAGTTCATTATTTTCTGTAATGTACTGAAAAACATTACACTTTCATATATTTTAGATTCATTAGTAGTCTGAAGTAGTTCAAGCCTTTTATTGTTTTAATATTGATGATTTAAAAAAATTAGCATATTTCATCCGACCAATAAAAGAAAAGTGTTTTTAATAAAAAAAAAATCAACCTTCAAATAATTATGTTCAGTTATGCACTCAATACTTGGTCGGGAATCCTTTTGCAGAAATGGCTGCTTCAA
>JAUCMR010000125.1:163119-176295 GCA_032357425.1 Enteromius argenteus | reverse complement strand
TAGCAAATAACATTGTTCATCTGGCAAAATGATTTGTGATGTCCTTAGTCAAAAGACCCTTGTGTTTTTTAATATGACCTGCTGTTCATTTGTGTATGAACAGAATATGTATTATAAGTGATATACAGTATAAATAAACGTGCACAACAGATGAGAGATGAGCTAGAAAACTATTGCATGTGCTTGCGAAAAAAAAAAATACAAATGTAAAATGAATATATTCCATGTCTAAGACTCCTGTATGTAAGTGCTTGACATGCACAAGAGTCAACTAAATTCAGAGACCTTATAACACAGCACGCTGCAGATGAAGCACGTCTGATGTCAGCTGGGGAGGCACAGTTCTTATGATTTCACAGTTTGACTGCTACAGTAATACGCCTCTCTAACATATCAATACTTAATTAATCAATATTAAGTAAATAAGATTAATCAATTCTGCTATTCAGGGCTGATGAAATCAAATGCCCCATGGTGAAGTTTTTAATACAAGGGTGTTGAGAAGAGGTTCTAAATCCTAAGGGTTATATCACGCTAGTGATTTTGTTATGATTGTGTAAAAGAACCACCTAAAGAGGTGGTCCGGGGTATAATTCACATCACAGTTTACATCTTTACATTCTCTGGTCACAGATATCAGTGTGATGCATTTCACAAAGCTCTTTTCTTCATAGTAAATTGCCTTTTGGAAAGCAGCTTGCATTTTTCAGATCTCACAATATTACCAACAGTTTAATGAGTGAAGATCTAGTCAGTGAACCAATCCTGGATCTAAAGGCCAACTAAAACAAGATTGGCAGTTTAGCAACACTACAGACATGGTGTACTATGCAACAACATGAAACATCTTTACTAGATACTAGGCATGCACCAATACTGAGGGATGCTTTACTGACAAAACGTGCAAATATATCGGCCGATCAGTATCGGTGCATCCCTACTAGATACTGCACATAACAGTGTAAAATCAAAAACTCAAATGCCTCATTATGAGCTGCAATGCCCCAATAATACAAAATTATTAACATACAACAACAGACAAACTAGAAAAAATGTTAATTTAGGTATATAAACAACAGAAGTGCAATTTATTAGACATTTTTTACTGGGTTACATTTTCTTTGAGAATGGGATTATAACATGTAAACTTGTCCCTGTTAGCATTTAGTTATTTACCAAGTGACACATGGATTTGGGCCTAAATGCTATACTATGTATGGATATAACACAGAGTTGGACTGCATGCCCAGTTTTTTGACGTCAACAACCAAAGACATAGAAATAATTTTCTTCCAGAAAAAGTTACATGTCATTTACCAGAAAATGTTTTTTCATGTAAAAAAACTAATTTATTGTACAATTAAAAATTATATATATATCTTTTTTATGTAATAACAAACCTAAATCTTGTTTTTATCTTTAAATCATATTACGACTGAAAATATTATACTGTATATAAACTGTTTAATAATACTTTTGTCTTAATCCTACTATCAGTATTTTAAGAAAACTACATCCACATCAACAGAAAAAAAAAAAAAAAAAAAAAAACTAAATTCCTTAGTGCTCCACCTTAGATTTATAAACCACACATTTAGTTCTCAAGGTTTTAACGTCCGAGCCACACCTGAATAAATCCGATGTTGGCCTAAATGTTAATAGTGTGCAACGCCCTTTACTCGGACAATAACCTTTGGAAAAAAACATGGATTTCCAGATTGCCATACATATTGACCTGTTTAGATACGATGTGAATAAGTTAGTAAAACACAGTGTAAAAAACAAAAAAACAAAAAAAAGAATATTCTATTTAGGTAGTAATGCTGCCTAACAATAAATGTCTAAATGATGTGTAAATAAACAATAAATCTGTCTATCAGAAAACCAGGAGAGAGTTAGAGAAAGAAAGATAAAATGAGTGACAATGTCTATGATCAAAATGAGTGAATCTTCACATACAGGTTTTTTTTTTTTTAATTAAGCTCTATAACGTCCATATGAACTACAAATTAAACATACAGAGAACAATCTGGGTAATTTGTGCCTATGACAGAGTATGTGACGTCAACCAGTGCCCATGTCAAGGAAATTCATGGTCTAATTCAATGTGTGCTTAATGCAGCAGGGGGTTTCTATGCTACTGACGTTAAAACCGATTCATTAAATCTTAAGCCTTCAATCATGTTTTGAATGTCTCTCTCCTTCTTTCTTTCTGTTTCACACCCACTTTCCATTTCTCTTGGATATATCCAATGCTTATCCCAGTTTAAAATCAAACCATGCCCAGGGCAGTTGAACAAAAGCGCATGACAATGTTTATTAACTTCTACCCTAATGATCTTGACCTTGTATGCCGTTCATGTGCCATGGTAAAGAGAAAAACAAATCACAGAGAGGGGAAAAACATTTCCCCTGCCATTTTTTTTAATTTGTGTTAATTGAAATAATTATCAAGATTTTAACTGGCACAGACAGCCTTGAAATTAATTGCTGGATAAGAGTTTAATGATGGTGTTACATTTCTTATAATTTTTCATCTTTTTGTTTTTAAAGTGAAAATACAACACCCTTTATATGCAAAAGGTTTGTCAGATACATCTTGAGATCTAATTGAAGGATTGTATGAAAGAATGGGAATAAGAGAAGAGAACATTAAAATGAGGGCGTCTCCTGCATAAATGAGGCTGGGGAATGGAAGAAAGCTGAAAGGCACAGACCTCGGGGCCAGCTTCTCCCTGGACGCACTCTGGCGACTGCCGCCACTGATGTTAAGAGCGCACTTAAATCAAGAAGGAAAAGTACTCAGAAAATAATTAGAGTAAAATTAATTGGCCAAGTATTTAAGTTGAAGTGGCATGAGGAAGGGCAGGGAGGCTGATGAATATAATGTGGCAGTCTGAAGGTACAGTAGGGAGTGGATATACTGGGAAAAAAAAAACAGAAGAGAATCAGAGCATTCAATAAGCCGTTTTACAGTGCGTATTCGGCACACCAAATGAAAACGCAAATATATATAACCAAAATTATTCAGGCGATAAAGCAAGGATGCCATGGTTGATGACTCCCAATAGTCTCATAAAGGTGATACAACCATGTTCACCTTGTCTCAGGATCATATACTTTCAAATGTTATTTACACAGAACCAACCGAAACACACATATTAAAACATGAACTGTTAATCATGTTTTCAGTAGGATTCCTTAAAAATTTTGTGTGTTAACCATTGTGTGTTTAACTTGTATGATGCCCAAACGTCGTCTGTTTAAAGCAGATGGGTAATTCATTCTTTGATTTGCTTAAATAAAGGCCTACTTTGAGAGCATGCTAACAAACATGTTTTTATTGCATTCTTTTCAATGTGCCAAGTTTAACATGGCAAGAACAGACCTAGCAATGTATCTGGTTGCCATGATAACTTTATATGCTTGCTGCTGATCTTTGTATTCATAGTAAAATCACTTAAATATGGTACACTGAGTTTGAATTTGTTGGTTAGTTACAGAAAAGCTCAAATATATGTGTGTAAATAAGTGTGACTGACCAAATCGACTGGCTCAGTCTGACCCACCCCGAGCTCAAATGTCAACCTACGCCTATGGTGTAGTATCAGATGGGTTATATTTTGCATGTGAATAAGCAGAGTGCTTTTTTGTTTCACTCTTGACATGAACAAACCTGTCATCTGTGATTTGTTGTGCCTTTTCATTTTATTTCTGGTGTGAATAGGCCTGTCGTCAGTGATTCGTTTTGCTTTTCATTTTACTCTTCGTGTAAACAAGCCCGGAGACAGTGTTTTTAAACCTGATTTTTAAAATAAGCATGTTTACAATGTAAGCATAACATACAAGTTGTAATTACAAGATTTGTTGTGCTCTGTTGCTGTTTTTCATGCTTTCCAATAAGCGCCCTTTGGAGATACTAAAACCATGGTAGAAACAGGAAACGATCACTAATTCCACTATAGTGACTTTATTCAACAGCAACAGATTGGCCCCTTAACAACAGCCAAAAAGCAACTTGTAGACCTGGCACGTGACTCGCCAGAGTTGTCTAAAATAATCAACAGCAGTGGCGGTGGTATCCCTGAGGGCCAACGGAGCAATCCTCCTCCTCACCCGCTGCACAGGAAGTCAGGTCTCGGCTAGCGGCCCGTACGGCTCCAGTGGAGTGAGACTGATCAGGCTTGTCACGAACACAGAGCCTCAGCTCACTTCACCGATGGCTGTGCAAACTAGGACAGCTGACATTTAGAGCTGAACGGGTACCACGCTAAACCAAGCAACAAAAGAGCAGTGCTCAGTCTAAATCTACTGGATTGACCTGTATGTACTGATGGACCCTTGTGTTCTGAAGCCTAAAATGAGCTTGAATTTATAAATTTATTTGAGCACTGAAATCAGAGCATTCCTGTTTAGCAACGTTACATATTTTTTGAGTTATCGCTCCTACTTCGAACTCCCACAGTCGGTCTAAAAGAAGAAAGACAAAATAGCAATAGCAAATCTTTTTGTCCTTACCTGGAAAGAAACCACTCATACCTGGTAGGATTGCTACACTAGAACACTGACATTGCCCTCTATTTCTCACCACCAGTGCAGACTACTCTCATGACAGGCCCTCGATGCCCTGAGGGACACAAGTGGATTTGGAAAGGTAAACATGTCCACCCTACTAAGATAAAACCAGTGAGATGGCACACTCCAGGCAACTATCATGCTACACGACACCATTCCTACCGATGCCTGCATGGCCTCGCTCCGCTAGCAGAGGGAGGCAAACCTGGAGAGGAGGGGACGTTGATTTAAACAGTCAATATGTCATCTACTAGCCACTTATTAAAGGAGTGATAAAAGGCTGTGATGTTTGCTCACTTTTAAACATGGATAAACATTTATCACATTGCCCTTTCTCCATCGCCAGCAAGTGTCTCCACCTTTATGGTGTGTCGCAGTCATATATTATATATAATTAAATCAATTCTTCTCTCTGCTTAGTACTGTCAAGCAAAAGCCAATGACCGCATTTACATAGACCAAGGCCCATTTACCGGTTGAGCCAGGTGTGTCCTACTCCTGAAGGGGCAATGTCCTGTAGTGTTTAGCTTTAACCTGCCCAAACACACTTGCCTGCAAGATTCCAGGTGTGTTTAATTATGACTGGAGCTAAATTCTGCAGCATATTGGCCCTCCAGGCTCCAGTACTTTTTAATCAGTCAACTATAACTTATATCAATGGGAATTTCAGACAGTGGTTCAAATCACACATTTTATTAGAGTTTCCTCTGGTATGAAAGATCATTGCAGTGAATATATCTTCAAAATTTTGATAATTAATCTTTTAATAGATTTCTAATAATCAGAATATAACCTTAAAGGCCCCTATATGATCTTTTCCTGATATAGTTTGTTCTTTGCTCAAGGGTAAACAGAAGTTTGAAATAGCTGAGCAATAGTATACTGTTTGTGAACATTCCAAAGCAGCTCATAAGTGATGGAAGCAATGTTTAGGCGAGTATTCAACTATTTGCTGCAAGCTATCCTTTCAACTATCACACAACAATAATGACAGAGAAAAAAAGTTAAAACAGCATTTGATCATAGAGCCATGGACATGTTTGACCCAATGATCCTGAAAAGATTCCCCATGTAAAACAATGAGTCCCAAAGTACATCTACCTACTGTATGTCATCATAGACCAATGGTAGTTTGATTTTTTGAATAGTCCAGTGAACCCCTTTGACCTTAAGTTAGGTGCTAATTTACAAAGGTTTTCCATTGTACAGAGGCAGATATTCCACTATCTTTTCACAAGCACCTCTTACATAGCTAAATCTGGTCGTCAGTTGTTTCTGTGGAAAACGGTTTGTGCATGAAGCCATCTATGGCAAATTATGCAAACACTGTTGTATTAAAAAAAAATCTCAACAGAAGACATGCAGCTGAAATCAAAGTGCTGATGACAAAATAAAACCATAACATGCATGAACCTGATATCAAGGTAACAGAAAACTGGAAACCAAATGTAACTGAAATCAGTTTGAGAGGCCTGGCTTTTTTGCAGCTTTGTTTTGCACAGCTTGCAGTGAGAAATAATACACACCAGCTTAAACCATACATACACCACTCCTTCTTTGAATAAGAAGCCCTACAATCATAAAATGAAATATAACAAGATATTTGGGTCTCGATATGTCAAGATTCACAAAAAATTAGCTTGGAATAATAACCTCTACATTGGTGACCTTACAGACGGCCACTAACCTGTGGCTAAAATGGGTTTCTGTGCATTATGGTCCATGGGAGTAAACTGTACATGTCAATGCATGAATGTAGTGTACTGCTGAGGGACTGAATGCTGAGATGGTGATGCTGATGATGGCTGCTATTTTCCGTATGTTTACCATCATTTCAGCTCTCTTGGGGAGGACAAACATAGCTCCGACTGGAAAAGGCCATAGAGCAAGGGCCTCCCGAGGCCATACACGCCCTCTCACACACACATGGGCACAAACATACACACGTTGGTGCAGAAGAGATGGGGAAATATAAAATAAAAAAAAATTTAAAAAAGGGAGGAAGGGCAAGACACAGGGTGACTGGAAGGGGAGGCGAGAGAGAGAGGGCCTGCAGACACAACACAGCTCAGAGTTGATTGGGAGTGACAGGCTGCTGATTAGTCAACTCGCAGCCTACACACACGCACAAACAAGAACAGAGAAATGAACGCTCACACAAGAGCGACCTATTCTTACATGCACTTTTACATGTAGTGTTTTGTGAAGAAATTTTCATGCACTGATAAACAGACAAACATCCTTTCTCCAAACAAATCAAAGATATGGGGGTTTATGATCTTCCCAAGAGTGTGTATTGATGTATGTGTCTTACTTTGAGAAGATAGATGGGAATGTTGCTAAAATCCACAGGGAGTTTGAGAAGGAATCGAGCAGAAAACTCCCCCGTCTAAAAGAGAGAGAGAGAGAGAAGAAAAATCCCACCATCAAACAGTGAACAGACACACACACACACATTTGGTAACATTCCTCACACAGTAACCTACTTGTTAAAGGAATAATTCTGTCATTGTTTCTCATCCACGTTGTAGAAAACCCACCTGACTTTATGTCTGCCATGAAATACAAAAGCAATTCTGAAGAATCTCCCTTATCGCTCCTTTTTATTAAATTAAAATGAAAGGGAAAGAGGCTTTCATACTTAATAAAAGCAGCAAAAGCCACATTAAACAGACTGTTAGCCCTGCAATGGGCCAGCAATGTGTCTGAGATACTGAGATCTTACATTGAACAAGTGGTTTGGAAAATGGATAGATGGATGGAAGACATACTATACACTTTCCTATTATGAATATGTATCACAAAGTCAGAAACATCACAGATTAATCAGTCAAGAGTTGTTTCTAACAATTAACATTAAAACACAAAGTGTTTGTAATATAGACTATTCTACTTATTTGTAGGTTTATTTAGAGCACTGGTAATCTGGATTTGGTAATCTGAAAAGTTCTGGATCAAGGTGATGCAATCTTATCTTGCACAAAAGGAAAATGGATTGTTTGATTCGGTATAGCAAAACATGTTTTTTTTTCTTTTCCAAATCTGGATATTCTGATCCAGATTCAACTTTTTGATCAGTAATAAGATTATGCAGTAGGAGATCTGGGAAAATGCTAACTTTAGCCTGATAGCATTGAAAACGCACGTCCCTCCTTAATGCAAAATGCCATCAAAAGCCACGCCTCCTGAAGTTATGAACGTGCACCGAAAAGACGACCATAGGCAACATTTAAACATTATATCATGAGTCATACGCCGGTAAGATATCTGTATAGTACTTAATAATGGTACAATTCCAAACATTTTGAAAAATGGAATTATATGTAGCACGTTTTCAGTTGTGTAGCAAGCAAAACTTGTCAGTGTGTAATAATATATCTTGCATACAAGCATTTCCATGATGACAGTGTGCTTGGCTCTGCTGACGTCTCTATGGAGACAAGCACTTTGTCCGATGTGAGTGTAGTGGTTGACAAAGGCCGGCAGGGTACCCGAAATGTCACACTTAGGGACTGCAGAGGACATGGCGGATGAGGACAGAGTAACGCAACTCCGATATTGACTGTGGTTTTCGATCGGTTTTGATCAAATTTTTTTCGCAGAAGGCCATTTGACGTCGGTCTTTCAGCAAGGTCAGGTTGGTGTTGTTTGCCTGCCATCTTCACTCTGTCTGTCACCACCAGGTCAGCTCAGCACACTGCATTGATGACGTATCTATCTGCGAAAATAGTGTGCGCAGAAATACGAATCTACATATGTTGACAGACAGTTTGGGCTGCCTATTGTAATCTTCGGCCCGAATATTTTGATTGGATGAACATTTTTTAGTCCTACTCCTTACCCAGAATATAAAAATACATATAAATACATTTAGATCACTTAGTTTACTCATTACTGTTGGAATGTGAAGAGACTTTCAACCAGCACAACAAAAAAAAAAAAATCTGAAGACAATCACCTATTGCACCTTTAACATTTATTTAAGTTATTATTCAGTGATAATCTGATTATTCACTGTTAAAATTATGAACTTTCAACACTGAAACTGTTAGTTACTAAATTCTGTAATTTTTCTAAATGCTGAAATTCGATTTAAGAATTTATTAATTTTGTAACAATAACCAAAAACAATAAACAATAAACATAACAATTTCCAGTTTAATACTATGAAGCTTGTTTGAAATAGTCTGCTTTGTATAAGGTGCTTCATAAATAAATCTAACATGACTTGCTTACTATCACTGCAAACAATTCCTTTACAAACAAGAAATCACTACTTCGTTGGCAATATGACCTAGTGTGGATATCATGTTTTTCAGTGAATCAAGGCTTAAATTAGTCTGTTTGTCCCACAAATCCTTTAACTACATTTCTGTTAAAGGAACTACATTAAAGAAACTTACATTTTTAACATTGTTTTGTATGTCCCTCTCAAAGTCGTGTGCGTATTTAGGGGTGGTTGGATCAGTACCCTCATAGAATGGTACCCTCAATGTACTGATGCATTTGCCAAGTCAATATTGTGTAATTTTAATTTAATTTAAAATGGAAGTGAAGTACATATTTAGCAACACATGTGACAGAGAAATGCTGTGCTCCCAGAGTGTTCACTTCAAATTCTCTTCAAATGTTCTCTAGAGTAAGTAGGCCATGGTCATCTTCACTTTTAATGTAATTCGCTGTATGACTCCTTGTTTACAATCATATAATATACATAACTTGGGTTACATCATTTTAGGATTACTCAAACATTTCCTAATAACAGTCTGTTATTCCACAGACCACAGTTCACCACATCCCTTTAAAGCTTGAAGCCCATGAAGCAACACATTCACACCCACAGCCTAACACACTACACTCTTCCCAAAAACAAGACCATATTACGGAACCCACTATGTGCCCATTTGTGAGGGAGTGTGTGTAAGTTTTTAACCGGTTGTGTAATTCAATTGGCACTTTATCGAGAACTGACTGTCTTGTGTGTGGGCCACAATGTAGCATGCAATTTAAACTGAAGAACACATACATAAAGTTGTTGGTTCAAACCCCTAATGGCAAGAACCATCACCAGTTATCAATGTGCCCATGAATAAGACATCTAATTCTTTCCAGGAAGTACGTCTCTGTAACTCCCAGTGGCACTGTGAAAAAGTGTCAGCTAAATAACAAATCACGGTAATTAGAGAATTACAAAGGTGGACTTTAAAATTTGAATTAAATGAAGCAGAGAGTGGTTATTACCACTTCAGTCAATTAGTTCATGAAATTTCATTAAGAGAAGGTCAGTTTACTCGAAGTGGAGCTTAGTGATCCAGTGCTCCAGACATATGATTTAGTAAAAGTAGACAGTGTGATGCGTTATATATTAAATAACCATCTAATGTGAATTTGTTTTATAATTTAGTTAATTAAATACTTTATATATAAAATACTTTCTATCCATCTAGGATGACTCCCTGCTTTTGGTCTGGGAGAAAGGGATAGGCTCCAGCATTCCCTTGACCCTACATAGGACAAGTGGTTTGGAGAATGGATGGATGCATAAAGTGATGAGTGTTTAGCAAAACCTCACTGAATGGAAACATTTAAATATTATGTTAATGGAAGTATAAGGTGATGCAGCACTGGTACCCAGCTGTTCTTGCGGCCAGCATAGATCTCCATACTGCGCCCATAGTTGGGGTCTTCCAGCAGGCTGTCATATTCGAAGAGCAGGCGGGAGCTGTCACGAAGCCGCTGGCACTGGTACTGATGGTACTGCTGCAACAGCTCTTTCACCAGCTGCAGGAGACACTCCGGTTTACCCGCATCCCATGACATCAAGTGCTGCCGGAGGAGAGAGAGAGAGAGAGAGAGAGAGAGAAAGAGAGTGGGAGTCAGCATTTTATTACAAAAAATAAGTAAAGTCGATTGGGAAAAAAATGTGTGTATATATTTATATGTATATATATATATATACATACATACAGTTTATGTATGAATAACACCAATATTGCATGACAATTAAAAGCTTGAAAATCCATCCAGTACAATTTCTGTAACATGATATATTTCAGAGTCTAATTAACGTTAATTAAAAGAAAAATGAGTGGTACAAGGGTAATTGCTTTTATCCATCAGGAATTGATTTTAAATAAGTGGTCTTTCAATATCTGAATGGAACTTGAATGCAAACATAAAACACTGTCAGCACCCATTGGTTGAAACTTAAGTGGCCTTGGTAACATCAGTTGCATAGGAAAGACATTTCAGAGGAACATGAATGTGTTTTACAAACTCAAACATGTTCAATTTAAAGTCATGATGAACTGTAAATTTTACATTTTCTGTGCCCCAAAAAAGAAGTAAAGACTGTTTTATAATGACCGTTCCCTAATCTGCCATGGTTCAAAGAGATAGCCCTGCCCCATCCCATGTCATTGGTTGAGACAACTTGATGCAGGGCCGCTTAAAGGAAACTGTGACGTTTTTTGAATAATAATAAAAAAAAAGAAGTTAGGTAGCATTTTTTTAAAGTAAAGATTGAGGAAACTTTTTTGTCGTTATTTTAACACGGATGTACACAGATAAATAATTCATAATACTGTCAAATTCCATAAAAAATAAGAATTTTTCTGAATTCATGGCGACTTCAAGCAACCAGTATTCATACAAGCATTTAAACGTCTGAGGGAAATAACCTGCACACATGTGTCATGCTTTTGGCATATAACAATAAATTGCCTGAGATTACACCATGTTGATAAAACATTAAATAATCATCTTTGAATGATTCATATTGATCCAGATATGATCCAAGAGTGTTTCATATGGATGGAGCACACATTAAATACAGAGCTTAGTCTGCAAAAACACTTCAGAGACTTTGAGAAATAAGGATAAAACAAAAGGACCCTAAGGCAATTAAAGGCAGGTGGCCTTTATCCCTTATCACCCTTTATTGTCAAAATGTCAACTTGATATGGTAGTTTCCGCCCCTTTGCACTCCACCTCTCAACCATCTTAAGACAAATGGTAACACCACAGGATATCCTGCACTGGCGGGGACACTTTCATCTCCTAACTCTACATATCCCAAGTCTAGAAGCCAAATGAGGATGAATTCCAGCTCCATTTCTTGCTAAGACAACGTGCCACAAAGCATGGGAAATTAAGCTCCTGAAAAAGAGGAAACACTGTTTTCACACAGTTTTCAGATAAGACAGTACAAGACCTTGAGTCTGTGCCATATATTTAATGCATGAAGGGAACAATGGTTTGGTAAGAAAGCTAGATTTTTGAAGGTTCAGACGCCAACTGAGCGCAGGCTATTTTCAGTCTCTCTTACTGAAAACACACTGCTATTAGGGAAAGAAGTGAGTTGAGTGGGTGTATGCCCATCACAGAGTTTGCATTGCCGTGTTTTTGCGGGCTGCGTGAGCGGGAAAAGGCCTGTATGCCAACACAGTCTTCTTGCCTTTCCTCCTCTCCTCCTACAGGCTGACCTCATTTGCATAGGTGATCCCAATTTGCATGAGCTTCCCTGACTGGAGCAGTGCACAGGTATGCAAATTCAGAGTGAGGGGGCAAAAACCAAATTGCCACCTTTTCACGAAGTGTTCCACCATTCTTTTCACTGACCTAATTCTACCCAACAGCCAGTTCTGTCTTCGAGGCCCAATTGCTCATTGATGCGTGATACGTACGTAAGTTGAAATTAAATTTTAGTGACACTGACTAAAAATGCAGAACCTAAATTTTTGCAAGCAAGTAAATAAACATTACATGTATCTCACTTAAAGAACGGCTCTGGCTCTCGGCTCCTTGTCAAGGGTTAAGAATAAGACAAACAAATAAGTATTCCTGTCACTGCAAGGTACAAACAAACACAGGCTGTGTTAAAATGAGTTTGTCACACGCTGTCTTGGATTTTTAAATGATGGCAATGCAATTTCAGCTTGATTTTCATTGCTCCCATGAATCATTCCATCTACAAGCCTGATTGAGTCACATACGAGCAGAAGAGAAGAGAGGGGACAGAGCATGCCGTCTGTCCACTGAGGCACACATTACACAACTTATTAACAGCACAACCCACAGCATACAGCTGAGCTTGTTACATTTCTTGGATCAAATCAAAGCGTATTTTCGTAGTTGATGGAAAAGAGGGGGAAAATGGAAAACGAAAGATAAGAGATGAGCTCTTCACCCGTGACCAGGAATGATGATCAGAGAAAGAGTTGTTGTTGGTTTTTTTAAACAGCTACATAATTTCAAAGCTTTACTGAAACTGTCAAACTGATTTTTATTTACTCATGTATTTATTTATTTTTTTTCATTTTCTCTTTCAGTAATGGTAAACTAGTTGAAGCCAAAGTAGTTAGCACACATGCTCTGATACACTGATTCTCAAAAAGGCAACATCAGATTGAATCCACCTCACGCCATTTCAACTTTCTGTCCCTTCAGATATTTTCTGTCATTGTGCACAGTAAAATAAAATAAAATAATCCAAATACAGTGAGGTCAATAAGTATTTGATCAACCTGTGATTTTGCAAGTTCTCTTACTTAGAAATCATGGAGGGGTCTACAATTTTCAGCATAGGTGCATTTCCACTGT
>JAUCMR010000125.1:142655-153972 GCA_032357425.1 Enteromius argenteus | reverse complement strand
ACTGCATAGTCATGATTTTATAAGTAATGTGTGCCTGTGTTGAGGATATTATATTACAATGCCAATCCTAAAAGCAAATTACAAAGAAGCATCAGGATATCTCTACTGTTTATGGTGTATTGCACTGCAATTTCTTTTCTTTTTTTTACTTTTTACATTTGTGCCCATTTAACAACAAAGGCATCATCAAATGCCACTGGTTCTTGTGTATTTTGTAACAGATCACTAATGCATTGTCTTTATGCATCATATTTTAATGTACACAAACAAATAAAAGTCACATTTTTATCTGAGCCTCACACAAAACTAGCAATGTGAAATCCAATTTATTTCCCCCTAAATTCTGTGTTTTTCATTTTATTTTTCTGGATTTAGAGTTTTTTTTTTTTTTTTTTGAATACAAATTTATCATCAAAAATTATGTCTAATGGAATGAGTTAATAAAATGTCAACAATGCTGTTAAATGAAAAAAAATACAGTTTATTTAACAAATATTGTTTTTGTACTGAAAGATTATGTGTATTACCTAGATGGAATCAACGTCTGATGTGTTACATGCAACTGCACCCCACTATTCAACATTTGGTCTGTAAAGTTGTGAACCAAATGGCCATACAATGCCTGCCTATTGTAAGGCCTCAAGTAGGAGGTCCTGACAGCGTCTGTCTTTTGTTTTGATTGCCATTTTGTCTTCAGCTATAAGATCTGGTCACACAGTCAATACTTTGGGTTAAGCTCTCAGAAGACGGCTATGCTACACCACTTTCTTGAATAAATGCTTTTCCACTGAACTCGGATCAAGCTTACTTATTTTATGTATTTGAGAAATCTAATACATATGCCGAGTCATTAAAACCACTGGTCAACCAAACAGAGAAATCTAACAGTACTTTTTGTCAAATAAGATGCTGCACAACAGAACTGTACTAAAACATGATTAAAAAAATACGTTGGCACATTTTTTGACATTTTTTATTCTGCCAACATTTTCCTTTTGGAATAAAAAGAAAGCCATACTAGTCTGGAACAAAAGTTGGTAAAAGCTAACAGAATTTTCACTTTTGGGTGAACCATTCATTTTAGAGCAATCTCTAACGAGACATCATGATAAAACTGAGTGCAGGGGTTCATAAGTGCAACATCAACATTCTGTAATAAGTCACATGCTTACAAAAGTAAAATGGAGGAAAAAACAGTCATATGATAGTAATCATATTGTATTTAAACTCTACAGAAGCAAATAAATAATGTGTAATAAAATAACAATTTTGTCTGTAGTGTCTTTCCTCAAGTTCTAATTGAGGTCTGGCTTCCTGATCCCAAAGGTACATTCTGGGAAGCACCGTCACTTAATCATACATTTTCCGCCAAATTGTGCAAGTGAATGGTCTGGTTATAGAAATTAAGCAAGACTGGAATAAAGTATCCTTTTTGGTCCTCTTCACAGCATGCTAAATCACTTTGAGTCAATGTTAGATTATTCTGACTCTACAGTATTGGCTGTGGCTAGTCTGACAATGAATTGCTATGGTCCTCCAGGTAACAATAGACAAACTACTTTAGTCATGTGTGTCCTCCTGTCTATTTAAATGGGTTAAAACCAAAATTTTACATCATCAATAAAATCTAAAAGCATTGAATAAAACGCAAGAAACTCTGAATAAAAGCAATAGCAAATGCATTACAGCATGTATAATGTAAATGTAAGAAGGTAACTCTCTTTCTAGGACATCCTTACCTACAGCCATACTGTTGAATTATACCATTTCTCCCAATGATTTTTGATGAGTGGCCTATCTAATTTTTTCTCACAAATTCTGACTCTTCATGCTTTCTAAACTGTATACAGCCTAGATGTCTGCACTGCAGTGCACACTTTGACCTTCATCCATGAAAGCGCCAAGGCTTGAGGTTCTCAGGTGCTGACTGCTATTTGAATGAAAAGCATCTGTATGAAATTGCCACAGAGCTGTTGTCATATTTTGTTTGCCAAATCAAACTTGTGATCTCTGTGGTATCAACACAATCTCTGCCTAATAATTTTGTAAGTAATGTGTACTCATAATTGAGGATAATAAATTACAATGTCAATTCTAAAAGCAAATTACAAAGAATCAACAGGACATCCCTACTGTTTACAGTGTACTGCCGTGCTAAAATATGATAAAACTCTGATTTGTATTTGTGCACAATAGTTTAACAGCAATGGCATCAAATGCATTTTTTTCCTTGTGTATCTTGTAACAGATCACTGATGCCTTGTCTTTATGCACAATATTTTAATGTACACAAACAAATACAAGCTACATTTATTCTGTGCCTCACACAAAACTAGCAATGTGAAATCCATTTAATTTAACCCTAGATTCTGTTTTTTACTTTTTTCTAGATTCAGAGCTTTTTCATTGAATAAAATTGTTTAAACAATAACAATTTAATCAATATTTTTAATGTTTTTTTTATCAAATGACAAAAAACAAAAAAATTTTTTTAGGAAAATTAGGAAATTGAAAAACTTTAAAAATTAGTAAAAATAACCTACAGTAATTGACTTTAAATTGTAAAATTACTTTTCACACCTTAGTAAATCTTCTTGAGTCAGCTGTTCACGTAAACCCACCATTTAAGCCATGGAAACAAAATGGTGGTTAACAGCTAATAATACTTGTGACAGAGTGTAAACAACCTCAAGTTTTGCGGAGACATTAGAAATTCCTCAAAGCGGTGTGAAATCACTGCAATATTCCATGTAACTGGAAAACAAACCTGTGTCCAGCAACTGAGCGCTGGTGATGTGAAAATTGAAATTATTACACATAAAAAAATAAAAAAATTGGCATTAGCAGAGCAACATGCTAACATCCTTACCTATTTAAACAATCTTTTTTCACAAACACGCATAATATCACAGAGCAACTTCATTATTCTACTGCTCTGTTGTTTGCAACAAATTACGAGGCCAGCCTGGGTCTTGCAAAAGGAATATGTCTATAGGCAGTAGACAGCCGCTCAACTCGCTAGATTTTGAAACACAGCTGCATATTGAGGTGTGAACAATCCAGACGCAAGGGGTCATTGTTGATCTTGAGTCTCTCACATGCCAATGTGAAAATTAGCAGTTTGCATGGGATGGACTGACAGCTGAATTAAAGCAGCAGAACCGTCTGGGAAGGATGAAAGCAAATAAGATAAACAATTCAGAATAAGAACATATACAACAAATTTATACCTGTTTTAGACATTATGTTTGCCTATGATTTGGCATATTAATATCCCCAGGCATTTTGGATCATTCATGTTTGGTTACATAAAAAAAAAAAATCCAGCTTAGTGTAGAATAAACAGGATGAAGACCAAGACAGAGGGAGAGTGGCTGCAAACCAGCATAAGAAAATATCCCTGGAAAAGAAACCGAACAGCTGCACACACATTCTCCATAACGAAGAAGTTAAAACACAAAGCAAACACATGGGCAGAGTGCAGCTTTGGCAGCACAGAGGTGCTTCCCCCCTCATGTTTTCAGCTGCATTCAAGAGACGGTGAGCAATAGTCACCGTCTCACAGACTCTGACATAAGCAGGGGATTTTTTCATTTCGTTCCTCTATAAAAATAGCCTAGAGGACAGCTTTAAGCAGAGTATGAGGAGTCTTAACAACTGAGTCCAGACGAATCTAGACTATGTCTTGCACAAACTTGCAAATATCATCTCTAAGAAACAAACTCATACAATGAATTCTCATTATTAAAGATTTTAATTCTGATTAAAGTATTAGTAATTTAACACACCAAAAGAGGAATCTGGTGGGTACATTTAAGATGCCAGTAAATTTTGCCTATGAGTGGGGAGCGTATGTGGCCGTAATGCGGCCCTTCTCTCCCGACCACTGCCACTCACTCACGAACACCGCAGCATGAGAAGGACACTTTATTCCCTGTTTTGGACATTTTATGTATAGACAGGTGTAACACTGGTTTTGCTTTGTTTCACAAAAGTAACTGACATTGATGAGCGGGCTGCATAAATGTTTAAATTATTTTAGTGTGCCACTCAAATGCGAAACACCGCAAAAGAAGCGAGCGCAATACACATCCATACAGCACCGAGTACACACACACGGTAGTATGTTTTTAAGGGGAAAGTATAAATAGACTTTGATTTCTTTTAGATTAATTGTCCAGCTCTATTTCCAAGTAAGATTTTTTTTTTTTTTTTGTTCTTTGGTTATTCTAGTTAATTACAGTAACAACCATAGTTGTTATATACAACATACAGTTAACCATTATAACACTTATCACAGGACATTTTTTTGGATTGCTTCCTGCATTTATGAATCACCATATACTTCTGTTGATTTTGAAACATTATTAGCATCAAGATGTGCACACAAATCCACAAATAGATGGACTTCTCTCATCATCTTCTCAAACCAATCAGATAACAACACACAACTTTGAACAATTGCAGCACATTCTAGCTATAGTCAAAATAATTTAGTTTTAATTTATTTTTATTTTTTTTGTATTTTATATATTTTTGAACTTGATTCAATTATTGAAAATCTTCACATTTATTTAAAGATCATAATTCATTTATTTTGGAAATTAAATATAACAGAATATATATCAGAATACACAAATGTAAATATAACAGAATACACAAATGCTACGCAGGTGGCACACTGTTTGCGTAGCACAGTAACAAAGTGGCTCTTTTATGCCAAAAAAAGATATTCCTAACCCTATCAAAAAACAAACCAACAGAATTTCTTTAAAAAAATAATAATAAAAATAAAAATGAATGACTGTTTCAAAGCCTAGTGGTTGTTTTTAAGGGTGTTCTGCAGCAGTACTGCCTCTGTTGCTAATTGTGCAATCCTAAAATCGGCACCAGAAGAAGGACACTTTTAAGCACAGACACAAGACTTATGTAATTCACCAACACTCTCTCTTCAGAACACTGGAAGCCCCGCAGGTCAAATTTGGCTGCTGAGTCGACCACGCACATCGATACCAGCCATCTGATTTAACTAACCACAATAAAGGAAGTCAAAACAGCTGAAAGCTCTGCTGCACTGCTTCTTCAAAGATATTCAATAATAACAGAGCCATTGTTCTGCCTTGTTGTGTGTATTTCTGAACAACCTAGTTTAGCCTGCAGCTACCACATTTTTGGTTCACTGGAGATTTGAGGAAAAATTTTTGTGGGGGGTAAGAGTGACCCTAAAGCAAGCACAGACACTTCACTAAAACAAGACTATTTTTATTTGTCAGATTTTGTTCAATTTGGTGTCTGTGTAAAGAGAAGATCTAAACTGAATGCATCATCTCGCATGGGTGTTGTTTTAATGTTGAAATGTCTTATTTTATCTTTTTGTACATTCCTTTCTTCTTACTTCTATTTATAAGTACAATGTTTGTATATTTATTCTACTAAACCACTGTTCCATAACATAACATTTATCTAAAATGATCTATATTTAGAATACAGGGTAATGACATAATTATAATCGTTATACGCACCGGGAGTTCTGATGGTTCAGGCAAAAAGTCAGCATCCTCTCCGAAGATAAAGTCTGGGGGCAGTTCTGGGTCTCTGGCATTGAAGATAATGTCCCCTGTAAGAAGAAATGGTTAATCAAACTAATAATTACTTCATAGACATTGTGAAACAACATACATTATTGATTTACATCCAGTTCAAGCCAAGACTCAAGCCAACTTTATCTTTATTGAGTTGCACTGTAGAACACAACCATGTAAAAAGCAAATCTCGCTGTATCACAGAGATCTGCACTTTAGATGCCTGTATAATATTCACACACTTTCCATGTAAGATCCTTATGTAATAAAAAAATAAAGGTTTCATGGTTGTTTATGAATGCTTGATCTTATTAGACTGAACAACCAATGTCAATATCAAAGACTAGCTTTTTTTATGTGGATGGCTCTTGTAGTGACACCAACTCTAAAAGGGCATTATCACACTAATAGACATTAACAAGCCACTAAAAAACGCAAAATTTTCATGGGTATCATGGGTATATTATGTTCCGATATAAATATTGTTAGACAGGTGATACTATTATTATGGGTTTATCTTTGTTCTAAAGGTAAAAAGGTACATACAAATTCTATACTTAAAAGAACATTTGTAATTTTGCATTAATCCCTTAGAAGTACGCAAACAAGCTTTCAGAGTAGAATACTTGTCTGTACACAAAGAGGAGAACAAAAACATACATAGGCTATGTATTTCTTCATTAGGGCTGGGCAATATATCGCACAATATATTAATGCGCATCTCATCAGTAAAGCCGGTTCTTTGATTAGCCGTAAATCTCCATCACCTGTTTTCAAATGGAGCGGCAGGTAATACATAGAACCGTAGATCACTGACAAAGCTATACAATATTGTGTTTAGTTCTGCAGGTGATTAATTTGCGATACTGAACCCGATATTGTGTAGCTTGACAGTAATCTATGGCTCTGTGTTTTAACTGATGAGATGCGCATTAATATATTGTGCAATATATTGCCCAGCCCTATTCTTCATCATTATTAAGAACTATTTCCTTATCAGAAAAGATTACCACAACAGTGACAAGGGTTTGTAATACTGTAAAGGACCGAACAAATGTTACTTTACTATACAAAGTTCTTGCCCGTGTGAATACTTCAGATTTAAACAGGTAAGAACTGATTATTAACAATGAAGTAAAATTTCACAGTAAGCTGCAGGAAACCCACAAGACGTCTTTACTTCTGGTACTTTTTTGTGCTTTTGAAAGCTTTGGTAGCCATTTATGTTTGAAGTACTGTAAAAGTAAATAACTCAAGATTCTTGTTTCAAGCATTGTTTTTATAGCTTGCTTAGCTCCCATCAATGTTCCTTTCAGATATGATTTTAGGCCATGCATGTTTGAATAATATACAATTACTAAATATGCTATTTATAAATTCATTCTGTTTCTTTTTTTTATTCTACTTCTCTGTCTTTTCCATGGTCGAAAACAGAGCAAAACAAACACAAGGCAGTAATTTTCCACAGATGGAGCACGAGGGAAAAGTTCCTGGATGATGTTTGACGTACATCTGTCACATCTGATGGCATCTTAGAAAAGCTGTTGCCAAATACCTAAGAAGAGATAGCAGTGGACTTGGCATAGAAGCATAAATGTTGGGCAAATATGCAGCACTACCCAAATTTACACCCTAAGGATAGTCAAGGCGGGAGCTATTCAAAAAACACCACAACAGCTGTCAACACCACAAACTTTTGTGAGAAGTAGAAAGCCGGAGGATGCAGTTTAGTGACTGGAGTGCTCTCTTTGCATGCAAACAGTCAGCACTCCTGCCAGAGCATTAGTATCACAAGTAAACAATCAGCATTCTTCCTGGAAGAACAACAACACAATGAACCACCTAGGAATGGGACCGGGCAACAGTTGAGAAATGTTCAAATATTTATCTTTTTTTTTTTTTTTCTGGAGTAGTTCTAAGTAAAAAAGTAATAGAGAAAAACATTTACACTGATGTTGGGACATACAACACAATTCCACAGCAGACAGATTGCTTCATTTATAAAAGAGGTGCTTAAAATAAATCATACGATCCAGAGTTTATGAGAGATTCTATGATAATTTGCATAGGTCTGGAATCCTTCGGCAAGTCATTGGCAAAACAAAGGCAATGAGTTAGGAAAAGGTCTTGAGTCACTTTTCAGCTGTCAGCCACTGGCAGTTGCAAAATCCAACCTAGGAAGCAGTTTCAACACTCAACTCTGTTATCATTCTTAATAATTATTTAGAAAAAGTTTAATGTGTTTCTAACATAATAGACATTATGAATAATGGATATGTGAATGCATCAGCTTTCCAAGAAAGTGAATCAAATCTGTTTCTATCTGAACAATACCAAGAAAAAAAGGACAATTATTTTAATTCATGGGGAAAAAATGTCAATAAATACTTAATGGACTACTTCCTGAGCAGTGGAGCAAGTGTTATTACTTAACATGAGAATACAGATGTAATTCAAATACTGATTACTATGATTTCTTGTGACAGTGTTAAGAATATGAGCATTGTTCAGCTACGCCTCCATTTTAGTACTAAATTTGATTTTCCATTTCAATTTGCACTTGAACTCTGACCTTCATTAAAAGGCCACTGATGCAAAAATTTTATATTATTATTCTCTGATAATGCACAACTAAAAGCACTGCTTCAGGCATGTAGCAATGCCCCCAAAATGACCAAAAACCAAACTTATTCATTAACCAAACTATAGTTTATCTTTTAAAATTTCGGAACATCACACATTACAACACAATATTACAAATAAGTTGATGGCCATGCATCTCCAAAAGAAAGAAAGCCTTACTGAGCAACCTTTTCTCACTCTCAAGACTGTATGATCAAATCCAGCTCCAAGAAATTTGTTCATATGTGGCCTCCGTGAAAAACTGCTTGAGTGTTTGAGTGTCTCATGACTCAGAGCTATAACAGGAACTCCCAATTAAGATCACTGCCGAGTTATAATTACTATCCAACCTTATTAAACATCACTGAGCTGTGGTACTTGAAAGCATTTCAGACAAAACCTCTAAAAGCCCTTCTCAGAAGCTCATTTCCAAATCGAAAGAATTGTGCTTAGTGCACCACCATTACGAAGTCTTGAAGAATATGTGTAATACAGTTTTATTGGTCTAACATTTGCAAAAAGTTCATAGCCTAATGGGTTGCATTGTACAGCCCTTTAAAGTATGTAGTTCTATTGGTTTATGGGGAAAGGAGGACAAACATGTCTGTGTGAATTTCCCTTAAATAAAGGCTAACTAGGCACAAAACAATTAAAGTCTATTACAAAATAAAACAAATAAACTTCTACTGAGTATCCACGTTAAGCTGTGATGCTCATGCCTGCAAGTTTCTATTATATTCTGACCTAAGTTTTTTTTTATTGATCCTTTGCAGGTGATCTGACCAATCATAACGCAGAATCCACCATTTTGCCCGTCAAAAAAACCAGACAGGAGAGTAGTTTAATGTGAGTGGACTTAAACTCAAAAAATGTTGTGTAACCACTTTCTGGGCTTGAAATAAAATACTTTCTGATGTTCATCCCTGTTAATTTCATGCTTTAAGTAAATATGAAAAGATTTTACTTGAACTGAGGCATTATAGTAATCTGTCACTACATATTAAGCCACAAAATTATATTTAATGTTTCAATTTCCTAAAAACACAACCAAATTTGAAAGTTCTGCAATGTTTTTTTTTAAATCCTGTATGACGTGTGGCGTGAGAACGCCAACTAAGGTGGTGGTTTGGCTAGGGCTAGTTCCACTACTGGTAGCAATACCTGGGTCCTACAGAGGTTGCACACGCAGTCCAACTCCTCCAGGATAACACATCAATAAGTGCCATTGCCTTATATCCTTAAGAGGAGATTCCAGGAGACAGGCAGTTACTCTAGGAGAGCTGAACAGGGCCATAGAAGTTCCTTAACCAATCAGCAGGACCGGTACACTGAACATTGTGCTGCCTGTGAAATCGTTCAGCATGATTGGTGGTGGATCAGTGATGGTCTGGGGAGGCATATCCATGGAGGGACACACAGACCTCTACAGCAGTGGTTCCCAGCCACGTTCCTGGAGGCCCCCCAACACTGCACGTTTTGCATCTCTCCTTTGTCTGACACACATTTCAGCTCTTGAAGTCTCTACTAATGTGCGGATGATCTGATTCAGGTGTGTTTGATTAAGGAGACATGGGAAACATGCAGTGTTGGGGGGCCTCCAGGAACGTGGTTGGGAACCACTGCTCTACAGGCTAAACAATGGCACCCTGACTGCCATTAGGTATTGGGATGAAATTCTTCGACACATTGGCAGACTCTATGCTGGTGCAGTGGGTCCTGTGTTCTTCCTGGTGCACGACAAAGCCTGGCCTTATGTGGCAAGAGTATGCAGGCAGTTTCTGGAGGATAAGGGAACTGATATCATTGAATGGTCATCTTGCTCTCCTGACCTGAAACCAACATGTTTCGATCCATCCGATATTGCCAGGTTGTCTACGAGCTCAGAGATTCCCTTGTCCAGATCTGGGAGGAAAAACCCCAGGACACCATTCGTCATCTCATTAGGAGCATGCCCCGAGTTGTCAGTTGTCATGAAGAACGTGGGGCCCATACAAACTACTAAGTACCATTTTCAGTTGCTGCAATGAAATTTCAGCAAAATGGACTAGCCTACTGCATTTTTTTTTTCACTTTGATTGTTTGGAGTATCATTGAATTCAGCCGTCTGTCGGTTGATAATTTTAATTTCCTTCAAACAATGTGGCATCATTTCATTCCTAACACATTACCCAGTCCATATCAGTATAGATATCCAGCAGGATATTTTGCCCCATTGAGATTTTTGAGCAGTGTAATTCATTTTAATTTTTATTTCTTCAACAAACTAAAAGAGTATGATAAATATTACCTAGGCAACTAGCTGAATTAAAATAACTATGCTATTTTAAGTATTTTATTTTAGTAAAGGCTTATTTTATTCCAATTAATGCTTTTTTATGGTTTTAGTTTTAGTTTTAGTTATAGTTAATGATAATAACCCAGGGTGCATGGATTAATTTCACACTACCTTTGTCCTTTTAGGGCTTTTGGTCTGTGCTACCATTAATAATAAGTATAAAAATGGTTGAAACATTCTTCAAAATATCTTCTTTTGCTTTCCACAAAAGTGTTATGAGTTTGAAATTATATGAGGGTAAGCAAAATAATTTTTTGGTGAACCATTTAGTATAAAGTGATAATTGCCTTAACAAGAATGAATAATAAGATGTTAAATTACAAACAATATTCTCATGAACTCACTAGGTTACAAATAACTTTGCTTACTAAACACAAAATATCATTGCTGTTTAATGAGTACGCCACCTCAGTTTTAATATGGTTTTAATCAATCACTTTCTAGCACTTTGATGAGAAATCCCAGAGCTGAAGCTGATGATGACATGTCAGAAAATAAAAACAGAGCCTCTCTGAACAGAAGCCAAACATAAGCGGCTAGGGGTGGGCGATATGGAAAAAATATCATATTACGATTTTTTCTGGGGAAATCACGATTCACGATTTTTATCCCAATTCTTTTTCAAGTTAGTTTTGTTAAGACTGTTTTGCAAATTACAGAGGTAGGGGTGGGCGATATGGTCCATGCAAATATCAAATTAAGATTTTTTTTCAAAAATATCAGGATTTTATCATGATTCTTTGTCATTGATTTTACTATTTTGCAAGTTGTCTGAGCA
>JAUCMR010000125.1:112101-137226 GCA_032357425.1 Enteromius argenteus | reverse complement strand
ATTTCACAATGAGATTTTCTCCCCATTTCAATTGTTTTAATTCAATGATAGGTTAGAATTTTGTAAATTTTTTGAACAAAAGATCAAAAGGATAAACAATGCAGATTTATTTTCACAGCCACCTTTGGTCAGATTAACCAAGGGTGCCAATATTAGTGGAGGGCACTGTATATATATATATATATTTTTTTTTTTTTTGATTTTGGATTATGAAATTCACGTTAATGGCGTTGTATAATGAACCCTCGATATGTCCACTCTCTATGATCAACTTAAAGCTCAGTCCTCAGATATCGTCCTATTTGATGATTTCATTCTCATGTGACAAACTCTCACACTTGAAGTGGAACATATTCCACATGCAGAAGACAGACTTTAAGATTTTAAAATAACTCTGAAAGGAATTAGTCCTTCCAGCAGGAACCAAATAAGGTCCGACAAAGGCAGATTTGGGGAACTGCCTTCTGTTCTGCCGGCTCCAGCTCTATAATTAATATTTCCCCAGGGAACTGATTCACTACTTACTGGTCACATTTGCCACCGGCAAGTTTTTTTTGGCATCAATGTGTCCCAGTCATCTTGGCTGCAGTATTTACAGCTCAGGTGAACCTTTTGACTGGAATGTGGCCTAAACTTGGAGTTGTTTAAAATTATAGTAAGCCTTTACCTACCCATACAATATATTACACTGGAAAATGATTAGTTTGATATTTCAAATGGCACAGGTAGTGAGATATAAAGTTAAACTAAAGTTTTGGTTTTCAGCTTTATAGAAATGTTTAACCATGTTAAGCTATCCAGGGTGAGCATTTTTCTTTCCACACATAACTAAAACTAAATCATTTCTTTCATTGTCATACCCTAAGTTCTCAAAACAAATTACCCATTCTGAAAAAAATTCCAATTGCTCATATATGTTACCATTAAAAAATCCAGTCATCAATGTTGGCCTTTGAACAGAAGAGATTGCATCAATTAGGCAATAGTTTTGATGGGAAGTATGTGTTTGTTTTTCAACAGGCTGTTTTTGGAGGGTGGCTGACACATTTCACCCATCAAAGTGCTATGCATGGCTTTGAAGTGTAAAATCCAGTTTTCTATGTGGCTTGTGTCTGTGACAGTCAAACGGAATCAGACACTTTGAAACGACTCTTGTGTGGAACATCTGTGTGTTTGTGGTGAAGCCAGACAGTGCCACCTGCTGATTACAATTTGAACCGATTAGTTTGCCTTCACTGGAGCCTTTACAATTTTCACTTGCTAAGGGATGTTAGTCTGTGTGTGTATGGGATGTGGGAAACGCAAAGTCTGCAAAATCTTGGCTCAGGTCTCAAAAGTTAACTTAGCAACTTATCTTCGATTCAACCTGAGACATCTTTTACAGTATATATTATTATTACTTGTAATAGCATCATTTATATGATGTCTGTTTTGATTAACCATGTGGTACTTAAAGATACTTTAAAGAATACCATTGTACCATATACATGAAAAAAATTTATTGTGGCACTGTTTAGTATTGTTAATATTTTAAACATTTTAAGTTTATCCTTCTGTTTATCATTGAAGTATGTTTATATGTTTATTCTGGTACAGCAAAAAATGGTGTAGGATATACTTACAAATTTCACACAAAAAATTCTTAGTAAATTTCACAAATACTTACTGTACCAATTCAATTAGAAATTCTGTAGGAAGACAGAAATACTTTCTTCTTTTTCTTTTTTTTTTAAACAAATACTTCATCCTGTATCACCCCATGTACCAGAGTGCATTACTGTGTTACCTAAGTGTTGCTGAGGCAGTTTTCTGTCTTACTCAAGTAGTAAACAGCTGCCTGAACCACAGCCTATGTCACAGAACACCTGTTGTTTTCCTTTTTGGCACAAGAAAGATACAGCATTTGTTTCAGAATTTGGTGTGTGTGGGAAAATGACTGTTGCTCATTAAACAATAGTGACACTAGAAGCAAAGAGTTAAGGTGAGGCCAACCTGTCTTTAACCTGCGACACAGACGATGACTCAGTCAGACACACTTGGGTAAATGTTGCGTACAAGTTGTAAAGTAGAGCATGCACACTCTTAGTGCAGTATAATTGAAGCAATTATCTATTTATTTATTTTTAATTATCTGTTAACAATACATTACTTTTTATTATCTATTTAATATTATAATATTATTTAAATTATATTATTATATTATTTAACGTAATTTATTACTCAATTAAATAATGTACTTTTGTTCAAATCTGAAAAACGGCTTAATTCAGTTCAGATTGTTTTTGTTTATTTGTTTGTTTTTTTGCCTTTATGTGAATCACTTTACATGAAGTATATGATTGTACTCAAGTAAAGTTGGTCAGGATTTATCTTTATCTACATAATTTACCACAGTTCATTAAAAACATTATAACCAACTGAAATCTTTTCACTTACCACATACTTTACCGTAATCTCTGCAGGATCTTTGTTAATATTTTTTTACTTCCTGTAATATACCCGCTCTTGACCACACCACGCAAGCAACACAAACATGAAAAACAACTTTATCTGCCTATTCTGCCATCATGTAAACATGGGCTTCTGAAGACTTGGATTGGGGCCAGACCGTAACTAGATGTCTGGGATTGAGGGTTTTTTTCTGTTGTTCAATAGAATGAGTAATAGCTGCTAGTTCTGCTCGGGTGAAAGGCTGATGGACCCCGCTCTGAAATGTCACGCACTAAGGCAGCACAGCAATTAGCTTTTTAGGGAGTTCAGAGCACCTGCCTTAGAATTAGAAAGGCTCAGGATGTCATGTCATATTATTTTCACTTACAGCTCACAAACATACATGTTTCCAGTAAAAGGCCCTTTTATTTAAACAATATGGTCTTTGAGAACTGGCTGAATTGCCCATCTGTCGTTCCTTTGACAACAAATTGCATAGCGATTCAAAGAATGCAATAATTTAACAGTTTTAAAATTAAAAAAATTAAGAAAATAAATAGGTTCCTTTAAATACAAATGTTGTGTATTAAAATTTGTAAAGAAACATCTACTTTGAGTTTGCCTGAATTTCGTCAATTCCTTTTTTATTTTATATACTTAAATTATATTTCACCCTAAAACCTGTATGACTTTCTTTATATCTGTAAAACCCAAAAGGTGAACAATGCTTCAGCTGTTTTGCTCCATATAATGAAAGCCATCTTTCAATATACAGACAGAAAAAGAATAACAATAATGAGACATTTCTTTCAAATTGTTATTTTGTGTTACACAGAAGTGGTCTACATTTACATTTAGTCATTTAGCAGACACTTTTATCCAAAAGGGACTTACAAATGTGGACAATGGTTTAGAACAGCATGTGTGAATAAAATAATTATCTTACAAGTACAACTGAATGTGAATTTCTTTTACAGGCTAGTCTCATTTGTTTTTCTGTTAGTCAGACGCCTCGGCTTCCCAAAGCTGGAGAGACGATACATGGACACAGGTTCTTTATTGGTTTCGGTGGCAAAGGAGCTAATCAATGCGTCCAAGCTGCACGATTGGGGGCAAAGACTGCTATGGTGTGCAAGGTACCCAATATGGTCTGCTTTTCTGAACATACTAAATAACTGAATATAGCCTGAATTATACATATACACAAAATGTTTAGGTTGATACCCAGCAATTCATGTATTTTAGCATTTAACCACACAAGAGAACCTAACCAAGTAATAAAGCTCTTCATTTTGTCAGTGCAAGGACCCCAATCAATATCGAAGCGTATGCAGTGTGTAAAAATAGACTCCTATGCTTTCAGAAACATTCAAAGAGAGATCACACTTCAAAAACAGGAGGCCAGGTAGTAAAGGGTCTCTGCTGCTGGGGCTTAGGACCCTATCCTTGGCATTTCTTTACCAGTGTGGGATAAAAGCAGACCCAGTTGGGAAAAAAGGAACCCTTTTGCCCTCTACCTCAACACTGAACGTCTCATAGAGAGGAAGAGATAGAGAGAGAGAGGTGGAGATTAAAGATGTATTTGTAGAGTGGAGGCGTTTGTTTGGGGATGCTATATCTGGAAGGCTTGGCCTGATATAGCAATGCAGAACTTTGGCCGGTAAGCGAGTTTCTAGAAAATATAATCTCAAGTTCAGCTTTTCATCTTTGGTTGCTTTTTCTCTTTAGGTCGGCAAAGACGTTTTTGGGAACGACTACATTCAAAACTTCAAAAATAATGGCATATTGACTGGTAATGGCCAAGCAGTGCTTTTGCATCATTTCACATTCAAATCTTTGTTTAGACAAGCAGCAAAATATCTTTTGAAATCAGACGTTTTAGGTTTATGCAACTCAAATATATTTAGTTCTTTATAATTGGAACAGCATTTTTTCATTATTTGGTTTGTAATTTGTTTAACGTTGTTAGTACAAAGTGTGCAAAAGTGTGAATTCACAAGTATTTGGTGCCTTTATAGATAAGATGCCATGATGGTCATAAGCATAAGCAAATTTTCTGTATACATTTTTAGTACAGTATATCCTCTAATCCCATGATGACAGCTACTTTCACCATGCTGACATTTACATCATTATTAGTCTATCTAACATGTAGATGTAGATGTAGATATGCAAAATGAACATTGACATGAAAAAAAAAAAAAAACTTTTTTTACGGTAAAACAAAACAAAAGTTCAGTAAGAAAGAATTCTCAGTTTTCCAGTTAATTGTAGGTATCTACGTTTTGTTATTTATTTTAGTTTAACATATTACTTTTGTGATGAATTTATTAACTGTATTATTTATTTGACCATTGTATTTATTAGTTATAAGATATTTAAAAATAACTAAAATTGGTTCCTCAACAGTTTGTAAGTCTGCGTATGTACTGCTTTTATTATCATAATTTATAAACACAGTAAAGGATTTTAAATGAACATTCAGACATTGGCGTTGTATACTGTAAGCAATTAGGTTTTTTTTTTTTCTCTGTCTCCCTTTTTAGCCTATGTAGAACAGACTGAAAATGCTGCAACTGGAGCTGCCTCTATCATCGTAAATGACACAGGTAAAATGAAACTGGTCCGGGTACTGAGCCTTGCTGCATCTCCTGAGTTTTTAAAGCCCCTAAAATAACATAAACACCACTAAGTACTCTCTCTGAATGAGACATGGATGAGTGATAAGCTCTCTACCTGTGTCCAGCTCGCCTACGCAGGGTAATTTTAGACCCAGTTTAATGTAGCAGTACTTGGACTTAAAGAAAGGTGACATAACCAGCATGCCTCTGAATGTAAGGCCTGCTGCATTGCAAATGTCATGGTTTAGTGATCTAGCTTAAGTGCTGAGGAAGTCCACTAGCACCACAGTGAGCACTTCAAGAAGAGCTCTGATTGGTGTCATGATCACCATAACAACCTACTGAATCCTAGTGTCACCTAGCTTCCTGTGTTAATATCACAGCAATATGAATTATTAGAACACTTATTTCACAAGCTAACAAGGAAGCTTTAATGGGGAAAAACTTTGATAATATCTTCTGACTCTGCACTGTGTTTTTCCGAAACACTTATGTCAGCTTTTTTTGTGGCTGACTTTGTGACGCAATTTTGTGCATTTTATACATTACATACATTTTCGTCTGCGAAAGTAAATTATCTTCTAAATTGTCATTTAAACCAAATATAAATGTATGAATGTCATTGCATTTGATAACAAAATATCTAAGTATCATTATATGTTATATTAATTATGCACATGTTCTTCTAACATATCACAGCTAAAATAATTATTTATCTTAAAGGGGTGTTTGATTGCAATTTTCACTTTTGTAGTGTAATGTTGCTGTCTGAGCATAAATAATATCTGCTAAGTAGCAGCAGTGAAAGTTCAATGAAATGAAAATTCTGGCAGTTTAACAAAAACAGCTGGTAAGGGACTACAATGAGTTACTTCCCAGGTCTGTTATGTCAAAAACCCAGATAAACCCTGTCTCCGGGAGCATGCAACGACATTTTTATAAAGCAGTGGTTCTCATTCTGTTCTTTTTCTCTCTCTCAGCTCAGCTCAAATAAACTGTTTCATAAAACATTTATCTTCACATAGCTTTGAGAAGCATTATACATGGATGCACGTGTGGTTGCTGTACTAAATAAAAGCATTAAATAAATCAGGATAAAACTGTATATTAAATGCTAACAGGAGCAGTAGCATTTACAAATAACAGCGCATTTAACAGTATAAGACAACAACAAACAAAAAGCATACTATTAAGAGCAGTGCTTGCACAGGTTCTTAGCTTATATCCTCTGCGTCTCAATCAGGCTCAAATTGATAAGCAGTAAAGATGACTTCATGACTTCACTGTTTACAATACAACCGGTGCACATTTGCTGAGCTGAGGAGTGTGACGGTTAGACGAGCTAGAGGCGGTTTAGCCAATCACAACACACTGGGCTAGCTAACCTATCTGAGCCCATTGTGTATTTCTGAGGGAGGGGCTTCATCAAAACAGGAAATGATCAGCGCGTTATTCAGAAAAGGGACAGAGCGGTATGGAATAAACGTAATTTGTGTGAAAAATAATGGATTGTATTTTAAAAACTAAGCATTAACACATGTTACACTGCACCCCATAAACACAATCAAGCCTAAAAAAAAAAACAGTCAACCACCCCTTTAATTCTGATAACAAACAAATTGTTTTGTCAACAGACTTCTTTTTGTGAACTATTTTTTCTCTTCTTTAAAAAGAATGATATTCTGTTTGATATTCTTTATCAAATACAGTGGCATTCATTCCCTGTGTCTGAATAGTTTTCAGAGCCCCTGTATAATCTGTTTTTTCTCAGTTTTTTTCATGATTGCATTTCTTAAAAAAATGGATTCATAGTTAAGTCTCGTTCTAATTACCAGTAATGTCTTCTTGTGGTCATGGTTAATATATTGTATTGACAGGGGAGAATGCCATAGTGATTGTCGCTGGTGCTAATATGCTCTTGGGGCAAGAGGAACTGCAGCGGGCACACACTACCATAGTAAATGCAAAGGTGCTTGTTTGCCAGCTTGAAATCAACCCAGATACATCGCTTCAAGCCATGAGAATAGCCAGAGAGAACCACGGTCAGTCATGAATCTTAACTTTTGTATCTCAGTATACTTGACTGTCTCACCCCACTTCCTGTTTCTCTAACAGCTCTCCTTTTAAGTTAAGTCAAGTCAAATTTATTTCTGTATCACTTTTCACAATACACTTTGTTTCAAAGGATATTTACATAAAATCATCATGTTTGTATGTTTACAATATCTTTATGCATTATAGGCACGTTTAGCAGCAGAATAGCATATTTACATGTTGTGATGAAGCTATTGAGCAGTTGATACTGTATAAGCTATATGAAATATATGGTCCTGAATGTACTATATGTTTGCACCTGTAAGCATGAAGTTGGACATAGTTACAGTATATATCAGGGGTGACGAACTCCAGTCCTGAAGAGCTGCATATCCATTTTTTTGTAAATTATTGGAAGATAATACAATTACATTTCCAAGATCAAGCATTTGAGATTTGCTAAATAGTATACTTAACTTTACATATGCAAAAAAACGAATTATATAATATATAGCTGTGCGATAATACAATAAGGTATGAGAGTATACATTATATTGCTTTATGCAAGTATACTGTCTGTGCACAGGTAAAGTATCAGCATTCGGATTTTAGTTACAGTCTTCCCCTTTAATACAGTCCATAATTAACTGTTTTTCATAAAATAACTTCTTGTTCCACCCTGTTGTGGTCATCTCTATTTCCCAGCCTGTTACGTGAGTCCAATAGCATAATCACTTGACAACAATAGTTTAGTTCCTTTTTGTCATCTTTCAAAAACTCTCACTCCCACATTCTAAAAACTATTTTTAGCTCCTTTTACCAAATGACTGGTGAGAGCAAAGCATGACTCTTTCCTCCCATGGAAAATAACGCAACCGACTGTGTCTCAGATATCATTAGCACCTTGTATGCTCAGGTCCCCGCTGATCAGAGACACCCTGTATCCTTGTCATGGAGATGCACAATGATGCAACAAGCCTATTCCACAGATGGATGACACAGATGGATACCCCCCTCACCACCTCAGAACTTCCCAGATACATGCTGTTTAGCCCGTTAGCGGGCCATATTAAGTGTTAAGAGACAGCCCATTAGCCCAGATTATGCGCCTATCACTTGGGATGAATTCATCAGACAATGACGTGCGCAAATAGCACTTAGCCAAAGCTCAAGGCTTGGATTACGCACATGCCACCCCCACAGGCTCATTGGAGAAGAATCCGAGTACTGTTTTCCTAACCACATTTTAAAATAAATGAATATAAGGACAATTTAGCCTTGATTCTCTCCTCAAGTGTAGTTAATTCCAGTTAACTTCAAAGATTCTGTGTAGCTAACATGTAATTTCATACTTAGATCGGCTACTAAAGGAATGTTTGATCACTTAAGCGTGAATTTAGCTCACATTTAACTTGTGCTTGTCTTGTTTCTCATTTAGCTTTACAAAGCATCTCTGAACAGTGAACACTCATGACTCGTTTATACATCTTGCATACACATTAGTTTTGCAGCTTACCTTCATTATTTTCCTCCTCTTTCATTTTTACATTGTTCATATAGAGTGCAAGTTGTATGAACTGCATTGACTGTTTTCCTTTTTTTTTTTTTGCTTTATCTACTTTGGAGCTTGACAATCACCATTCAGTTTCCAGTTTCATGAGAAAATACAAGCTAGGACGTTCTTCTATATATATGGGCAATTCTATAATTGCAGGGACATTTGGTGTCCCCGCAAAAAGTCATTATTTTTCTGATTTTTTTTTTCAAATGGTTATATTTTTTATTATTTGAATTTATTTATTATTATTCTTTCCTAATTGTTATGAATTACAAGATGTTACAGTCCATAACAATATAATAATTTATTTTAAAAATGTCGTAAATAGCTGAAAATCATGATTTCTTCTTGTCCAAATTAGTCATGTATCAAAGTGCAATCAAAATAGTTTATAGTACTTTTCTTTTGGCAACATTTTATTCATTTTATTCAAAGCCCAAAAAAGTTACTTACTTAATTCTACTGCATTAAATTATATAACAAAATTGTGAATTGTGTAAGTCAGAATTGTGTAAGTGACAGGAAATGATGTCACTTTCATTCACTGTTAAGATCTAAAGAACTGAAAAGTATCTGTGCTCTCTCTGAGAAAATATTCTAATCTAAAAACTTCTTACACCAAGAGTTATTTTGTAGAACCTCAAATCTGTTACCACAATATCAAAAGAAAAATAGAATTTTCATTATTTAAAGGTATTTTTAGTCATATTAGGTTATGTTGTGTAGAAGTGTAACTGTTTGAAGGTTTTTAAAAACGTCTTTGTCAAAATGCAAAATGTGCATATTTGATTATGGGCCCTTTTATATAGACCATCTTCAAACCTGGGGAAAAAATGTTCAGCAGAAATGCTCCTTATGACTTAATAAATATTCCCACCTCTTAAACAGTGTTGTTTACTAAGTTAACTAAAAATCCCCTCACATACAGGAAGTTAGAAGATAGTGCTTCGGTTACAGTTACTTCCTGTGGTTGAGTTTTACAAAACATTTTAGTTTTAGGACTGAGAGAAAGAAAGAGAAAAGGAACTGATAGACAAAGACTGACGTTAGTATGAAACTATGGGAAAGGAGAAAAGTTTGTTTATATCAAATCAAATGATTGCAAGTAGCCCAAAGGGCGAGTTTCATGCTGACTGTCTGATGTGAACTGCGGTATATCAGTTGTGTCAGTTGTGACACACCGCTTATAATAACTCATAACAGTAGTTTGACATCATAGAAATCATTTACCTTGGTTTATGGTTGATCTTACTTGTGGTATTTGCATCTCTTTTTTTCCATGATAAACAAAAAACAACAACAAAACCCAAAACCTCAATGTAACCTAATGTCTGGGTTATGTGATATCTGTATATATGATATCTATATATAATATCTGAATAATATGTTCTATGTTTCTTACAGTGAAGACTATTTTTAATCCAGCTCCAGCTATTGCGGACCTGTGTTCTGATTTCTTCAAAGCATCTGACATTTTCTGCTGCAATGAGTCTGAGGTGAAAAACAATATATATATATATATATATATTTTTTTTTTTTTACAATGTTCTACCATGGTTCTGTGTGTGGTTGCCAGGGTGTTGCTATTAAGGTGTTTGTGAGTTGCTAGTGTGTTGCCATTTTAAAATAAAAGAAGTCATTATAAATGAGCATTAAAACATGAATTCTAATTCCAAAAAGCAGTTTGACATTCATTTTGAACCTAAACTGTATTTTAACTTGACTCACCTGCATAGCCTATTTTCTAAACAGGTCTTAGGTTAACTGAAAAAGGCTACTGGAGCAAAACAAGAGCTCAGTTATCTTGCCTGGTCATGACCTGCATACTAAAAACAAAATACAAAAGCCCAAAAAGTCATCTACCTGCCAAGTGCAACAAATTACGGGGTTGGCTGTTGTGTCTTACAGTAACTGTTATGTTTGGGTCCACCCTCTTTCACATCGTGGCAGGGTGAGATGACAGACAAGGGATTGGATTGATGGGAAACAGTAAAGTTAAAGCAGCCACGACCAGGTAGGCAGATGCACAGATGGTATGTCAGTGTGGCCTGGGGCAAAAGCTCCAGCGTTACTGAGAGTTTGAACCAGAATGCTCCGTCAGGGCAGCTTTGATGTGGCTGGGAGGTTGGAGAGGGAAAAATGTACAGGTGGGACTTAAAAGTGAGAGCCCTCAGTACAAATCAACCCCTTAGATTCAGCCCCAGTCCCAGCACACACATTCGCAAACCCACTTGGCTATCACCCGACGACTTTAGTTGCAAGAGTGAATGATGAATCATCAGCAGTTTACAGAAGCAGATAACCACGCATTGATGAGTAATGTGTGCACTTTTCTGTTTTGGCAGCCAGCTAGGAAAGATTGATGGCAAAGCTTAAAGTACACAAATACAAAGGGGATACTTATTGCCCTGATCTTTCAGTATGATCTCTTTTGGTGGGCTTGAGTTGGGGCTAACCTTTACACCTGCGCCATACTCTTCTTCATACCCTCTGTTATTCATGGATGATATCATATATGGTTTATAGAAATTTTTCCTATGTATTTTTAACCACTGATCTTCAGCCAGTTCATAGTCACATAAAGTGCTAAATAATAAAAAAAATGATTGACAGTAACTTTTGCGGCAACAAACATAACTAATCTAAAGCAAAAACTTTCTTCACCTATGAAAAGATCATCCTTCTCCATTTTTATTATGTAACCACCTACATTATGCATGTTTCTATTATGTTTCAAATAATTCCTGCTGGATAAAATTGAGTCTGGCTACAGTTTTTGTGTTTGAGTGTGAGTGTTTGTTTTTGAGTGTTTGTTTTTTGGTTTAATGTTTGAGTGTTTGTTTTTTTGGTTTAATGTCCTGTTTTAAAATAAAATACTGTATGTCCAGTTACTTAGTTACTTAAATTCTACTATTTCATATTGAGGTAACACTTTATTAACTTACTATTAGAATAACAATAAATTAAGATAAATTACTTAAAAGTAAACCTAAGCCAAACCCTAATTAGTAAGTACATGTAGTTAATTTAAATTACTCAGTACTTAAATGTATAATTACTTCAACAAAGGACACCTTAACGTAAAGTGTAATCCTTATTAACTTTAAACTTTAAACAGTTTAACCAACGTGTTAACATTTTATGATCAGGTTACATTTGTTAATATAAATAATACGCTGGGTGTCATTGTTAGTTCATTGATAACCTATGCTAGAACTCATGTAATTTTGTGTTTGTACCGACCTTAATTAAACACAGATTCTCTTTAAATCCACTGTCATTCAGCTATATGTGCAAATGAAAACTGTTAAATTATGCTAATGCATGCTGTAGCACAACTTGCGTTTATGCTGAGACACAACCTTGCGTTGGCACATTTCGGAAAGCAACTACACATAAAAATCTTGTTTTTTTTTTGTTAGTTTATTTTTTAGCTAGAAGCTGTTTCATTCTTTGATATATAGCAATGGTAATATAAACAGATTAGCATAGTTGCAGATTAGCATAAATGTGACTGTTTTCTCATTATTTTGTGGTGTTCCTCTTAGGCAGAGCTGTTGACGGGCATGTCTGTTACCTCAGTGGAGGATGCCAGTCAAGTAGGCCTGGAGCTGCTAAACAAAGGTTGTGGTTCAGTCATTGTCACCTTGGGGCCACAGGGCTGTGTGGTGTGTCAGCCCACAAACATGGCACCTAAACACATTCCCACCACTGCAGTGACTGCTGCCGATACCACGGTAAGACTGCAGGTGTTGTAATTGCAGGTATTTGCAGTACAGAGACAGTACATCAGTTTTATTGAGTCTATAAAAGTCTTGTTTTTGATTAAAAAAAATGCTGGCTGGCAGATTTATAAACTAGGACATGTATTAGATAACAGTTCAAGTAAATCAGAACATTGCACACCTAATCCTCCTTTTTAAGGACCAAACGGTGATTTAAAACTGTTCAAGCACTTAAACTATGAAGGAGAAGAAATGTATCATGCAGCACATTGAGTTAGTTATCTGTAACAGACATTTCTGGCGCTTAATGTCTGTGACTCACCACGCACTAGGGGTACTTCCTGGGTAGGTTCTCTAACACTTCATTCTTTGTTATATCAGCATGCCCCATTTATTAGGTTAGACTCACAAATGGAGAAACTTTTAACTACAGATATCAGGTCCATTTTGCGATTTATGGTCCGCCTGAAGCTAAAACTGTGACACAGTATCTGAAAAGACCAGATGTTTGTATACCCCTACAAATTTGTCATGCCACTACAGTCATATGAGTGAAAGATATTTAGTCATCAGTCATAATGTGCCCATATCATATGATCCACAAGCATGATTCATAGTTGAAGTAGTATGTTTTGAAGGGTAGTAAACACAATTTATGCATCATTTGGAACATTTGATTTGACATTTTCATTCATCTAGTATGATTGTGATGTGGGCTTAAATGACATGAGAAGTGGAAAAAAGTATGATCAACGTTATCCTGGTGAGAAGGCATTTCTTGGAGTTTCACATAATTTCTTCCTAAAACATCAGATTTTTTGTCGGAAGTTCAGTCTGGTGTTCTTTGTATATGTTAATTAAATACGGCTACTTATTTGCCTTACATTTTTCTGACATCTGACATCAACCTTATGTTAATTGTGGATGTGGTTTTTCTGGTTTCTCTTCTGATTATAATCTCTGAAGCGGCTTACTCATTTCACACCTGGATTCGCTAATTCTGGCGTCATCATAACTCATATTTCCTGTTTATTTTATTGCTCTCTAAATGTTTGAAACACCTAGTGAGTCTTGTGAAGAACAACAAGATCAATCATTAGTCACATATTAGAATGCGTCAAGCCAGAAAAAAGTAACACATCATAGTGTGATGCAAGTTAACCGATAAATATGTCCCATCAGTGACCAAAACTGCCCAAAAAAGGTTTCTGGTCTTTATTTTTATTTTTCTTTGGATTAGAAAATGTCTTGCAATTCATACTGCATTTCAGTTCTCATTTTTGACCACTTCTTTCATGGTTAAAAAGCAAATTAGCTACTTCGTCCCACATGTACTTGTTAGCATGACGTGCAGACCTCTATTGTTCTATGTATCTAAAATTCTAAGAAAATGTGATTTATTTGGAGAAGTTCTGAGACATAAATGTGGGTTTTCATTATTTTATAAACCCTGTAGTTTTCAGCAGAATGAAGCCGTAGATTCACAGCAAGATTCTTGTGAGACCACATCCATCTCTTTTAGTCAAGGATTCTTCTGCAAATTACTGCAGTCATACAGAAAGATAAAAATGAGCTCAACAGTCTTCTCTCTGGTGGTGATGTACCTCTGGTGGATCTGTCAAATGATTTAGTCTGCTTTAAGCTTTTATTAGTGTTTTTTCTGCAAGCTTTTTCATTTCCAACAACTTCAGTGTGCAATAATCACTTGCACATTTGAAAGACTGTAGTACAAAGCATCAATTACTTAATTTTATGGATTATTTACAGTACATACAAGATTATGTGGCATATTGTAAGGCAAGGATTATATGAACAAGGCTAGGACATTTTAACAAGAAGCCGTAAAGTACAACCCGAATTCCAAAAATGCTGGGACTTTTTAAATTTGAATAAAATGAAAACTAAAAGGATTTCAAATCACATGAACCAGGTTTTTATTCACAATAGATCATAGATAGCATAACAGATGTTAAAATGAGGAGTTATTTATTTTTATATATCTTTCGGCATTCATAATGCCTTGCAAGCTGCCCTTATACACTTATGCACCCCATACCATCAGAGATGCTGGCTTTTGAACTGAATGCTGATAACACGCTGGAATGTCTCCCTCCTCTTTAGCCGAGGACATGATGTTTGTGATTTCTGTGATGTTAAATTTGGACTCTGACCAACACTTTTCCACTTTGAAACAATCCATTTTAAATGAGCCTTGGCCCACAGGACACAACGGCACTTCTGGACTATGTTCACATATGGCTTCCTTTTTACATGATAGAGCTTTACACCGTGTCTACACCGAACATGACAGTTGTCATGCCACACTGCAACAGCTAAAGTCTGTCTACACTGGACTCGACAAAGCGACCGTTGAAAATCATTTGAAACTTGTGTCACTACATCATAAATAGAACACAGCCCCTGTTTTCTGTCAGGAATTAGTCGAGCCAGGGCGCATCCAGTATAGACAACAGAATAGCTTCTATTGTATTTTGTCGCGTCACTCACGTCTGGTGTAGACATTGTGTTAGTTGGCATCTGCAGATGGTAAGGCAGATTGTGTTTACCGACAGTGGTTTCTGGAAGTATTCCTGGAACGTTGTTGTTTAAAATTGTTGCTTTTAAAGTATTCCACAATCTTTTTACACACTCCATCACAGAGAGCCTCTGCCTAAGACATCCCTTTCATAGCTAATCATATTACAGACCTGATGTCAGTTAATTTAAGTAGTTGCAAGATGTTCTCCCAGCTGAATATGTAAAAATATGTTGCCCCCCGTACCAACTTTTTTGAGACAAGTAGTGGGCATCAAATTTAAAATGAGCTCATTTAGTGGATAAAAGTGTACAACTTTTCCATAGCATTTGTTATGTTCTATTATGAATAAAATATTTACTCATGTGATTTGAAAGTCTTTTAGTTTTAATTTTATTCAAATTTAAAAAAAACGCCCCAACATTTGCGGAAATCGGGTTGTAATTTAATCTTCTACTACTTTACTATAACTACTAAAATACATTTTAACAAAGCTTTAAAATGAGGAAATGAAAATCAAAGCCCTGTGGTGCAACTGACATGCAAAACCGATATTGGTATTGGGCCCGATACTGAGCTCATGTACTCATACTCATACTCGTAAAAATGCCCCGATAACAAACGCTGATACTTCACAGCTACATATATGCCAACAGCAGAAAGTCAGGCAACAGAATTGAGGTATTAGAGATCATGTATGTCTACGAAGCATATTTATACAGTGAATAATGTTAAACATTCAGTATTAATGCCTGTATAGGATGTGCGCAAGTTGATAAGAAAAGCACGCTGAGTGGATTGAGCGTGCAGCAGCGCAGAGGTGCAAGCTCGTCGAGTGAGTGTCCCTTTCTTACAGACATCACTGGAAAGTTTGTAGTTCAGTCGGATATGTCAAAAACAAGTGTGTAAACCAATGCAAAAGTTACTTAATGGGAGAGAGAGAGTGCACTTCTGTTGTGTGATCTTTATTGATGTTCGCTCACTTAGCATGCATCATTTGGATTAAAACTAAATCGTAAATATAATAGAATTTACATGGCCATTTGCTATAAACATAATTTATTTCGAACCTTAAGCATACACGGCTTTCTGACTAAAGTTAATAATAATGGATTGGGGGGTTCTCTCTTGAATTTCCAAACTATACTGTATACGTTGGGTTTTTTTCCCCATCATTTGCAACATTTTGATGTGTATAAATGTATGTATGAATGTTTTTTCTTCGCTCAGAGTGATGAAAGCATTTAAATGTGGCTTTTATTTTGTCTGATCTTAAACCACAACACACCCATAACATATCTATCATAAACTCAAACACACACATATACAACACAGCGTGTGACGTCCAGTCTCATCAGGGTAGGCTGCCCCTGGCTCCCCTGCCCTCTCTGAGTGACTCAGTGCTTAGCAGCGATCCACTCAGCGGGAGTCCGCCTGGCTGTGGTCTCCACGTGGCGGTCGGCCTGTTCCCGTGCACTTTGATGACCCATAAATCCTGAGTTGTTTAACTCTTTTGGATGCCCTGATCCCTCTTCCAGTAACTCAGTTTTTTTTCCCCACTTGTTAAAAACCAGAAGGAGGAGGGAACGGGGCCAAGTGCCAGATTTTATCTCAACGACTAGACAGGAGCAAGGCATGTTTCCATCAGTTAATTTTCAAAGAATGATGGCATATCACTTTTTACAAATACAATTTTTGTGGTCATTTGGTCTGCCAGCTATCCAAAAAGAGAGGAGTTGTCATCTTTTTAACATTATGTGGCAATTGTGTATATTTCTGAGGAATATCTTTAGTCATTAAAGAACATTCAATAGAAGGTTAAAGTGTTTACCACGCTTTTCTCCAAGCATAGTGGTATGAGTCATTAAGCCCAGCAATGCTCTGTGCTTCTTGGCATGAATCCAGCATTTTCTGCAGTGTCACCAAATCTCAGTGTTTCATACTAAACAACCCCTTGTTGTTCCGAGAATAGGCATGGAATTGCCTCAGCTCTGGTATTGCATGAATTGAATTCTGTCTTTTTGTTTGTGTGGCCCAGTTTGCACCGCAGCTCATAAGCAACTTCTTAACAACCAATGGTTTGGGACAGAAATAAGAATATACCAAAAATATAGCCTTAAAATGTAACTTTTTAAGCTAAATACACTGGTGAATTTAAAACACCTTGATAACAAGATGTCACAATCTGTTGTTCCTGAAAGTACTTTTGGTTCTGTCAAACTTTAGACATGAAAGAGGGATACTAATTTAAACATGGATTTTACCACTTAATTGAACCAATAAGACATTAAGTTCACAGAAATAAGTACAGATGCATTGACGTAGATGTCATGGACAACAATTAGTTTCTTGGTGCAGTGTTGACAATATACTTATTCGTGTTTGCTGCGAAAAAAAACAACAACAAGAGGACACCACAAAAAGGTTCTGACTAAATCATTCATTGAGTTGTAGACATGGCTTGCCAGTTCTTCAGCATGCATTTGAAGCAGAAAGAAGTTACACATTCACAACTACTAGCTCATTGGTCATGGCAAGGCCATGAGAGACCGCCCATGAGAGAACAGCCACTTAGAAATTCTCAACACTTTGTCGTTCCCAGTGGTTGCAAAGAGAGATGGGCTGCTAGATGAGTGAGTGGGACTGCCAAATTCATGTTTGTTGTTGATGTTTGAGCACATGAAAATTAATGAAAAAAGATGTGGGGGTCGCTAACTTTAACAACTTTTTATTTAGCTTCTGACTCTCTTAAGGGGACAGTACGCACATCTCAAAGGGATTGTACCATTGTGTCTTCAAGATAAAGCAATCCTTTCTCTTGGACTAGAAGCAGTCTCAAGTTAAAAGGATCTTTTGGCAGTCTTTACAGCTTCACATCAGCTAGACACCCCTTCTGTGATCAAAAGCCATGTGGTATGGCATTACAAGAAAAAGTATAGCAGACACTATTGCAAATCTGGAAAGGCAAATAAGTAAGTAGTTTTCCTCTGTGTGTCTACTTACCTATTCTAAGATCATTCCCTTTCTTCCATAAATCTTACGAAGGCCTTCATATATTTAACAATGACCAACCCTTTCATGAAAAAGTGATTCTATCTATAGCCTATGTGTGTTCACGGAGACCAAGTTCTCTAACCTACAGCACACTCTGATGAACTGTGGGTGGCCTGTGCTCTTGCATTTGGAGGTCAACCCAATTCCAGATCCTTGCCTTTAAGCCAGACAACACGGCTTGTAGTTGTTTCAGACAATCACAATCAGCCAAACTACACCTTTATGAAAAGAGCCATAGAGGACCCACCACAGGGATCTTTACAGGAGAGGGTGGTGGGTATTTACCGGAAAGCACTGCATGCCTCCAACCGACATTGATGTCATCACACCAAGAGACTGTAAATGAAACCCACAAAGAAGAACCCACACTGAGCCGCACTGGACAGCAGCCATTCTTTTGAGGGAAACATCTCCTAGCAACACGTGCTGTGGTGACACAAGATGACCACTTAGACCCCCAAGTGTGTTTCTAAAAGATTAGTGATTTGAACATCAACAAACAATGAAGGTTTTACTGTATATCTCTTGGAATATCATTAGGTTTGCCTTCAAAAACACTTTTATGGTACACCAACTTGTCGTGTGATCAGCAACAGAATAAAAGTGTTTGTTAGGCTGCCTTTACGTTTTGACTTTGTTCAACCCACCCACTGGTCATTCATTCAGTAATCTCAGATGTACGTTTTTGGTATTGACGTTTTGAATGCCATCTTGATCGCATCATCTATGAGTCATTCACTCCTTCCATTGTTTTTGGAGACTTTTACTGTATTTAACCAGTGTTAAATCATTCTGTTTAACTGTTTCATGAAACTACTTTACCAAATTACCTATTTCAGTTAGTCTGTCTTATTGTCACTTGATTTGGTTTGCATAAGCAATATTACCATAGCTCAAGCTCAGTCACTGCGGCAACTTATACTGAGAAAGTAAACTGTCTAACTGAGGCTAACTGTCAGGCTAAAAGCTGAGCTTCTCTAAGATTGACCAAAAGAAGTGCATTGATATTACCACTGACTCTCTCACATACAATTATTTGACTTTATTATCAGTCAGAAAATAAAAGTATACAGAAAATCTAACTTAAATAAATCAAATAAATAAAAATATAGGCTATACAAAAAACTGTATGTAATGCATTGTGCCCAAAATGTAATGACCTTTTTTAAGATATATAAAAACATTATAATGTAGTTGCTACTTGTGCATTCAGGTGATCAACAGTTTCTAGCCATACATCTCTGGGGTTTTATGACAGCTGTACATTTTTTGGTTACTATTAGGACATTGAAGGGTCATACCACTTTTTTTGAAAATAGGCAAATTTTCCAGCTTTCTTAGAGGTAAACAGTTAAGTTTTACCGTTTCCAAATCCATTTTGTCATTAATTACTCATTCTCATGTTGTTCCAAACCCATAAGACCTTTGTTCATCTTTGGAACACAAAGTAAGATATTTTTGATGAAATCGGAGAGCCATCTGACCCTTCATAGACAGCAACACAACTGAAATGTTCCCAGGTCCATCTTTTGTTTGCCAAAAAATTAAAGGTTTTAATTTTCATTTGATTAAAAATAAATAAATTTTTCATGTCTTCATTTGATTATCAGGCAAAATAAAACACATAAGTATTTCTGGAAGAAGAAAAAAAGTGTAGGGATCCATTGTTCAAAATGTTTAAATTGAGAATTTTTAACCAATTTTTTTTTACCGAAATAAATGTGTTTCTTATTACACAGAGAGTAAAGTACCAAAAAATGGTACCGTTGGGTACCGGTACCGAAAAATGTGAATGGTACCCAACCCTAGTGTATGTGTGCATCAGCACTTGAGCCTCGCTTAAGCCTCGGCCACTTCAGAGAGCAAAATGGATATTTGCATGACTTTTTAAAATTTATAGAAGAAATATATATACAATAACATATTATGCATTGAAGAAAACTCAATGTCCCAAATGCATTAAACAGCACAAATATTTACTGTTTGTCATAGTTGGTAGATTTGATTTATGCTCAACATTAAGGGTTGCTTAAGAATAAGCGTGCACATGAAATTATCTTGATTCATTGAATTGGATCGAATTAGTGAGATTGTGTGAACACAAGGGGTTAGTTCACCGCAAAATGAAAATTCTTTAATTACTCATCCTTATGTCGTTCCAAACCTGTAAGAGCTTTCATTTTCGGAACACAAATTAAGATACTTTTGATGAAATCTGAGAGCTATCTGACCCTCTATAGACAGCAACACAACTAAAATGTTCCCAGGTCCAGAAATGTAGTAAATACATCTGTAAAACAGTCCATGTGACATCAGTGGCTCAACTTCAGTTTTGCAACCCTGCAAGAATACTTTTTAAAAAAATTTTGGCAAAAGAGAAACAAAAATAACATAATTTACCCAACCATCCTTTTTTGATTTACAATTGTGTATTATGTGTTGTTTCAGTTTGTAGTGCCATAAAGTTAAACAAGTTTTGTCATATGATTGACTGACAGCTCTATATAACATTTTAACAGAATGTGTCTGGGACTGCTTGGAAGCTACTGGGAGTAGCAGTAGTTGTCACCATTGATACCTGCTTCAGACAAATGTTGTCAGATGTCAGTCTTACTTGCAAAGTCTAATCATGCTGCCTATAAAGACAAAAGCTTTTAAAAGTAAATGATAATTGCTTAATGAAGAGCTGTGAAGCTCTGTTGTTTTTGCATCATATGTTACAGTGAACACATTTTTTTTTTTTAAATACAGGGCATTCACACTGTTTTCCAAGTAATACATTTTTACTGCCAGTTGGTGATACAATGTGGTAGTGCCAAAGTTCAGAAAATTGTAATTCTTTCTGGAAGCAAAACGGCATATCTTTGGCAATGGAGCTGATCGTTCATGGTGTTCATTTGTAGGCCACTCTTGTAGGTTTCTAGAATGGCAGTTTAAAAGTCTAAAGGTCTTTGGTTTACATTACTTACACAGTTTGTACAACACCATTAAATGTTATAGTCATATATCATGTACATTTAGCAACTTGTTAGCATTTTAACACCGCAGCTAAATTGATGTTTTAAGCTTAATGTTGACCATCTTTATTTAAAAATAAATAAATAAAGGAATGAATAATTAATTAAAATCCCAGGGGACTACAAACTGAAGTGCTCTGTATGCTTTGCTACCCACCCATAAATTTAACAGTAGGAACTGCTACTATGTCTAACTTAACCTCTAGCAGTAAGAGCACCATTCCATCTTTTTGGACTAATAGAGGTGGGTGAAAGGTTTCATCTGAACTAGGTGGAGACGTTACCTAGATTTAATGAGAATTTTTTTCTCCCAGAACTTTCATCATAACCACACCATGTGTCCAACTCCAGATGTGCTTCAGTTTACCCAAAGAAAATGCATGACTTAAGCCAAATTGGGCAAAGGTGGACTGTGATCATTTTGTAATGCATTCTTGTCTGTATAGGTCATATCATTTAGTCATTGATCAGTAGGAGACTGACAACTGTGGCCTATGGCCTTGTGGCTATATGGAGAAGAACGAAGGGACAGTGGTATGCAATTAAGATAGATGGTTAAGAGGCGGGCCATTGAGATGAGTAATCTGGTAGACTTGTGAGAACCAGTGACAGGGCGATCTGTGGTTAAATCTGAGCACATCACTGCATTCTTCTGTACTTTCCCATCATAAATTCAACACCATCACCCCTCCCCCCAGATCCCAGTCTACCCCCTGCAGGCATGGTAAAACATGCCAGTGTCCTTATCAATTTGCTGGAGAAAAACTGGAGATAAAATTTTAAAACGGCAGTTTGAAGTGTATTACTGATAACTCTGGGAAAAAATGTTCCTTGTTTGTTAAAAAATATATATATATATATATATAATTCAGATGATCAAATTCAGTTATTTAAAATGATACTTTATAATATTGTGTTTTTACTACAGTTAAATGAATAAATTAAGTGTTATTTAGCACAGGAGTAATGTATATGTATTATTTATTGTAATTTAAAATTAAATAAATTGCACAAAAAATGTCTATATATATATATATATATATATATATGCAGTACTGTGCAAAAGTTTTAGGCCACTAGTATTTTCACCAACAAACAATGTTTTAAGTCGGTTATTTCTATCTTTTGCGGTAGCTTGTCAGTTGGAAATATCAGTTTACATTTCCAAACATTATTTATTTCATTAATTGTAATAATGCGGTGAGATTATTGTCTGCAAAAGTAGTCTAAAAACAGCCAGTGCACCACACAGAGATCTGATCTGATCATCATCCAGTCTGTCTGGAATCACATGAAGTAACAGAACAAACTGAGACAGACTAAATCCAGAAGAACTGTGGCAACGTCTCCAAGATGCTTAAAAAAAACCTACCTGCAAAGCTACAGTACTGTTCAAAGTTTTAGACACTCGTGTAAAAATGCTGTAAAATGAGGATACTTTCAAAAATAATGCCATAAATAGATTCAACTTATCAATTAACTTCTAACGCTATCGCAAAAGATAGAAATAACCGACTTATTTAATTTTCATAATGCATCAAATGATGTACTTTTAAGTTTCAGTCAAGATATGACTATAACATTTTGTCAAGCTACATCAGACTCACCCAAAAATAAATATTCACAGAGTATACTGAAATGAATTAGTAGAGCAAACAAAAATGTCACGCTGCACATCTCAGCAAGTGTTCAACTCACAACAGAAGACCTTCACAAAGACTTTGAGACAGAAGGCGACCTTACATCACTGACAGAGGTCAAGAAAAGCTTAAAGAATGCGTGTTGTTTTACTTTGACCCTTGTGACCTGTGCCCAAGTCAGCATCTACAGACTTACTCACATGCCTTGCACAACAGCAAACACATGACTCAGCACACAAATAAAGTCATGTCGTCATCACTAAATATTATTATGAGCAATTGGTAGTTTAATATTTATTTTAAGACTTTTTGACTCGATACAATTTGTTTCCCAGATTTGTTTGACAAGTTACAACCTTTGGGCCTACTGGCATTAACAAGTATGACGGCACCCCCTGCTGTCATATTTGTTTCTCCAAATTGTGATGCAAAGTTCAGTTTTCTTCTCTTCCACATTATAAGCATTAATTAAAATGTCACAAACGTTAATTAAAATGTCATTAATATAAAAAATTATATTAATATTATATTTATTTTAATTTTTTTTTTTTACAGGGAGCAGGTGACAGCTTCATTGGTGCTCTTGCTTTTTACATGGCCCATTATCCCACAATGCCACTGGAAGAGATGGCCAGGAGAGCCAACCTTGTCGCAGCTGTGTCTGTACAAACTGTCGGCACTCAAACATCTTTTCCATTTCAGAAGGATCTGCCAACTGAACTGTTCTGAAGGTGACCCTTGGCTTAAAAACAACACCATTAATTTGTGCACAGTGTCCACAGAATTAGTTTGTATAATAAACAATACCATGTACTGGATAGTTCTAGATAATGTAATTTCCTGGCATTATTTGTAAATGACATGACATATAATGTTTAAATACCTCTGAAAATAAAATGTAGAAAAGAAAAAGCACAAACAGCACAGTTGATTTCTTATGTTTAAATAGCTATTATTTTTGTGTTAAACAATTTTGAACAATTTTTCCCCTGCTAAACACATTTTGTAGGCTAATTATTCCAACAAATCCACTTCTGCCTAAAGCAATCTGTCAATGAGTAGGTGGTACATTGTTTGCAGTAGGTCAAAATTCTGACTTGGTACAAAAAAGAAAACAAAAGAACCAAACAAATCCAACATAATACACTTATTGTAATGGCCTTAACAGCACATTATCCTGACAGGATGTACAGCTCATTTCTGGTCTCATTAGACCAGTCATCCACAGCTGCATTGATGCAGGGTCGTTACTTTGATGTAAATCTTCTTCCTTCATAGTTGTTTAGTGACACTTGCATATGCTGGATGTTGATCATCAGACTGTGGCAGTTGTTTTATGCCAATAACATTCAGTGTCTGTATCAAAAGAGTTTCTCCCAGAGTTTCTTTTTTTATTTTTATTTTTTAAAGAGATCGTATCTTCCTCTTCTCAATGAACAGAACATGTTTGTTCACTGTGGAGAGACATTAAAATATTAATCAAAATATAATATATATATATATATATATATATATATATATATAAATAAACACACACACATTAAAATCCACAGAACACTTTAGAGAAAAAAGATTTTATAAAATGTATTTTGCAGGGCAGTCAGCAGAAGCATGTTAAATTAATATGTTGATTAAAAAGGCAATATTTAAAATATTTACCAAATGTTATTACCTTGTCTTTCTGCTTACTAAAAGCACACTATGAATTCACAATTATTTCATCTATTAACAACAGTGCTAGAAAGAAAAACAAAACATGTATGGAAAAATGTTTGGATGAAACTTTACATTTGTTTCAACTTTTTTCATTTGTTAATATCAGTGCTGTCAAACAATCACGATTATTCAACATCAAGTTTTTCTCTGTATATGTGTGTGTTCTGTGTGTATTTATTATGCATAAATAATATGCACACATACAGTATATATTTTGAAAATATTTACGTTTATATTCATGTTCATATAATTTATATTCTTAATAAATATACTGAATATATAAACACCATTTCTGAAATATATACATGCATGTGTGTATTTATATATACATAATAATGATAAAAAAAAATATATATATATATATATACACACATATACATAGTATAAACAGCATACATATATTATGTAAACAAAAAACTTAATTTTGGATGCGATTAATCATAATTAATTGTTTGAAAGCAGTTAATATAGTTAATATATTAGCTAACATGAACTAGCAATGATTAATACTTCGACTACAGCATTTATTAATACTCAGTGTTAATTTTAAAAGTTACTAATACTTTTTAAAACAAAAGTTGTCAACATTTGTTGTTAACATTAATTAATGCAGTGTGAACATGCATTAAATAATATATTCCTTTCAAACATCACCAAAAGTAAATTAATGCTTCAAAATATTATATATATATATATATATACACACACACACAATGAATGTATATACACTACCGTTCAAAAGTTTTAGAACAGTAAGATATTTAATGGTTTTTAAAGATGTTTCTTCTGCTCAT
>JAUCMR010000125.1:93316-106768 GCA_032357425.1 Enteromius argenteus | reverse complement strand
ATACCAGCAGTTCATATTCAAGATCTACCAATGTGTGAGGCAGAAAGAAAGATGACTCGTAGATGGGAAGCGATACTGCCAAAAGGAAGACCGTCACTGGGTTCAGGAAATGAATTGTTGGATGGGCCACACTGCTACCAGCTGGCAGGATGTGTGTGAAATTGCCTGCGTCACTAGCTGATGGTTCTGTGGAGAGAGACCTTACAGTGGCAGAAGAAGCATTTCATTCAGCCTGCTAAATTAGCTCACGTCTTCCCAGATTTTATTGACGGAACCACCCTGCTTACTGACATCGACACAAGAAACATGTCATCACAGCATGCTGCAATAGACACATGTGCAAGAGAGAAGGTGCCAGATCAGATCTGCCTACAGATTATTTTGAAATGCCAAATATTCCACAATTTTGAAATAAGCAAAGACATCTTGTTTTCCCTAAATTTTCGTCTCTTTTTCTGAAACTCAGAAGGTTCAAAATTAGTTTCATGTTAAATTCACCTCCCCCCCTCTAATTGTTAAGAAAATTGTTGGTCAGAGAGTCTTGTAGACTGCAGGTACTCACACAAAGTGTGCTCTCAAATCACATTCTGTCCCTGAGAGTTTGACTGAGTGGGCTGTGATGTCATACGGATGTGCATCAGGTTGCCATGGCGATGGTAATTCAGAGAACCAGATGATGTTGTACCCTCTCATTGAGTCCTCCATATGTGACATGTTTCTGAATTAGAAAAAAAGCATTTCATGAAATCATTTTTAGAATACTACTAACTACAATACTAAGAAGAAGAAAAAACCTTTAAGTTTTCATAGAAGAAGGCACTGCTTTCCACTGTCAGATGTCCATGAAAGGTAAAGCCTGAAAAAAATAAAAAAGTTTTAGGCTACAGGCAAGAAAATACACTGAAATAGCCTATTTTCTTTTAGATCCAAGACAGACCTGGGCTACTAAGATGGATTTTATCAAGTAAAAGCAAAATTTTGCACTATAAAAAATACAAAACAGAATGTAACAAGGTACTCATATCTAATCAGTTGCAAAAATAAATAAATACTATTAATAAGTAATATAAATAAATAAATCTTCCTCTCGCATTACTCATCTGCGTCTTATGAGCACAACTCTCACATTACCACTCATTAATGCATTAGTACAGAAGTGTCAAATGCCTCTATCGCAGTCTGTGTGGATTTAGTTCATCAATGGATGCCTCTCCCATCTGTCTTCCACTTTCGTAAGCCTCTCTCCTTTCCGTGACGCAAGCGGGAGTGGGAGTGGGCTGCCTCCTGTTCCCACTGAGGGGAGAGTAGGCTGCTGACATCTGCCATGAGGAGAAAGAGGAGGCATAGAGAAAAGATGAATGAATGAAAGGAAAAGGGAGGGCAAAATAAAAATCAGTCCACTCGTAGTCTTACAGTACTGCTGGAGACCTACTGTGAATCCATGGAATGGTGAACAATTAAAAATGCTAATGGTCCATTGAAAATTATCAGAGGTTGGTGGAAAAACTGTAATTGCTGGAAATAAAGTCAGATGAGTCACCTCAGAACATAATTGCACAGCATTTTTTTCATACCATGCAAGTCCAATGCTACCAGCAACTGTTTGCCCATTGAAAAATGACTGAATAAATAAATAACAACATATGCTGGCCAGGTATATTTTGAACTGGCTAAAGTTGGTCCTGAGGTGGTTATAAGCTGGTTTTGAGCTGGTTTAAGTGGTCATGTGCTGGTCCTAAGCAACCAGCTCCTGCTCAGAACAAGCTCATGACCAGCTTACAACCAGCTCAGGACCAACTGAACGTCAGGAGTTGAACTATCCCATTTCAACCATTTGTTAAATCCTGTTCTGAGGTAACATTTGACACCTTTTGTCTCCACTCCATCCATCACCTAGCAACTGATGCCAAGGTGACAGGAAGTAGCACCCCAAACACATCCGTGCCTTTATTAACTCAGCCATAGATTAGTCACTGAAACACTTCTGATTGCTTCTGCTCTCTATGTCTCGTAGTACTGATATTGTATAAGCATTACTTCTCTTGAAGAAAGATTTTTATACAGTTAACTGAAGTGTTCAATAGTCTTCTTTGATTTCTTAAAGTATGTCAATAAAAGCTGACAAAGAATATGCTAATTTTGTCCTAGGATTTTAGCACTCTTATAATGGAACAAACCAGTTATTATAAGTATTCAACAAAGGTGTGAAACTCAACCTGCTACAGATATAAATTATATCTCAAGTCATGTAGCTTGCTGCAAAGTGCTGTGCAACTTGTACAAGCAATTGGACCTCTGATTTTCACCAGATGGATGATAAAATTAGGAAAATTATCCAAAAGTATGCTGCAGAGATGAGGTGTTATTGTAAGCCAAAACACAAAATTAGTTTTAGCACTGGTTCCATCATCCTGAAGTTAGTGAGTTTATGATTAAATAGCTGAAAAAGTGTCTGTGGTTAATACAAGTTTAGGATATAATTTTTTACAGTAATACCCTATAAAGCTTTTAATTGTCTTGAAAAAGTTGCTAAATGGGACTAAAGAGATTGTCATGAACATTAAACATCATCACACTGGACATGTTCTCTCAAGTACTAACTAGTTTGCTATAATCACATTCTAGATATCGTAAAACAACATTCAGTGATTTGACTTGATATTGATAAATAAAACATATCATATTTAATCACAATGCAAAATTGTGGAACAGTTGGAACAATCCAAACTATTGCTCTGAATAATTTTATTGGAAGTTTAATATTTCATGGCATCGAAAAAACTGTTTCCATTTTCCCAACAGTTTCCTTTTTGCTAAACAGGACTCTACAGTATTTTATGACAGACACATTTAGACGTCACAACTGCACATCATTTTTAACCACTAAAGCTGACATTGCTTTATTTTGTAACCTTCGAGACAAACAGTATGCTGATATGCACACCCACACATTATTTAAGAGGATATGGTCATTTCCTGTCACCAGCAATGTCATCACACTTGAACAAAATTTAACAGAAGTCATGTAACTATGTATATCACATCATGGCAAAGTCTGCATGTGCAAGTCATGATTTGTGCTATAAATATCACTGACATTTGACTTTGATGTAAAAATGGAAAATGTTACCTAATGTTTTGCTGTCTTTGAATCACATGCCAGATCTATATGGCAATGTGTTCAAAGTTGGTGGGCTCAAGGGCTTTTTATTCGCACATCATCATAAACAATATATTTTTTAAAGTGACTAATCTCTGCTCTAAATTCCCACATTTGCATGTGTTGAATTTGAAAAGAAACATGGATATTTGCTATGAAGTACTTGTTTGATAGAGAAGTGTTTCCTTTGTTCTCTAAAGATCTCTTCTGCACCAACATTTTTAGCAGTGGTAGTTTTATGTAAGTCTGTCCTTTTTTAGATTGCTTGGGGAAGAAAATAGCCATCTGGCATTCTAAAAGCGGACTCTTGGACGCACGGTGCCCACGCTTTCCGCCAGTGGGTCAGTGGGTGAGAGAGGGAGGCAGACCACAGGGGAGGAAGAGATGGGCTGAACAGGTCCAGAGAGCGGTGGGCGGTGTGGGCTGTGTGCACCTGGAAAGTCAGTGCCGTTCAGGACAAGTAGGCTGAGAGCGTTTGTGTACTGCAACAAGGGTGTGAAGGTCACAAAGCTCCACATGTCATCATTTTTTTTTAGTTTTGTTTGGCACAAAGGGAGCCCAAAGAAAAACACTTACGTGGAATGCAACAGATTTGTTTGATGTTGTTGCCATTTATTGAGTATGATGACTAATACGCAGGCTAAAAGTGAAATGTTCTCCGTAAATGGGAAAATAATACTTTTTCCATAAAATAAATATTACTTACAACATGAATGTATGCGTAAACATTAAGTGCATCTTTAGCACATTATGTTCATTAGCTGTACATGAACATTATGTATAGCCTACATTGCAAACTCATGTTCTTTATAACTATTTAACATTAATGTAGCTTACTTGAAATGTTAGTAATAGCCTATGCACAAATTAGCATTGATGTGCTTTAATTAATAACTGAGCGTTAGCTAAAAATTAAAAAAGAATATATTGTTATTCTTTCATAACAAAAACATGTTTTCTTTTGTACAGTTCTTAAATATATACAAACAGCAAATAATAGCCTATTTACTGACTCTTTTATATAGGCAAACATATACTAACATACATGCATACAAATAGGCCTATTTTGTTATTCTTGTTGGATCAGTGGTCGCTCAAATGGCGCCTTCTATTGACAAACTGCAGAACTGAGATCATTAAAATGATTGTTTTTCTTCTTCTTTCAGAGTTTGGCAAATAATTTGGAGAAATTTTAACACCGTGAAAATGAGTCATTCTAACTCAAATCAAGTATTTCAACACACATCTCTTTTCAAAAATAACTAATTTCTGGCTTTGAACAGCTTGCACAGGATTTATCAATAGCTCTTCTGACTAACAATATGACAAAAAGCCACGTGCAACTCATTTATTTTTAAAAAGACACTGCTCTCTAGTGGTCATATTGTGTTCCTTCATTTTATTTTTCACGTGGAACTGACAGCATAACATGGCATACATGAATGAATGAAATAATGAACGAATAACAGCAAACCAATATTCATATTGATGTATTTCCTTTTTTATATGTCATATAACATTTTTTAACAGCAGACCTACAGTTCAGGCAAATATAGAATATTTACAAAAGTAATAAATGCAAGAAGTAGACTACAACAAGCATAACTATAGAGACCAGAGCAAAGACACAATGCTGAGAGAGACACAATGTTTAGAGGATCAATGTACTAGCCTACTATTACCACGTTATTATCATTATGAATTATTATCTTTATTGTTTACTTTATTTTAATTTAAACATTTCCAAAAGTATATTAAAGGTATATATAAACTATATTAATGTTTATTTTTAATGCAAATTCTTTGTAAGAGTAACTTATTCAGTCAATATAGGTAAATTTAGATTTAGATCTGAATTTTGATTCTTACTTGTCTAATTAATTCATATCTATGCGTGTTGTAGTAGTTAAAGCAGCTGTCAATTAATAATAAAGGTGTTGCAATGTGAACTTTCTCAGCATGTCTTTTTACTGTCAATACTTTAAATGATGTATGTGTGTGATAACAAGTGATAACATCTGGGCTAGTTTATGTAAATATTGTATAAGGCTATTCTATAAAAAAATAAATAAATAAATATATATATATATATATACACACACATATTTAAAGGCGTCCTGAATACCTTGATCAGCTCATTCAGGTGTGTTTGATTAGGGTTCGAGCTAAACTCTGTGTGAAACTGCCTTCCAGAACCTTCCAGAAACTGCAGGCCCTGACAGCTATGACATAAAATCTGTATGCAGCTTTATCAAAACTGTTCTGTTCTATAAATTACACTAAACCTGTGTGAATTTTAGAGGTAATTTAGCTTCTAACAACACAATAGAATTGCTTCACATCAAGAACATTATTTGTATTTGTACAGTATGATTCATAAATACCCATGAAATATACAGTGCTGTATGGCTAAAACGAACCTGTAGATTAGGTATGCTCTATTTGTGCCTAAGAAAAGCGTCACCCAAACCCTTGAAACTCTTCATAGCCCTTTAAGATGTTACTGTCCCGCCTCCTTTTAGAACGCAATGACATCATCTGTTTAAGCAACCAATGGGAGACCACGACGAGCATGAGCTAGAAAGAGTAGTATGTGTAGTGCGCATACGTATGTGTGTATGTGTGAGTGTGAGTGTGTGCTTTATGAGTGCGATTGAGATTCTATAGAGACTTTTTTTAAATTATACACTCTTCAGCTTCATCGTCCATCTATCGTTTGGAGTAAGATTAACATTGATTTTACCCGTCTGGATTTTAAAGACGTTTTTGAGGAAGAATGTCACTGTCGCTGATCAATTCAACACAAAGCAGGAATTAAATAGTTATATTTTATTAAGTTGCCTTCATCAGAGTAATGGATGTTTAGACCAATTTGTGAGACTTTTCTTATATTAACTTTAAACAGATCTGTTTCCTTCTGAGCGGAGATCTGCTGTTGTTTTGGCACTGGGAACTCATGATCGTTGTTTATTTGTGTTTCAGCAAGAGTTTGTTTGCATGGAGCTGAACATCTCTGAATAGACTCATTGACTGTTCTTAGAAAGAGCTGATCAATCCAGAGATTATGTATCAGATATGAACCTGTAATCTGAAGAAGTGATCTTAAACAAAGCTGAGAACGATCAATCAAGGAAAGACAGAATGCTGAAGACTCTTACTAAAAAACTCAGAAGACACTCTCTAAATGAGATTCATCCTTTTCAACTGAAGGTAAGTCAGCATATAACTATATCACATAAAACATGAATGTATTAAAAAAAGACAATCTATGTAACTTGACTGTATGTAAAGTAAAGTAAATATTTGTTGGCCAAGATGCATTAAATATGCAAATATGTAGAACTATAAAAGTAGATTTCAAAACAATTTAAAACAAAAACTAGTCATACTTTGATGCGCTGTTAATGTTGCATAAAGTAGTACTGAATCAAATAAAATAATGAACTGATTGTAATCACTTGTTATTCTTATGTTTGCCATAATTCATAGTATTTTACAGTATCTAACAATATCTGTATTGTATTGTGAAAGTGTTACCATAAAGTCTTGTGACTGCTGTATTGTCCTACATTGCATTACAGAAGCTTTCTATTTTCCATGTCCATGTCTCCTTTTACAACAATATGTTTGTTTAAGCTCAAGGTGGATTTGTTACATGGAATAGTTTTAAAACCTACCCAATCATTTACACTCCTGTGCATATTTGTTCAAGTGATCACACACACTTACACTTGAAACTGGAATTGCACAAACAACATTAAAAGATGTCCTCAGATACTATCCAAAAACTATATGTGAAATGAAAAACCTTTATTCAAAGGAATAAACTAAAGAACCAGTTGACCTTGTGAGTTAAAAGTTTTAGCAAGAGAAAGCATGATGGCATCTGGCTTACGCCATCTTGAAGAACCGTCTTAAAGTAATTCAACACCTTTCTGGAATCCATAAATGCTTCACATACTGGACCTAATGCTGGTTCTCTGTTAATACAACCATGTTTTAAAGTCATAAATTGCTCATCAATGCATCATGTAAACCTTTCATAGAGGCATTTGACAGTATGCTTCTTGTTTGAGCACATGGTGTGATGCTCCACGAAGATATAGCCTAAAGCTTGTGTGAACTTAAGCTCATACAAGTCCACTTTTGGGTCCATGGATCACTGCATTGGGTAGTTTTCACATTTTCCCTATTACACTTTGATCTATGCAACTTCTTGTTCCAGTTTCATTATTTGTCATGAGAGGTTTACCCTACAGACATGTTTGAGCTCTTTCCTGGTAGTTGAGTTGTTATCTCTTCAAAGGGAGGTAATGTGGCTGTAGCAGGATGGAAATTTATTTTGAAACTGATGGTGAAAGAAATTGGAGAGGCCAGTATAGGTATGTCCATTTAGGACATTTGAAAATGTGGGAATATCTATTTAATGTTGTATGCATGTTGTTACATTTACTCTCTGTGAAAATTATCCCAGTTTTAATTTTTGTGTAAGCTACTGTTCCTGGTGTTATTGTGCAAGATTCATTGGTCCAGGTTATTGAAGACACAAAAAACCATGTGTTCTCTCTTTGAAATGACTTTCCTTTTGGCTGATGTCATATAGGCCACATGGGCTTATTACTGAAAAATAGCTGTTTAAGTGTAGTTTTAGTCTACTAATAATATTAGTAGTAGAGAGTAGACATACAGTAAAGTTCTCACATGATTTTCCTAGTTCTATTGTTTTAATATGAGACATTTGTCACATGAAAAATTATGCAGCATCTTTTTCAAATAGCTCCATTTTCACAGTCCACACTACAAAATGGAGTTTTGTTTTCAAAAACCTCAGGACAATAATGTCATCTCACTGTAGATGGAAGGCCACAAAGTAAAGAATAAAACAAAGATAAGTGTAGATGTATCCTTAACTGAATGCATTCTGCTATGCAATTCCCACTTTTCATTATCTAATTGGCTTCTCATAGATAAAACGGGTCTTTTGTCATTGAACATTTTGTTTCACTTGGAAATGGCATATTATGGAAGTAAAATGGTTGTAAATTCTATTTCATGTTGGTTTTTAAGTTTTTTTGTAGTAGACTGGGATTCATAGCTAAAGGACAGTATGAATTGCAAAGCTTGTCATGACCAAGAGTTTAAATACCTGGATGTTTTTTTAAGCTAGCTTCAGTTGAAATAAAACAAAACCTTTTTTTTTTATTTTATTTATTTTTTTTATTTAAGATCTCAACATGGTAAAGGAAGATGGGAAGACGTTGTGACTTCTCAGTGCCAAAGTCTGTTATTCCTGTATCAATGGACACATGTCCTGATCTCAGCTTGACCCTGTGGCTTACACTAATAAATACAATTACGGTGGTTGGAGTGTGGCCTTCTGCCAGAAATGTCTTTGGCACTGCTGGGTTGCTGACGGAAGCTGTTTGTGTATAAGTGTCTGTATATGTCATGTTTGAATAAATCTAGTAAACCACTGAGAAGCTTTGGAAAAAATTTGAGGATCTTCATAGCAGTGTTCCCTGGATATAAGCCACAGGAAAAATTATAAGCAAAGGCCTTTTCACAAAAATTTATGTTATGATTTCAGTATTTAAACTTTGAGCATTGTGTGGCAACTTTTGACCTGCACACATCTCGCTGTCTACTGTAGTGCTTTAGCATGGCAGTCAATGATATGGAGAAGCTTTATTAAATTAAAAATACAGGGTTAGAATTCATGTAAGTTAAAGCACATTACCAATGAACCAACACTGAACAAGGAGGATATAAACAGATCTATACTAACCCAGAAGCTAGAGTTGCCCAGAAGTCTCCTTCATGCATGAACAGACGCACACACAGAGCTGCAGTCATGGCCCCCAAGGGGTGGCGTGTTTGTTTGAGTCTTGAAACACCATTTATTGTGTGTCTTCCTGTGTTTGAGTGTGTCCTGTGTCATAGCCTTTCACTTGATCCTCTTTTGATTGGTTCTTGTTCACTTGTGCAAAAATTGAAAAATGCAGCTGTGAGTGTGGCTATTTTACTTTTCCTCGTGTGATTTTTAAATTTGACCACAAAGGATTTGGCCTAAACACTCCCATGGTTAGCAGACCGCTTCATGTTACAAAGTGCCTTTGCAAGTCTTGCAAGACTCTGTTGGAAAGTACAGGACTTTATCAGATTAATTTAGTCATTTATTTGCAATCTACAAAGCGTTAGATTGCCGACCTATATAAATTTGTTATGTTTACACAGAAGCCAAAAAGGTAATTGACTTTATGTTAGTTTTGCAGGCTTAATGTAAATTGTCATGAAATGTAAGGACAATTGGCTGGATTCTCATGCTCATCTAGATCCTGCTGCCAAACCTCAAACAGTTTTTCAAAGGTTTGCGTTTCTATAATCCAGTTGGGGAAAGACTGGTAATTCTATCCCAAAGTCATTTAAATGTTGGCTATGCACTTATTCTAGCAGCCAGACTCAAGAAAGTTGGATACTTTTAATGGTTTTAGTGAAAAAAAAAAGTTAAAACTATTTGGCAATACAAAGTAAATGTGACGTTATGAATTTATGCTGTAATAGCATTTTTAGTTTCCTGCTCGAGTAATTTCCACTTACTCAGTATGTAGTATGTTAGGCAAAGGCAGAAATGTACTTTGGCTTCTTGTGCTGCAGTAAATTTTATAGGCCTTTGACATAATTGGCAGCTTATGTCTGCTATTTAAGCATGCATGTCATTGTAATTAAAAAAACATTTTCGGATTTTCATCAAGCAGTTGTGTTATTGCCTCAGTGATTCCTGCCGTTAGTTGTTTTTTTTTTTTTATTGCAGCAAAACTTATTTCAACATTGATAGTTCTGCTATTGCACTGGATGAAAATGAAACATGCACGGTTGTGACTGGTAATGATTAGGCACTTTCTGCTGGACATTGTTAGCAAGTTGGTCGGAATTCAGCTGTGGTTGGTAATGAATATTATCAGGGAATGCTGAGACTTGTGAAACCCTCAAGTGTTATAGTAGAAAGCACATGAAACATACATTTAAAAAAAGCTCATTGTTACTATAGTTTTTATAGTCTTTGTTTTTATAGTTGAAAATTAAGCATTGTGCAAAAATGTGTTAAAGTGGTCACTCAAAATGAAAATTCTGTTGTCATATACTCACCCTCATGTTATTGAAATTAAAGTTTATGGTTTTCCTTCTTCTGAGGAATATATAAGTTAAGAAATGTCACTTTGTCCGTACATTGAAAACCAGTGGGCACCAATATTGTTTGGTTCCCAGTATTTTTCAAAATATTTCTGCATAAGAAAGTTCTACAGCTTTGGATTGACTTGAAGTTGGGTAAGTGCTAATTTTTCAACTATCCCTTTAACTTTGGCTAATGTAATGAAAATCAATCAACTGAGGGCGATCAGACATCTTTCATATAAAATCTAAACCCTGCACTAAGCTAGAGTTTTTGTTTTTTTTCTCGAAAATAACTCCAAATTAGACACATTAGAATAGTACATTAAAAATAAGGTGCATGCATATTGTATATTGCCCACAACCTTTTGCACAATTAGTTTTTGATGGTCCGCTTTAACTTTTTTAAAGGAATAGTCAAAGTTATGTTCATGTGCTGAAATGGAATCTATCTGATTTTGTGTTGCTTTATAAGACTCTGGTATGTCTGCATATGAGTGTTTAATTTTAAACAGTATGGAAGGAGTGAGGTAGTGTGTTACAGTGGTTGCACTTAATTATTTGCTGTCTGTGGAACATATATGATCTACATGCGCTGATGTGCACACAAACAGATTGGCCATGATTACAGGACCAATCACCATCCTAAAGTGTTTTGCAGATGGCGTAGCTAGAACTCATGGCTGTCACACACGTGTTGACGCCCAGTATGCAACTCTCACCTACCGCCCACTACACAGCATACTGCTTTGACATCACAGACATCATTAAAACCCTCAGAAGGGGGCCTCTTTGAGGACTGTGAAGGAAAACAGGCCAGGACCAATAATATAACTATCAACAATAAGAGGTTTTTCATGGTTTTAACAGTTTTGGTGCATGGTGAGAAAATTGGGCCCTGTTTCAAACCTTGTGAAGAGGCCGTAGGGTGTCCCATTTATCATTTCATTATTCGGAAGGGTGATTAGAAACACCATCTTTTATGCTGCACTGATTTTTTATCTGATGCATGCACAGTTGCAGACATCATGGTGGACTACCATGCAACAGTGTAGCCTGAAAGGGCAATTTAGGGCAAGTTCTGGTCTATATGGGTTGTGAATCTCTGGTCTGCTGCTAATTACCATACGAAATACCTTGTTTATGAAGATAAATAAAAAAATGTGTTTACAGCAATGCACTTGGAATATAAGCAGTGGGAACCTAGCAGGCAAATACATGGGGTATTTATAATCAGAAATGTGACGCTTATATTTTTGCTCACACCAATTAATTCTTTGGTTAAGACAGTTGAGCTATACAGTTAATTTAGTTGGTTTGAAGCAATGTCTGGTTGTGCGTTAATAGTTTTGTCATATCACTTCCAGATGTCCTTGTCAGGATATTAATGAACAGTTAACTCCCTTTAGTCCTAATATAAATAGATTCACCAAAACTTTTTTTTGGTTTGTTTCAATAGAGCCACAGTACCACATTTTTGGTCAATAAATAGTTTTCTCTGCATTTTAAGCTGCGATATGTGAAAGTAATTTTTTATTAAATTTATACATTTCACCTTTAGCAGCTGTAAAAAAGGTCAACAGTAACCAATCGCCCCATCTCTCATCACGGGCCACTGCAAAATCAGCACCCATGGACATGTTCAGAACACATGATGGATGCAATTTATAGCATTTTTACTTAATTGCACTGGTATGTGCATTGTTTTTTCTGTTTTAGGACATGCCTAGGTGCCCTTTTAATGACATTAAGACTGTCACGCCATTGACCTTTGAGCATTATCACACTAACAACTCGCCAACAACTTTCTGAGCTGATATCATATTCACACACCCTCTCCAAAGCTTGTAATCCACGACCGTCGTCACTGACCCTAATCTACCCCACACATTTAAAAGAGAATAGCCAATGCTAATCCAGAAGGCCATGACAGCAGTGGCACCTCCCTGCCTCTCTCATTCCCAGACTGCTTTGCAGAATAGTACTGTAGACCCTGAGGCTACAGGGCAGCTGATTATGTTACATATACAAACACATTGACAACCCTACAATTTATGAGCTCAAACAGGGCTGGAGGATAGTAAACCATAAACTATGCAAACAGCTCTGCCTGCAAGTGCAGTGCATTGTGGTCAGCATCAGGCCCTCATGCAAATGATGTTTTGTTGCATGTTAATGCAAACGGGTTGTGCTGGTTTATGCTGTAGAAGATGTCTGGAATCAATTTTGAACCAGATAACCCGCCTGTCAGGGATTCCAAAAAACACTTTATGTATTAAATCATAGAGTTTTAAATCCTGTACTTCTCTACAATGAGGGATTATTCAATTTAAAGCCAACTGCTTAAGACATGCAAATGCAGAGGGAACGGGCTGGGCTGGAAAACGCCAACTGTGTGATTCACACCTACATGATACAGGTCCCCTGCAGAAAGGCATGCTTATATGTTAATAAACAGTGCTGTCTATGTTGGTTTAATTTAACATACTTATGTTTCAACATATACATTGAAAAGAACTGCTACAAATGAGTGCTTACTAACCTCATGTCACCCAGAACAAAAATGTGGCCCTGCACTGTAGTGTTCTTATCATATAAAGTTACAAAGAAAATCATTCAAGCACAGCCACATTCACCTGCCCTACTAAATTTGGATGTCAGTTATTCAGATAAATAACTAGTAACTATATGAATGTGCTACTTGTTGATTTTTTTTTTTTTTATTCCATTGAGGCAAAGTAAAAAGTCATTTCTTTTCAACTTTATTTTCAGAGTGCGTAAGCGATAGTACTCAATTGATAGTTACAGCTCATCGTATTAAATATTAAATTTATTAGAGCTGATAACATAGCTGCTGGTATTAAAACCTTTTTTAAATGTGTAAATACAGCACATAAGTTGGACTAAGGTAAATTGCTTGACTTTCATAAACATTGAGAGACGTTCAATCAAATCGACTTCTTTTAGAATTCAAAATCATACTGTGAATGGCTTTTAAAGGTATTTCAAAACATAGTTTGTGGTAAAAACTATGTTTGTGGTTTGTTGGGTTTTCATGAGCTGTATGCCAAAATCATCAATATTAAAACAATAAAAGGCTTGAACTACTTCAGACTACTTGT
>JAUCMR010000125.1:51767-76082 GCA_032357425.1 Enteromius argenteus | reverse complement strand
ATAGTACTGAGACTGCTCTAATTAGAGTTACAAATGACCTGCTTCTATCATCTGATCATGGTTGTATCTCATTATTAATGCTATTGGATCTCAGCACTGCGTTCGACACTATTGACCACAACATTTTCTTGAATAGACTAAAAAGCTCTATTGGCACTCGTACTCGTTACATCGTAAAAAGAATGGCATCTACGCTAATATTAGTCTGTCTCTTTCTTATTTTGTTTCTCAGTCCGTATCCAGATCAGATGGTGTATCAGCATAAAGAGATGATCTTCATCTGAGACCAGAACACCTGTAGACAGATCACTGGAACCAAATGCACACAAAACACACACACACACTATAAGTCCTTTGCACAATCTGACATGTGCTTAAAATTTAACTGGAAATTACTTGATGGGCGTCCGGCCAGAGGAGAACTGGCCCCAACTAAGCCTGGTTTCTCCCAAGGTTTTTTTTCTCCATTCCCTCAGGGATGGGGTTTTGGTTCCTTGCCGCTGTCGCCTCTGGCTTGCTCAGTTGGGGGCACCTAATTTCTAGTTATTATCATTGTTTTCATTACAGAGACCTCTGTCTCTGCATTTAATAAATAAATAGTTTAATCTCATCATTAAACTTTACCGTCACTCTATTCTCCTATTTGATAATGTTCAGTGCTTTGCTACAATCTGTATTGTTAAAAGCGCTATGTAAATAAAAGTGATGGATTGACTGATTAATTAACTTTTCACTACCTCGATGCATAAGGGGCATCTAAATGTTGGTTACTCATTTTACCCTGATTACATAAACATTCTTTACAAAAGTCACTTTCCACTCTCATTTTGTTGTTCAAGTTCTTGAGGTAATAAGATGTTTGTGTGAAGATTGTGTTATTTTTTACTGTGAACGTGCGTTTGCTTGTGTCGGGCGATAAGTGAGTCTGCCAACATTGCAGGTTCCATATCCACCCTAAAGGAGCATTCTCATTCCAGCGTAGGCTGATTCCACAGGCCTATCTGTGCCAGATCCCAAACAGAGCAATAAGCTGTGTGTTTGTGTTCAGGGAACCAAAGAGTGACGTCAGTGCCTGGCTATGATGAGGGGCTGAAGGAAGTAAGCCAGGAATGAAGACATCAAGATGGGTGTGTGCAGCCTGATTAGACGATACTCTAGAATAATATGGTTCAATCAGATGCCTTTCCTGTAGGATAAGCAGTATGTACACATTTAGTTTGGAATCTGGAATGGGCATAGTTAGCAAATGGCACATTCGTGAAACACCATGCAAAGTGATCTAAAGCAGTTGTGTAGCAAATAACAGTTGCAAACCCCATTCAATTCATAATTTTAAACATCAGCATGTTTTGTCAGCTGAACAGTCTGTTGACCACACCTTCCTGTGGAAAAAAACAAACAAACAACTTAAATATCTTTGAATATAGTCTGATAATTTTTAAAAACTGGAATATATAATACTGTAAATAGCACAGCTTAGGAATTTGTATTGTTTTGCATTTTATTTTATATTTGAACCTTTAAATACCATAGTTTATTACAAAATGTGCTTAAAAGAGCAAGAAAATTTCTTATTAAAAAAACCCATTTGGTTAAATGCAAACATGCTAAATATATTTAATGTAAAAATGTACTTTTGCACAATATAGATAAGAATAAAAATATGAATATTAAAAAATCACTAGCTTAAAGATAAGTAATGATATATATGCAGTCAGACCCATATACATTTTTACAATAGGGACCATGAGTAATTGGACAGTTGACTCAAAAGCCATTTCATGAACATGAACATGGGCTAATCCTCTGTTACTTCTGAAGTCTGGAGTTGATTCTAAGTGTGCCATTTGCATTCAGAAGCTGTTGCTGTGAACCCATCATATGCAGTCAAAGGAGCTCTCCGTGCAAGTGAAACAGACAATTGTTAGGGTTCAAAACCAAAACAAATCCATCAGAGAGATAGCAGGAACATTAGGAGTGCCCAAATCAACTATTTGGTACAAAAAAAAACCTGTACCAGAATGACAGGAAAAAAGTATGAAAAAGGCTTGGAGCAGCTCATGATCCAAAGCATACAACATCATCTGTGAAACATGGTGGAGCAGTGTGATGGCAAGAGCATGCATGGCTTCTAGTGGCTTATGACTGATGACATGACAGAAGACAGAAGCATCCGGATAAATTCAGAATTGTATAGGGATATACAGTCTGTCTAGATTCAGCCAAATGGAGTTGAATGCCAAAGTTGATTGGGGACAAATGTATGATGACCCAAACATACTGCAGAAGCAACCCTGGAGTTTTGGAAGGTAAAAAAGTGGAATATTCTGCACTGGCAGAAGTCAATGTCCTGATTTCAGCCTGCAATGAGGTCTCTGAGGTCAGCCTGGTTTGGGTGATGCAACAGACAATGATACCAACCAGCAAATCTACAACAGAACACATGAGAAGAAAAGAATCCACGTTCTGCAATAGCCCAGTCATAGTCCACCTCATCCTGTCTGAAATCATGTGACGAGAGCGGTGTATAAACAAATGCACACAAACCTCAATAAACTGGAGGAACATTGTAAAGAAAAGTGGGCCAAAATTCTTCCAGAAAATGATTACTTCAAGTTACTGCTAAAAGTGGATTTACAATCAACTGAATCATAGCGAGTCCTAACTTTGTCACACATGGCTTTTCCATCTTGGCTTTATTTTTGTTAATCAAATAATGACACTATGTGATATGTCATGTGATATTGTTTATCTGAGGCTTTATTTATACATTTTAAGACTTTCCAAGAACTAGATATTTTTTTTTATTATGGCCTGATAAAGAGAACCACGGAATTCAATAGTGTCCTAACTTTTTCACATGCCTGTATTCCCTTAATACATCAGATATTATTTTTATAATAAAAAATATATAATTAAGAGATAATGTAAAAATTAGATAACTTCATTTAAACAAGTATTCAGATGGGTTTGATGCTGCTTCATTTTGCCAGTGGGTTAAAATGAATGTATCCAGAGACATGCCTGAACATGTTTTTTTTTTTAAATAATTAAAATTAATCTTTTTTTTTCAGTGAACCAGCTTGTAACAATATTACTTACAATATAAATTATTTTTTTTTTACCAAAAATCTGAAGAAAAAAAAAGAAAACATGTATCACGACTTGAAGAGGAACATTTTTAGAATTACTTTAAAGGGCTTTTTATTTGCTAAAAATATAAACTGTAAGCATTTGATATTTTTGATCATTTAGAGGCCATAGAAATTTGCTTATAAAATATGATAATGAATGCTTTATAGTTATAACTTAAAATACCCCGAACACTCAACACAAGACCCCAAGTTGATGAGACACAGCGTAAATGTTTATTTTTACAAAACATAAGTAACAAAATACACATTTTGTATGTGACTAATCATCATCTCCAAACAATGGAGAATTCAAAAGCACTAAAAGGGTTGGATAAACAGAGAGACCAGTGCGTAGTAGCAATTGTGGGGGGCCTAATCCATCCTTGGACACGCCAACACACACAGGCTCGCACATCACCAACACTGAGTCACTCTTCATTAATATCAAGAGAAGTGAATGCGCACATAAATAATGTACATGGAGCTCACTCTCACTCCCTTTCTTGCAAACACACACACACAGACTGATTCATTAACAGCTTGCTCCAAATCCTAGAATGCCAAGCAAGTATCCAGATGGCTGGTAAAGCCGCCTCTCTCTGAGGAGGCATCATTAGCAGTCAACAGAACCGCGTCCAACAGGAGCTCTTACCATACGGAGCATGGCCACTCAGCCAAAATGAGGAGGGAGTCCGCCGTTGTTCTGAGAATGACCCAGAACAGCGGATTGAGTGGTCAATGAGCTCGCTTAAGCCTGTTAAAATGATCCCAGAACAGCAAGCTGTGGGTAGAGATTTGTCAACAACAGAAGTGCTTAAACATAAGTGAACTGACATTACAGTGACATGTATTTAAAGAAAATACAATGTCATATGGTATACATTTCGAATTACAGCCGAATAGAAATTCCAAAACATTAAGAAATTATATTGTTTGCCCATGAAAACAACTCTGAAAACAGATTAATCTTTCCCCAACCTTAAGCTACCTCCACTCCAAAATCCTTGTTAGGAAAATGGATGTGTTTTATTGAATACAGGGCAAAGTCAGTAAAATCAGTCACAGGACCAACAAGTTATAGAAACATGTGCCAAAAAGTACAGTTTGGAAGTATAAGGATGGGAAAAAAATTATATATATATATATCTGTCCCCTCCCAAGGGATAAGATGAATGTTTGGGCTGATTCCTTTCCTGATCCAGAGAGGATGGTCTTTTTTTGTCTGTATTCAGTATCCATACTTATCATTCAGATGTGTCCGACCATCACCGGTCTGACCTGTTCAAAACAGACACATGGGATAAATGATCTCTGTCTTTCACCTACTAAACTAGACAACATGAAATTGCAATTACTTAAAGCATTTATTTGACTTTCATAACGCAATGGATTTTCAAGTCAAGGAGAAATTGTAATGCAAACTAATATGGGATAATAATTTTTAAGCATTAGGGACACTTCCTAAAGTAGATAGGAGAAATTTGAATGTTCAAGTATAGATATTTATATACAACTGGATAAGCCGGCAATAAATTTGAAAGACAACAGCTAAAGAGGACAGATCATACTGAAAACATACATTTCGATAAAATACTGACATTCTTCATTCTGTCATCAATAATGATAAGATGTCACAAAAACTATGGGTATCGGGCAATTATGGGTACTGTGCCTTTTGATAAAAGTAATACATTATTGTTGAATAAAATAATTAATTTCTTTAATAAATTAATTAATAAATCTTCCTGACCCCAAACTTTTGAACAGTAGTCTACATTGAACTAAAATTCTTTCAAAGCAGATAAAAGAAAACACATTACGTAAGATATTAAGTCCTTATCTTTTGATAAAGTCATAGATAGCCATATGGCTAATACAGTATATTAACGAGGGCCATTTGTTAGCTTAACATGATTACCACTTAAGCACCATACCAACAAAAATGGATTCTGGCAGAAACTAGATCTCTCTCTCTTTTTTCCTAAGAAACAGAGAACCTTATCTTGTAATAACCTCCTGACTTTAAAATAAATTCCTTGGCTTGGAATTAATGTGTTTTACCATAATGCAACTCCTCTAATCCTCAGAAATGTCAGAACCGTTTGAAGTGTTAAGATCAAAAGCTAACACTCACTGAAAATAATGTTTAGCATTCAGTGAAAGCCTGTAAATTGAGATTAAAGGATTCAGTGCCAAGAATGCTTGATTTTTTATGCATATTTCTAGCTGTGCAAAGAACAAGCAGCTGTTTAGAGTTTTGTTTAACAGTACAGGCAGGACTTAATTATATCACAGCCATCAGGGGTGAAAAGAGCAGCTATTTACCTGATGGAGGAACCCAAACGCAGTAGTCAGGGTCATCTTCTGGGTACTGCTTAGACATGGTCACAGGAGGCTAGAAATAAAGGTAGAAATGTGTAAATATCATGTAATGATATGTACACATGTAATTTTTTAAAAAGTTCAGACATTTTTATAACAAAAATGTCAAATTTGCCATGGAAATAACTTGTTTGCCAACTAGAAAATATCTAAATACATTTTATCTTAAATTAGAAAAGTATATCAGTAGTTTTATAAGTTGATAACTAACACTTTTGTGAAATGTCCTTGTTAACTTGTATTTTGTAATTATGTTCTTATTTATGTATTATTATATAATATTTTTTTTTGTAGGTCTAAACTTCAAATGGCTTATTTATCACTTTTGTTAAATAATCATATGGTACATATCTTATGTCTTATGCATAATAATAATTTACTACTACAATACTTACCCTGCTTGGGCCAATTATTTTCTTCTTTGTATGTGTCTTTGGAACATTTGAGACACTATTGTCAATTTCTTCTGTTGGAATATGAATCATAATGAAAACCAAAGTGCATCAGACATTTGTCACTGGTTTAAAAAAAATTATTGATCAATGGACTAACAGAAGATATATTAAAAAAGTCACACTTACAATACATGAAACTAAACACACAGAGAATATGTGATTCTACCTTTTGGATGAGAGGCACTTTTCTCTTGAATATGGGGAGACTTCTGTTTTTCATGAGATGCAACGATCTTAACAGGGTGGTCCTCATGGTCTCCTTTAGCTAGAAACAAAGAAATATTTTAGATAATATCTCTTAGATATGATTATAGGCTAACATAAATGATATTTTGGCCAAAGTGATTAAGTAAAATTAGACTCTGTGTAGCACAACACTGACGTCTTGTGGTCAGAAATAGAATTACACTACTCTGGGAATATTGCATTACAAACCATTTTGAAATTCCCAACAAAGATTTTCCCACCACAGCACTTTAAAGGCAGTAGTTAGTTTTTTTTGTAAATGTCTTACCATTAGGGCGGTGTGTCTGAGTTTCAGCTCTGTCTTCAGTGGACTTTTCTGAGCTGGTCATCTCTGCAGACTGAACATCCTCCATATCACCATCTGTGACCGCATCCTCGGTCTTGTTTTTTTCCTCCTCTTCCTCTTCTTCCTCACCACCAGAGGGCATTTCTTTCATATTGAAGAGCTCAGGAGGCAGACTGGTTCGCTTTGGGGGTAACGTCTGCAAATTATGTGAAAGAGAACTCATTACAGTGCCTAAGATTGTGTGTGTGTGTGTGTGTGTGTGTATGTATATATATATATATTTATATATGTGTATGTATACATACATACAGTGCCTTGCAAAAGTATTTTGTCACGTTGCAACCACAAATGTATTTTATTTGGATTTTATGTCATAGACAAACACAAAGTGGTACATAACTGTGAAGTGGAAGGAAATTTTTTTTTTTTTTTTTTTTAACAAATAAATATCTAAAGGTGCCATGCATTTGAATTCAGCCCCCTTGAGTCAATACTTTGTAGAACTACCTTTCGCTGCAATTACAGCTGCAAGTCTTTTGGGGTATATCTATACCAGCTTTGCACATCTAGAGAGTGAAATCTTTGCCCATTCTTCCTTGCAAAATAGCTCAAGCTAAGTAAGATTGAATGGAGAGCATCTGTGTACAGCGATTTTCTATTCTATTTACTAATTAGGTGACTTCTCAAGGCAACTGGTTCCACTGGATTTTAGTTAGGGTCAGAGTAAAGGGGGCTGAATACAAATGCACGCCACACTTTTCAGACATTTATTTGTTATTTTTCCTCCCACTTCACAGTTATGTGCCACTTTGTGTTGGTCTATGACATAAAATACATTTACGTTTGTGGTTGCAACGTGACAAAATGTGGAAAACTTTAAGGGGTATGATCACTTTCGCAAGGCACTGTATATATATATATATATACATACATATATAAAATCCATATCACCATCTAAACTAGTATATATAAAATGTCTTTCACATGCATATTATTCCTATATAGACTCACTCCTATAGTTCCAGTCTTCAGTTTGAATTTACTCCCTCCTTTCATGGCTCCAAACATAGGCAGAGATAACTTCTTAGGTTTCTCAGTGTCTGTAAACTGACTGTTAGATCTATATTTAAAAACAAAATCACAAATTTAGGCCCTTCAGAAATTTTTCTGAATTTCGTTTCTACATTTTAATAATCATCTTTAGACAATCAATTAGCTGAATTTATTAAAGTTTAACAGTATACTGTAAAAATGTATTTATTTATTTTTCTGAATTTCAGTATTTTCTGTTTAAATTTTTCTAAATTCAGTTTTATTTAAATTTAATAGAAAAAAAATTGTACAAATCCAATCAATATAAATTTAATATCAAGAGTGGTAATCCAATTAATACTTTAATTAATTTAATTAATATAAAATACAATTTTAACAATTCCTTTTATTTTATGGCAAACAAAGTGACTTCAACAGAGTGCAGTAATCAATTGGAAAGCACATCTTTTGTACTTTATCAACTGTACACATGTTTTTTAAACCCTTAGTAAATCAGTTTCTAGACAGTCTATGTCTAAAATGAAATGCGTGTTATATTTAAATGACTAGATGATCTGGAGGCAACACTGAGCTCACCTGCTGGGCTGTAATGAGGGCAGCTGGGTAGGTTTTGCCAGGTCTGCTAGCTTGCGCAGTCTCTGACTTTCTTTCTTCAACTCGGCTACATGTAAATGTAGCTTCTTTCTCTCCACTCCATCCAGAGCAGTCTCACTGCGTACAGCGCTCATGAAAGCATCTAGAGGGTCCTCTGTTGAAGAACTGGAGACTCCTGAAGGAGGACAACAAACAGGAAGTGTAACCTTACACATGATGAAATATGGAGAGAAGAATATAAAAAAAAGCACAGAAACTTTCACCACCGTACCTTTGCCAGAAGAACTGAGCCTTTTCTCAGTCTCAGTCAGCTCTTTTTCAACCTCAGCCAGTTTGGCTAGCTAAGAAAGGATACATATTACATCAATACCAGGTACAGCACACACAGGATAATCACCAAGGAAATATGATGCAGGTTCCATACCAGTGATTCATACGTATCAGGATGCTCCTGAATCTTTCCAGCCTTCTTCATGCGCTCAGTTCGCTTTTTCTCCACCACTCCTGTCCGGTCAAGGAATGTGTCATCATCACTGTCATAAAAATCTTCATCTTCCCAGTTCTTCTTCTTGCGCTTGCGGGACACTGTAAAGAGACAAAATCAGAAGGCTTGTAAGAGGACTATAAATACCTGGAAAAAATTAATACATATGAAAAAATGTTTCCCCATTTTTATTGACCTGTCAGAATTATTTACAGTGTAAAGTCAATTTTGAGAACTGTTTGTAAACACATTATACATGTTAGAAATACACGGCTAAAATATGTTACAAAGACTGTGAACTATAAAATACTTATTGGTGGAGATATACTGTTAAACAGTTCATTTTTTTTTGTTTCATTTAATTTTATTTTGGAAATAAAATAGCCAAAAAAGTTAACATGGTTATTTTTAAAGGTTTTAAATGATCTGACAACTTTAGTCATAAATCTGTCAATAAAGCTTCTGGTATTGATGTATACATATTTACATATATAGCTCTACCTACCTGCCTCCTGTCTCAGAAGACCACGGGCCTCCAGAATGCGGCAGGCCTCTAAGCAGCACTGGACAGCTGCCTCTTTCTTTTTCCCTGAGTGGGTAACTTCAGCCACCAGCTGCCTGCCCATAGCATCATCCACTGGCAACCTGAAAGACAGAAATCAAACAATTATTTTCAAATTCCAACCTCTACATAAATGTCACCAAAACCCCCTGTTTTCCATAGATAATTGCATAGCCATTTAAGATTTAACCATATATTTAGATTTAACCAACATAGCCTGTATATTTCAGGAAAAAAATTTGTAACCAGTCATTCCAATATTGGTAGCTGGTGTTAAATTGCTAAAAATAAAACTAAAAAGTGCAAATGTGGTTGACTGCAAACAGAGGTCAAGTGCTTACTTAATTCTGCAGAGCCAGGTACCATGGCCTTTTTCTTCATACTCAAACTCTAGTTCTTCTCCTGAAATTAATAAACACAGTTAAAAATGACATGATTTCGTGGGTCTATCTGGTAAAAATGGATTTATTATCTTATAGTAAGTTATTTGACCTTCTCTGTCATAAAAGCCCTGTAATGCCTTTTTAGGATCTTTAAGGTATGCTGCTTCCTGATCCTCTTGAAATTCTGTGGCAAATGGATTATCCTCATTTTCATCCTCTTCTGGCACTGCCTCTTCATCTGGAAAAACAACGTGTAAGTTTACTGAGAACAGGTAGATGCAATACCATGAGGATCATTTGTTGTCTTTGTTACCCATTCCCCAAGAGCAGCCAGTATCTTCTGAGGAGCTTCTCGTTGTAGCACTGGCTTCACCGTCTTCTTTCTCTTCCTCCTCATCTGAGCCATCACCCATCATCCTCTTCTCCAACTCTTCTCTCTGTTTTCTAGCACGCTCTCTGAGCTCTGTCACTGTCAGTTCAGATTCTGCTTCTTCATCAAACTCTGGTCCCTGAGAAAATATGGAATCTGGTAAAATCAATGCTAGCTCAAGCAATAATACTAAAAAACATGAGAAAAATCTATTGAAGTGGTCTAATTTAAATAATAAAAAGTCAAATATTGGTTACATTGTTACTCACAATAACAAATCTATATCTAATTATTGTATTTAAGGATCAACCAGTCTTTAGTTATTGTACATTCTGAATTGCATTAATTCAATGGACAACATTTTAAAAGTTATTTATTATAAGTTGTGAATAAAACAGACTGCTGAAGTATTTTTATTTATTTTTATTAAAGAGAAGACGAAAATACATTCAGTCTTTCTTCTACAAAATTTCATGTTTAACTGAATATGTTACTTTCTGTTTCTCATATAATTAATTGTGAAGTTTACTAGCAACTTCTGTGTGGAAATAGTTTTGGTGACTTTGAATTGGTAACCGCAATTTCTGGTGAAATGCCATTGTTACTACATCTATTAAAGCCACAAAAAGGTTTTATGGACAAGTACAATGGCAAAACCATGGTGCATGAACATGGTAATAATCATTTAGTTTCATGGTATACATCAAACTAGACAAACAACAATTACAAAAATATACTGAACACTTGTTATAATGTTTTAGGTATGTATGTATTTTATCATAAAATTCTTCAGAATCTATTTTAGTGATTTTTATCACATGACCATATGCACACGTGCTACTATATATACTACTATTAATGAACACATACCTGCAAAATAAAGAGTCTCGTGCTTCCTCCAAACTTCAGAACATGCCCCACTCGTAGTCTAATGTATGTTTTAGGGGGTATTTTGTTTTTATTCACAAATGTCCCATGAGTGCTCCCCAGATCATAGGCATAGAAGCCCTTCTCCTCTCCTAAGACTCCGTCCTGCCCATCTCTGCCCCGGTACTGCACCACGGCGTGATAGCGGGAGATGGACGGATGCTCCAGAGACACATCACACACCGGTAACCGACCCACCACAAAGTAACTCCTCTTGGTCAGTGCGACCGTATCTAGGATCGCCCCGTTTTTCAGCAGCTCAAACGAGTAGCTGATCTCAGGGACAGACCCCCACGGGGGCTCGGTGTACGGGAGCGGAGGAAATTTACCTGCCGGAGGGAGCTTGGCAGGGATCTTGGGCCGAATGTCTTTTGGTTTGGGGTGGACCTTCTGTGCCTCTGATTTCTCGGATAATGGATGATCGGACGGGTCTGTTAGAGTGTCTGTGGGTTTTGCAGATGGCTGCTGATGTTTAGTATCAAGATCTGCGTCTTTATTTTCTGATCTGCTGCTGCTTAATTCCTCTGCGAGCTTCTTGCATGAGTTTAATTCTCCTGATTTCTTCACAGTGAGAGATGGAGCCACAAAAATATCCGGTTTCTTAAATGGATCTTCTGTGTTTTCATTAGTGCTGGTGGTATCCTGTTTACTATCACTGCTTTGACCCTTTTCGGGGTCCGAGCTCTTTTCTGTTTGCATTTCAATGTGATTATTTTCCATCTGTTCGCTGCATTCAGACTCCATCATGGGTTCACTACACGAGATGGTGTGTTTGGTGTAACACTTTAATGATTCCGATCCCGTAGTCTAGAAATATGATATAGATTGATTTTATTTAGTTTGTATCAAAAAATGTATACACATATTTTATATTTATGCATAGTAATTATTTGCCATGTATTTAGTGGTTTTACCGTTTTAAAGTCTTTATACCTTATCTCCATTGTCTAGGAACTATTTACATTTTCCACGGAAACATTTCAGTGCTATACCTCATAGCCGCTCGTAGTTTATACGTCGTTTCGGCGAAATGATACATATTGCTTTATTCTGCTGTTATTTGCTTTAATGATCATCTGCTCAAAAAGGTAAACTAAGCGATTTGATATGCTAATTATGATGGTTATTATGCTTTATGAGTGCGATATTAAACATTGGATATCGCAGGGCGTCTTAAATTGTGTTGTGTGAATGTAACGTTAGAAGTTCATATTTAAGTCTATAAATACATATAAGCATGAAAGTGTGTAAAAAGGAAATATACTTTGTATGTGCCTATTATAGTGTATTAGTACATTTCAAGCAATAAGTACGTGTACTCTTAAGTACTGAAATTAAATCTCATGAAGTCTTTAAAAATGTTAAAGAAAATATAATGTGCATAAATAAATCATATTGAGTCATATTTTAAATCATATGAATTATATTTTAGGGCCATTATGCTTTCTGTTGTACGTTTGCGTTTGTTTGTAATTGTTATTCACATTGACTTAATTAGAATTATCATTCTCATTTTTGCAATATATTTATTTCGTTATTTTTACTATTTTAAGCAGCCTGAAGGCAGTTGAATGCTACAATAATGCATAACTAACTATTATTTATGTTGAACAACACACAAAATTATATATACACATCTTATAACATAATTTTACATATGGTACATTTTGAACAATGCAAAAACATAAAATTTAATTGAATAAAATATATATATATTTTTAATATTTGAGTTAATCATTCATAACAGTAGTTGATAGGAGTTGCATAAGTTGGTAGAAGATATCAGTTGTGAATTTTAACAGTGTATTCTATGGTTTTCAGATTGTACCACTGTCAAAAAAAAAAAAACATTAAGTGACATCACTGTGTGAAGATGATGCGTTATTGGGGTGAGCTCCCAGTAGCTTCAGCTCCCTCGGGCCGCAGTTCTTTTGACCTTCTGCAGCGTGAGTTCCGCCAGGTGGAGATGCAGGACCCTCCCTTGCACCAACCTTCTGCACAGCGTCCACGTCCCACCACCATGCTAGACATCCCCTCTGAGCCTTGCAGCCTCACAATCCATACTGTCCAGCTGAGCCAGCATGCTCGTCGTCTCCGGGGTCTCATTGCTGCTGCCCAGCAAGGCCAGCAACCCCTGTCCACATTATTAGATGCCCAGAGTGTCTTCAAACCTGAGGATGGGGATGCTCTTCCTCCCCGGCCTGCCACACCAACTGTACCTGATGATCTGCTTCCACTGGATAGTAAAGCTCCTCGACAGCCATTCCAACTACGTCATAGTGACCCAGAGAGCGACTTCTACAAGTATGTCAATAAATCATCATGCATCTTGGTCATTGTTTGTCCTATCTATTATTCATTTATTCAAAAGTACATGAAAATTCCAATTATAAATACAGTGACCTGAATTCACCATTAGTATCAGAACATTATTAATTTCTGAATTAAAATTGATTTTGATATTTAATGGGAGCATAAAAAAAAATGTACTGATGATCATCAGAAAGATAAAAATGTATATTATTATTTTTATTATATTTATATTATAAAATGTAATCATAAGAAAGATTTCTTTAAAGGAAGGCATTCTTGACAAAAAAGTATTAAACAGAATTGTATTATTTGGGGAAAAAACAAAACATAAAGAGGACCCCTGCAGCCCCCCATGACTGTGTGTGAAGGTCAGTTAGTAAGTTTGACCTTTCTCTGATGAATCAAGCAAGGTTATTTCAGGTTGTAAAATGTCATATGGGATATGTCATGTGATACCTAACAAATAATTTTGTTCTTTCTTTCTGTAGTAGTAGTGTTTCTATTCTTATTAAATACAACATTACTTTTTACTTCATGGTTACACAACATATTTAGACTTATTTAGCTTATATAGTCTTATATAGATTAAACAGATTCTTTTTCATTGTTTATTTGTAAGGTGTATTAATAACCTTGTACTTCAGAGATTTATAAAGTGTTTAGGATTTTCTCAAGCCAATATTGAAATTTAAATGTTGAGTTTAATCTTTCTTTTATAAAGAAAACTCCACATTTTCAACAAATTCTCCATATCGCCCTCTTTTATTAGAGGTAAAGGTGAGCCAGTCACTGAGTTGAGCTGGCCATCCTGCCGCCAACTTCTGTACCAGTCGGTTGCAACAGTGCTTGCTCACGTTGGATTCGAGTCGGCAAATGAGAGCGTGCTGGAGACTTTGACTGACCTGGCCCATGAACATTACCTACGGATCACCAAGTTGCTTCGCGTGGCTGTTGACAGGGAGGCCTGCCAGGGCTCTACACCCTTTCCTGACGTGGTGGAACAGGTATTCCACGAGGTGGGCATTGGAAGCGTCCTGGCTTTGCAGCACTTCTGGCAGGTCCGTATTAAAGATTACCACAGCTACATGCTGCAGGTGAGAGATCTTACGTCCACTTCGACATCTACAGAACTGTATGTGTAACTTTTATTTTACATTGTGATTGCTAAGGCATTGACTAATTAGTGTCATCTTGGACGGTAGGTCAGTAAGGAGCTCTCAGAAGAGTATGAGAGACTCGTGAATCCAGAAAAGGCTCTGGAGGACTCCAAACCCTTGAAGGTTAAAGAGGAGCCAATGAGTGACTTTCCGTTCCCTTTGAGTGAGGAGCCAGAAGCGGATCTGGCCTCAGGTGACCAGGCCCTTCCCATCGGTGTTCTGGGCACATCCAATGAAAGGCTGGCTGGGGGACTGGAAGAGGGACATTCCCCTCACACATCAGGTACCCAATTCAGTTGTGAAACATCCTTCTTAGTGTTTAAAGGTTAAAAAAGTTATTATTATTATTATTATTTTGTAGTGATATTAATTGGGGAATAAAAAGTTTATTTTGCTTTTACTTATTGTTTACTCATGGTTTCATTTACCCTTAGAAGTCTGTTTTTGCTACCTTTACCTCTAAAACTCTCTTATGAAAATGTCCTCTGTTATGATTGCCTAATCTCTAAGCTTGTGAGATGAGTAGCAAACATACTTGAGATAAAGTTAAAAAATAAATGGTCTAATGGTCAGAGGAGAACTGGCCCCCCAACTGAGCCTGCTTCTCCCAAGGTTTTTTTCTCCATTCTGTCACAGTTGGAATTTTGGTTTCTTGCCATTGTCGCCTTTGGCTTGCTTAGTTGCGTACACTTAATTTTCAGCGATTATCGTTGATTTGATCGCACAGATTATACTTAAACTGAACTGAGCTGGACAATGATGTCTCTGAATTCAATAATGAAATGCTTTTAACTGAAAAATTACAGTAACTGTGTGTTTAATCTTGTCATTATACATTACTAACACTCTATTCTCCTATTTGATACTGTTAAGTGCTTTGACACAATCTGTATTGTTAAAAGTGCTATAAAAAAACCCTAATATATAAAAAGAAGTCAAATATGCCTCAAAAGCTCTCAAGTAAAGAAGTGAGAAAAACAGTTTGCATCAAAATATTTTTTACAACATAAAAGTTAAATATTCACAATGATTATAATATTATCTGAACAATATTATCTGTGATGTTTGTATATAAACCTGAACAAAAAAAAGTTTATGTAGTATAGATTTTTGGTCACATTTTTGGGACTAGTTCTCACATGTATTTATTTATTTATTTTTTTACCAAATTTTCTGTGGACACCAAAGCACTGCCTTTTGGCCACCATGTAGGACCCAGTTTGAAAACCCTTGGTCTAAGTTACTGTAACATTTTCAAAGTCCACATATAATTACAAAGTAATGGATTTCAATACAACCTGGGTGTTTGGACTCACAGGGTGATTCTGGCTCTGCATTTGCAAATTCTTAACTTTTAGATGAGAAATATTGCATGTAGGCATCCAGCCATGTGTTGTTCAGCCTTTTTTCTACTGTCTGTTCTACTGTCTGTTCTGCCAGACGCTTGGGAGTGAGCAGCACACCATAAAGAATCAACAACAGACTTTAGAAAAATGTTGTCCTTTGATCTGTCCACAACAGTTCCTAAATCAACATGTGAATTCTGCATAATAACAGGAACATTGCTCACTGCAGGCAATTTGATGTCCAACCGTGATTGTCTTTGAACTTTGTTGTTGAAGGAGGTGAATTTGTTACACAAGCAGCTGTACTGGCGATGAGCTGAGACAAAACTTCTTTGGAGAAAGTTTACCGTATAGGCACAGCATGCGTTCTGCACAAATACTTATTATTGATCAGGCATTTCTGGTAACCGTGTTAAGCGCATCTACATACAGAGAGTTATTTTAGGGCTGGCAAGCAAAAAGTCATCATCTCACATTTGCTAAAATTTAAAACTTTCTATATTCCTGAATAATGAATAGGCTAAATTATATTTTTGCAATTAGCATCCAACAGTCCACTAAGCCTTCTTATTATTGGCAGTTTATTTCACTCATTAATAATATTTTTATCTATACAGCTTCAATTTATTGTGATCATCCTTGACTAGACTCATTTAACCATCTCTGGTTTGAATTTTAAGATATGTTTTATCTTTATTTGAAGCAAAATGTTTGCTATACACCTCTGCGTGAGCAGCCACTGTGTCTTCAGATCCGTTTGGTTAAAAGTTTGGTTTGGTAAAGTAATTACATTGCATTGGAGGACTGTAATGCAGAAATGTATAAACGTGCAATAAGCCATAAAAGAGAACTCAACTCGCTACAAGTGTTCATGTAAACACAGCTAAACATCTTTAATGAATATAAATATTAGATATGTGTATTTAGTCTTAAAGTGACATCAGAAGAAAAGAAAAAAAAGACAAACCTGCTCTGCTTTTATGACTGATTAAATGTAATAGATTGAAGAGTCTGTGTTTTAACTCATACAGTAAAAATGTGTTTTAATTTATATTTAATTACATTTGAACTGTAGAAGTTTTTTTAAATCTTTGTTCTGTTGTTGTTTTGGTTGTCACCTCTTTATTTTTATTTTATTTCTGTATGTGTAATTGTCTTTAATAATTGATTTAAATCTTTTTATTTGCATTTGTTAGACTAGTATTAGGTTTTGCAGTCTTTTTAATATCACTATCTTAATAATACTGGTACAATTTACAGTACAGTTCTATATGGTAGCAGTAAAGTGCATTAGTTAACATGAACAATGAAAAATACTAGAGCATAATAGAGCATTTATTAATTTCAATCAATCAATCTATCACCTTTATATAGCGCTTTTACCACTGTTAACAATACATATTGTGTCAAAGAACTAAACAGTATCAAACTGTAGAATAGTGTCAGTAATGTATAATGACAAGATTAAACACTCAAATTAAGCTAAAGGCATTTCATTATTGAATGCAAAGACGTCATTGTCTAGATCAGCTCAAATGTTTAATAGGATCTTTGTAATCAAATTAACGATAATCACTAGAAATTAAGTGTCCCCAACTAAGCAAGCCAGAGGCGACAGCAGCAAGGAATCAAAACTCCATTTGTGACAGAATGAAGAAAAAAACCCTAAGGAGAAACCAGGGTTAGTTGGGGGGCCAGTTCTCTTCTGGCCAGATGAAACCAATTTCCAGCTCAATTTCAAACACAGCCATGTCAGATTGTGTAAAGGACTTATTAATACATTATTACATTATTCAAATCAAAAGTTGTATTTGTTGATATCATTTAATGGTCCATGAATGAACTAACTAAATTAACAGTTCTATTTTGCAAGTGATCCATTCTAGGGTTGCATGATAAATTGAATTCTAATCTCAATCATGATTTCTTCTCTCATTCAATTAAGCACAATGGTCTGTGATATTTAAAAATATTTCATAAAAGACTTGGATCGGTAACTAGACTACACAATTAATATTATTAATATTTTGCCTTCAATAGGAACAGCAGGGAACGCCTCTCCCTTGTGGCATTTAGCCCAGGTGAAGATGGAACCTCAGGACAGTGAGGAGGGCCAGGTATCAGGTCATGTGGTTCTGGGCAGTGACGTCTTTGAAGAGGGCCCCATGTCCACCATGAGTGAGGCTGGCATCCCTCCATCTCCTGGCGGTTCAGAAGGAAGTTACATGTCCCATTCACCAGATTCCCTCATGGGCACATCCCCTTTTACTCAGCGGCCAAAGAAACGGATGAGAAAAGTATAGTGGGTTTGTCGTCTAGATAAAGAGACTGAAAGCACTGTTACCGTCTGTTGAAACTAAATGTCTTACCTTTGAATTGAAATTTTTTAGTGAAATTAAATGAAACCGACAAATAAAGTGCGAGTTTGAATGCTCCCCAAGCAAATGGCACACGGTCACTGTTTTACCCAGTTATTGAGTGGGACAATTACTTGTTTGCTGTGGTAAAAGTAGCATCTGTTTATTGTAACGAAATAATGGAGGGAGCACAACATGGGGAGTAATTATAGTCTGATGTCTGCTTCAAAACACACAGGGACATCAATCAAGGAGTAATGGCAAATTAATTACAACATGCATAAATCTACATGCTAAATAAGCAGGCCATTTCATTACCTGGACAGTCCCAGGCGTCACAGTGGAAGTATTGTCTCCTAGCCACCTGCGCCGAAACTGTTTTCCTGAACACACTGGTTGAGTGTAAATTTAGCTCCTTACATTCACCAGGTAGCAGTGCATTATGAGACTCAATCAAGAGGAACAGAGACTGGATAGCTTTCACACAGCATCCTTAAATTAATTGTTATGGCCTTCCAGTTTTTATTTCAGTTAGTAAAAAAAAAAGCATCTGTCAGTGTCTCATGAAAAATCTAAAGAAATAAAACTTCTAATATGCAAACAGAGTTCTATTTTTGTAGCTGCATTGCAACATTATTTTCAAGACAAAATATCACATTTTACCCCAAACTGTTGTTCCTGTAAGGTGACTAGGCATTTACATTTGATTTTATTTGTAATTCAAGTTGTTCTTGATATTTCTCGTTATATTTTTATTGTAGTACTGTACATAAACATTTATTTAAAGTACTTGCAATAGCTGAATTATTTGACCCACCCCTAATATGGAGTTTAACATTTTCTTGCAGACACACTTTAAGTGCTGCTTTTGGAACATATTTGATACATGTATACATACATTATCGTAAGTTTGGTTATGAAAAATCACAAATCATTAAACTTTATTTTATTTTTATTTTATTTTATCAATCTGTGTGAGAATTTTTTGTAATTCACTTTTTGATCTGATCTTCTTAGTAAAGTCTTAGTAAACTTATTAGTAAAATAAGTACTGTGTTTCCTGTCCTTGTGCTCATTACATTCGTCTACAAAAACCTTTCTTTATTCTAACTTCATCTTCAGTTTAATTGGATGTTGTTGTCAGGTTCTGTTTTGAAGACAGGAACAGCAGGGGGCAGTACTGCATCACACGGTCACAATTTTATCCACTTCCACACTGCAGTTTCACCCTCATTCCAGGTGTTCGATATTCCACTGGACTGTGTCTGCTTTTATTGAGCATCTTCCTTTGTGAACAAGCTGTATTTGAGCACAGAGAATAATCAATTTTACCCATCTCTAGTGGCAGTTGTGATTTCTTTAAGTCCTTTCACTAAATGGAAACATGTTCAGAACTCCATCAGATAATTATACCTACGAGGCTTGAAGATGTTTACAAATATAGGCATTATGCTTGTGAGTGAAGTGTAGAGTCAGTTTGGCTTTTACTGGCATAAGCAGTCATTTCAATGTTGTGGAAGATGTTACCTGTCCTGCAGCAAATTTAAACATACAGATCAAAGTTCAGTTGGTTGTTCAGATGAGAGTGATACCATTTGTGTAAGTGTTCAGGCTTCCAAATGATTTAGGGTTTCAGATGTTTCAGTTACTTTGTATATAGTGATAAACCACGCCTTTTAAACAAAACAGCTAGTAAGAACTTTGGAAATTGATGTTTAATGATAAATATCTCATAAAACCTATAAAGTGTGTTCAACCACAGACCTACTGTGAGTTTGAGGTTGAACCAATTTTTACAATTGGTGTGTTTAACAGCTAAATTCAAGATGAAAACTTCATTGCCCATGAAAATGTACAAAACAATTCACCAATCAGAGAGTCCTGATACATAAGAGCTTGCAGGGAATGACCAGTGATGCACTGTATATGAGGAAATCAAATCAGTCTTACTATGCTGACAAAATACTGTTTTATACTATATTTATGCATATTTTACAATAAACATAAAATATATTGACTGATATTTATACTGGAAAATTAAAATCAAAATCTCTCTCAAGAAGTGGGCGGGCACTAATATACTGTACTGTATAGTTAATTTGTACAGATTTAAGTGTGGAGTTACTTCATACTTCATACTTACTTTCTTAAAAAAAAAACTTTTTTTAAGAAAATTGCAACCTTGTCAAATACTTTGATTTCAAAGAATAGCATACTACATACTACAACTGTAATGACAAAGAAAAACAATATCATTAGTTTATTAGTAAATTTTAAAATAGCAGATGAACAATAAAAAAAAAGAATGTTGGTGTGGATAGTAGTAAAATAATCGTTACAGTTATAGGCTTTAAATCTCTGATATGTCCCAAATTTCTGTTTCAACTGTAAATAGATCATCACGCGTTTGACTTAAAATTGTGTTGATCATTTAATTTTGCATTAGATTTGAAATCCCTAGGGAAACTGATTTTTCTGTACTGACTCAGTACCTAATAGCACCAAAATAAAAGAGTATGTCAGTCTCAGCATCAAAACCACATTGGGCTGTGCACATTTCTAATGAAACGTGTCACACTTGCTGTTTAATTGCTGAAAGGTTTTCAACTTACTTTGTGTTACATTTTCATTTTCTTCTTTTGTAGAGTCGCATTGTATTTGAAGGGCAGTATCACTACTCTTAACCTTTAAAAGAATATATGAGAAACGTTCGTTTGTGCTGACAAAAGGTCATACTGCATTAAGTATTTCTTCCATAACTCATTGAACTGTGCACCGTAACTTTGAGTTCCTTCCAGTCTATGGTTCCTCCCCAGCTGGTATTTTTAGACAGATGATAAAAACCACAGGAAAGTAGTAATAGTAAGTTGCTGATGCATAAGAACTTTTAGCTGCACCAGATTTCTCATTTAGAATGATTTTATGTGGCCATTATGACCAGGGTCTAAAGGCTACTGCAGTTTTCTTTCTCAGTAAAGTTGATTTGATTTGCTTAGCAACTATAGTTTTTTTCATCATTTTTTCCCAATGAACTTGAAGACCCGATACTCCATTACATTAAAGGCTTCCATATTTGCTCAAAACTCTGCTAGTACAATTTCTTATCCCCCTATCCCCTCACCCCTTAGGAACCACTTTAAATGGCCAAATACTGAATAACAACCATATGATTTGCCCTCTCACATGAAAAGGTTCCCTCCAGCTCAATGGAATACATTACTGTGTCTCCCTCTGTGAGGAAACGTGCACAGAGTTTTTTATTTGATCCATAGATTACCTCCATTTAAAACTATAAGAGTTTAGAGTTGCTCCTGAAGAACCCCTCTACAAATCTTCAAAAATCCATGTTAGTCTTCACCTCTACAGAATTATAATGCCTTTTGTGTGAAACTACATTTGCAATATGGATAATTCATCGCTTTCAGCGGCCGCTTGACATGAAGTGCAGACATTTTGAGCTTGGCTCATTCATTGGGGTAAATTGAGTGACTTAAGATTTCTATGATGTGATTAGTAGAGCGAGAAAGTGCTAGTGTACATTGCATTGAAATTTCTCTGGCTGTTCACGTTTTGTGGTGAGAGTGAACAATTGAAATGCATGCCTTGCAATTTTACCTCGCAAATAACACTTGGGTCTTAAAACTGAAATATTCAGTGTGTCAGATGTTATTTGGTTCAAATAAAAGGCCAGAATCATAATACATGAATCATTTTCTTGGCTTGTGTGTGAGCTGTAAGTCAGTGCAGGTTGTCAAAACAAAAACAATACGTATGTGTTTACCCTTTAGTTGAGCACATACCAATGAAGCACCGAGACTTGCTAGTGCCAGTTCATTCACAACATGCTGCTGTGAACATGTAAGGAATATTGTTGCTGCACATATAACATAGGAATAACTACAATGGCATACATGATCACCCTGTAGCAAATCTATACAGGTGGAGCTGGGGAAGGTGAAGGGTTTCTGAAGTGCTCTGAAACTGCTACAGCAAACACTGCTAAGTATTTAAATGTTGAACAGTGAGCTCATAGGCTACCAATGCAGGAGAGAACCAGTCAGCTGTGCCATGTGATAATGATGTTATTATGTCATATTGAGTTAGATATATCAGACTGCACCATCTAGAGTTTTGACGCTGGAACTTTGTATTTAATAGTTAGTCAAAAGAATAGTTCACCCAAAAATGAAAATTACCCTTTAATCAACTCGCCCCGAAACTACCCAAGTGTATATGACTTTGTTCTTTCAGATGAACACAGTCTGAGCTTTTAAAACTTTATCCAGGCTCTTTCAAGCTTGGTAATGTTGGTGGATAGTACCCATAATTTTGAAATATACACAAATACTGCTTCAGAAAACAGTACTACAATAAAAATATAACGAGAAAACCCCTGCAAACCTGAATATGACCATTGCCGGAAGCCAGTGATTTGAGTTATAATTTTAAAAATAGAAACATTTTTGTTACAAAAACCCATCGATCTGCTTCAGATGACATGTGATAACTTCCCGGATGTGTATAGGTTAGTTTTCTGACGCAGTATTTGCAGATATAAGCGATTATGGAGCTTCAAAATCATGGCCACTATCCACCAGCATTACCAAGCTTCTAAGAGGCAGCATAACTCAGACTGTGTTCATCTGAAAGAAGAAAGTCATATACACCTAGGATGGCTTGGATGTGAGTAGATTATGGTGTAATTTTTCATTTTTGGGTGAACTATTGCTTTAATAGTAAGAACTGGGTCTGGAAAAGAGAGAAAATAGTTCCAATTTTCCTTGTGTAGAGATTCAATCTAACATTTTTATTTCAGCAGGATATCAGCATGATTTAACAATAGTTCTCAGATATTTGTTCAAAACGTGAAAGGGTCAAATACTGAAAGGGTCTTTGTGTACAATAGGGACAAAGAGCAGAGGTGTAGGAAGTAAATGGCAGATAATTGTTATGTTGGTGGGTCAAATGATGACAGAACATTCCCTTTTCCTCTTGTTTTTCTTTCCTCCAAAATCAATAAGTAAAGAAGAATGTATTTTTCCATTATTGCAATTATGGTGCGCAGTCCAAAAGCGCCACTCTTTTTGAGCACAGAAACTGATTGGTAAAATGTGGGAATACTGGCAGAGCCATATAGTAAATATTTGTAAAAGTCAAAGTAATATGTTTGCCACAAAACTTAGTTTACTGGTAAATAATATAAAAAAAGCCTGTGTGATGCCATTAACCTTAGTTTCTTTTGGAGTTTCATATGGAGGCTTAAATTGGTTACAGAATGGCAAAATCTATAGATTTCCTTTTTTTTTTTTTTATTAATTGCCTAGCTTCCATTCGGTTTTTTAATGACACACATTGTATAATTAAGTAACAGCTAAAAAGATACAGAAAACTCATTATCCACTTAGGAAAGTCCTAGTGGAAAAAGGCCTCAAGATTTGATGGCTTGCTCATTATGAATGACAAATGAACAGTCATGTGGATTCTGACAGGACTAGGGACATGGCTGTTTCTCAGCAGAGCAGTGCCATTTTTCAGTCCACCTGCTTTTGTAGGCTGGGTAAGAAGCCTTGTCTGATCAGTTGTAACCATGGTTACTGCTACACTGTAGTGAAGTCTTCAAACCAAAGAGTATGTTTTGAACTGTGAAAAAGATGTATACGATCCAAATGAATCTGTTGGAATTTCTGCTAAGATGAGGATTTATGATTCATGGAGAGGCTACAATGCACAATATGAAAAGCACTGTAGCACCAATTACAAAGATATTTGCATTAGATATGTCTCAAGTCTCAAGTCTCATTTATTTATATAGCCCTTTATGCTACTGTGTAGGCCAATGGACTGAACATCCAAGAGATTATAAAATAAAATAAAATACATAAAATACATGACATACAATGGCAAAGTCAAGAATTAAAAGCGACAGAATAAAGATACGTTTTGACACGAGATTTAAAAACCTCAACTGAGGATGCAGATCTTACATCAGGGGGAAGCGCATTCCACAGTCTAGGACCAACAACTGAAAAAGCTCGATCCCCTTTTGTTTTTAGGCGAGTTCTCGGTACAAACAATTGAAGACAATTGGAATACCTTTGTGCTCTGCAAGAGTTCATACGCACCAAGTCCTTAATATATCCTGGGGCCAACTCATGCACAGCTTTATAAACATACAACAAAACCTTGTACTGAATTCGCTGTTTCACAGGAAGCCAATGAAGTCTTTCTAGAACCGGAGTAATGTGCTCCCTTTTCTTGACACCAGT
>JAUCMR010000125.1:12407-25591 GCA_032357425.1 Enteromius argenteus | reverse complement strand
AACGATGACGCATTTTAGTCATATGATGCAGTCATGTGACCAGTTCAACTGATGGCGGACGGCATTGTACAGCAGTTTTTTATTTGCTCTCAATTTTGACAGCCCTATTAAGGATTAATATCAGTTTGTAAATGCTCCAGATAACTTTTCTTCAAAGAAGACGTAATGTAAGTAAATAAACGGTAGATGGAAATGATGCAGATTGAATCGTCTTACGTTTCACGCATGCGCAGTACAGGAACGTAAGCGTTTTCAGTCGTTTCAGTGTGGATGATCAACTCTTTGGAAACGACTGAAAACGATAGTGTGGACGCGGAGCGCTTTTAGTTGAAAACGCCGTTTTCAAATTTATCCGGATTAGTGTAAACGTAGCCTTAGTTTACAATAAATGGTAGTCAGTACATTCATTAGCACAATTTATCAATATTTCAGAGTCAGGACAATTATTTCTAAAATTACATATTAAAGTAAGCATATTTAAATGGATCAGTAAAGCATTCTAAAGTTCAGAACTGCACTTAATTAAAAAATAAATATAATAAATTTTAATTTTAACATTTTAATAAACATTGCAATCAAATTCCATTTACATCAGTTCTTTTAAAGTATGTTGCTTCTTTAAAAAAATATTCTAAAGTATGCTGAAGTGTATTTCTTTTTCACAAAGAAAGCATCAGTATTACCATTGCTCTAACTAGGGCTATGTAAATTCAAAATAAACTCAGTAAATATTAAATTATGGAACTTTATCCTATACTACTGCTGTGAAGATGAAAGAAATCTAAAATTGTGTGACTAAAAAGTGCATCTTATTGAGGAGAGGCATATCAGAGAGTCGTCCTTTTGCAACCACATAGAAATGATAGAGAACATAGCAACTGCATAACAACGTGTTAAAACAAGACATATTAAGTAAAATGTAGATTTTTGTTCAAGGCATGATTGTTTTTTTTTTTACTTGAGTTCTCCATCTTTGTCCAGCTGTGATGCATGAGAGTGTAGACACAGTTCACAGCTAATGGTGCCCTTGGTATTCCTGCAATAATCTGCAGTTGCAGAAACTTCCCAAGAAAAATACCAATGATGCATACCCTTGGAAGGCCTCATCTCCCTGGTTAGCTTTGTGTTTTCATTATTTTGCATGCAAATCAGTTTGTGTTTGGTGATGTGCCATTTACATGAAATTAAAATGGTGGTTTTGGTACTTGTGCATAAGTCTGTGACTAACTGGACAGCAGGGCATCTGCCTTCAGTTTCAGACACAGTCCATGCTTCACTTTGATGTTCACATTGACAATAACCTTTTTAATACTGTAGTTTCAGCTCGTCGGTCCCTACCCGGTACTTCTAATCCAAGATCCATGTTTACGACATACACTTACAGGCTGCAGGGCTTCACTACTTCAATTAACACACCCTGCTACCCTACCCCTCTCCACACTTCTTGGAGTATGTCTGAAGTGCTGGCAACACACTCCAATTTGATTGCTTGTTAAAGGGAAGAACGTTGTGACACAGTCACGTCTTGTTTTAAAACAAGGATTTCTCACTATCATCGAAACGGCTTGCTCTTCACTCACATTGTATGCATCACTGATTTATCTCAGAAAGAGGGTACAAGTAGTTTCTGTTTTTATTATTATTTTTTATACAAAGTTTCTAGCTAGACATGAGATGTCAAAGTCCTTTGTTACAAGCTCTGTCATGGTTATTGCCGAATTCTATCCAAAAAGTCATGACAGCAGCAAAGATTCTGGCAGCTTAGGCAACTATAACTGGCTTTCTCAAACTTACAATAGGGATCCTGCCAAAATTATATTCAGCGAGGAACTGCTAAATTAATTAGCCTGAAAGAGCAAAGGTGTTTTTATAAGCACAATAAAACATATCCATTCACATAAACCCTGGAATAAGGATGTTCCCAGACTGAGTGAAAAAGGGCTGATGTTGAGGGATCAGAAAGAGCAGCGTCAGCAGACAACTTTACAAGCCTTCATTGCTTCAGTGTAATATCGTTAGATTTTTTTTAAACCTCTATGCTATAATTTGAAGGGGACATGGAAAACATGTGATTTCAGCCTTTTTTAAATGGAATTAATTTTCTTAAAGGGGTCAATAATTGAGAAACCAAAATTCAACCAAAACATTTTTAGAATGTTTGAATTTCAAAAAGATTGAAAATGAAGACAAAGCTGTGCCAACTATATTGCATCCGACAGCAATGTTGCAAAACAAGTGTGAGTTACTGTCTTATTCCATGGTCACTATTGTTTTATCTGTTCTTACAGATTTATATTGAGTTATTTATGCATGTTTCCTTTGATTGCATGTGAAGGACTGTTAATGCTAAATGGCTCTCCACAACAGTGTTTACAAAGTTTGAAGAACTGGTTATTCCTGTGTGTTTCTGTGCGAAAGCAAAAGCACTTTATTTGAATGTAGGTGCAGTTAGGAATAATTAAGATTACAACTCACATCCTAGATGTTCGAATTTGTGCAAAGCATTTTATGAACAACAGTTTTGTGAACCTAGGAGAGTACAAAGCTGGCTGTGCCAAGGCTATTTCTAAAAAAACGGTTTTAATTCGGACTTTGCTCTGACAATCTGGCTCTTCTGAATCAGCAACTGCAGTATGTTTTGTGAGTAATTTAAGTATTTGCTACTGACTCTTCAAATGTGGGGCTCGTGTAGCACAAGCTATTGAAATTAATGGGTTTCATAGCGCAGTGTGAAAGGGCACGTTGTGTGTGTGTGTGCGGGCGAACGTGTTAGAGAGAGTCAGTCACGACTTGTGTACTGCAAATAGTGCTGTGTCTGTCACGCAACTCTGTTCCCCTTTTGAGCTTGAACTGATGGTAATACCAAGGACATTTGTAAATTTTTTTTTGTTTAATTTGAAATTATGAAAAGGGGCTTTACATTTCCGATGCATGCTTGTAGTGTTGTAGTGACCAATCACAATGTATAGCTGGCCAATCAGAGCAGACTGTGCTTGTCGGAAGGAGGGGCTTTGTAGAAAACGACACACTTGAGTGAGGCAGGCATAGAGGAACTACAATAATGTACAATATTTGAAATAGTAATATGCATGCTGATAAGCAGCTAGTTAAGAGACCCTAAAATAAAGTGTTAAAGGTAGGGTTAAGAATGTAGGTTAGCACTTTATTTTACATTACATTTCCCTGGTATATACATGGTAAATATCTTGTACCTACAGGCAAATGAGTGGTAACACAAGGCACTTACCTAAAATGTATGCACATGGTAACAAATAAGAAACACAGCTGTACTTAACAATCATACATATATGGTAATAAGTTTGTACATACAGACAAGTGTGGGTAAGAATGGTCAATTACTGGTAGTGCCCATACGTGGTAACTAATAAGATACATTACTGTACATATTTATAATATGTACATGGTAAATATGTAACAAACAAGACTGAACAACATACTGTACTGTTTATTTACAGTACGCTTGTCTAATAACAAGAGGACTGTTTTTCAATTGCTTGTGTGGGACTGCTAAACTGCTCTCCACAACAGTGCTTACAAAAGTTTGAAGAACTGGTAATTCCTGTGTAATGTTTGTGTAAAATGGAACACTTTATTTTACAGTCCTATTTCTATATACTTACCATGTAAGTACTGGTATGTACTTATTTATTAATGTACAGCAATTGATGGTAGATACGTAGTAAGTATATGGAAATAATGCAATGAAAAATAAAGTGAACCATTTTACATAAACTTAACACAGGAATTACCAGTTTTTTAAAACTTTGTAAGCACTGTTGTGGAGAGCAATTTAGCATTATCACACACTTGTTTGGAAGTACTACATATTTACCATGTTTGTTATTTACCGTATTTATTTACAGTATGTGTCCAGTATGTTTGTTACCACATAATAGAATAGTGTCAGCTGGCATGGCAGATGATTGGCTTTCCATGTAGGAAAACAGTTTTGCCATTCTGCCATTCATGGTTGCATTCCCTTTTGGGGAGGCAGACTCAACTTTTGCATTGAGAAGGTTTTTCATTATTACCTGCTCTTCACCAATACACCACTCCAACTTAAACCTTGGGTCGAGCATGGCAGCTGTCACGATCAGGAAGCGAGGAGACGTGCGGGATCATATGCAAAGCTACTTTATTTAATAACACAGAGTGAGACAGGCAGGGTAAATCAGGAGCATACAGGTATGGAGGAGATAAAGCGTAAGAATAGTCGGTGTCCAGGCGTGGGTCAGTAAACGGTAGCAAACAGAGTCCAGAGGGAGAAGCAAGGCGATAATCCAAAACGGTAGCGAAGGTCGGCAACGGTAAATCCAAACAGAATGACGAAGACCAGGAACACGAATGAAAAACAAGACAAGACGACAGTGCAATGGACCGTGGGGACTGACAAACACTTCCGGGGTTTTATACGGGTGAAAGTAGGTCAGTGGGTGGCGACAAACAATCAAACACCATGACAACACACGAGCTGGGCGGAGACATGAGTACATGAATGAAAACAGACACAAAACACAGAGTACCAGTCTGACGCTGGAGTGCCAACCAGAAAGCTAGGTTGGCAACTCCAGCTAATCGTGACAATATGGTTGAATTGTTAAAGTGTATAAATGCTTATCTTTGGATATTTTTTTAACCAAAGAATCCGGAAAAAAAAACAACAACCAAAAAAAACTACTCAACCTTTAAATACTGATAAATATTTTAAATATATGTTAAATATTTAAAAACACATTACAAATATTACTGTTCGAAAACTTTTATTAACAAGCAAAAAACAATCCTCAGAGTTGGGGAATATTGCTACCATTTGCCGTTCTTTTTGTAGGTCACTTGATGTCATCCTATGGTTGTGGAGTGACATTCGAATGAATTGGCGGTCATTCTGGTCATTGGAGAGACGTTTTTGCCTTCTGCTGGTCTGTAGCTTTGTCCTCAATGTCTGTAACTTCACCTTGTTCTTATGAAATTTTAAGGTTGGAAGCAACCTCACTCTCACTGTATCCTTCTGCCAGTAAAGCCACAAATGAACCTGTGTTTACCTCACTCAAAACTTTTCTACTCAACTCTTTTGTCGTGATCAGTACTTATTATTTACTTTTAAGGTACTACTAGCACTGCTTTTCCATCCAGGTTCTTTTGCAAGGGGATAGTGATTCCCCACAGCTATATTATATATGAATAGTGCTAATAATAATTTTTAGCTCATTTAGAAGGGTTAGTTTAATAAAAGAAATAACAAAGGAAATACATTTGTGTGGTGTAATAATATAATAAAATCAACTGTCATATCACATATTAGGATAACGCATGCTTTTTAAAATGCCAATAATAAGCAATAATGTGCTCACGTAAAGAGCTACATATAGGCTAATATAGGTTACATAATTTGGTTAATATATCAATCAAAACAAATGAGCGTTTCTATATCCTACACGTTTTTGACCGTGTATTTCTGCGCTGAACCGACTTTAATATCCGCCAGATGGTACTGTTGTGAAGCTAATCTTTTTTTGGGCTTCATTTCCACTCTACCGTTAGGAAGAAAATGTCAGACTGAACGAACATGTCTGAACGAAGTTCTGTGCGCACAAGTAGCCGCATGTTTACGCTCCAAAACCCATTATTAATTTAAAATGAAATTGACATCACTGTCTCTCCATATGCCATTGTCAACTTGGACTATTTTACGTAAACAATAAAAAGTATAAAAACTTTCTTAAAACAAAAGTAGTTGTTAAAATGTTGTGTAGTAGGCCTATAATAGATACTAAATGCATCATCAATAACCCATGATTAGTCAGATATGGAAGGCAATGTTATTGTTTTCGCAGTAGCTGTCACTAACCCACTTCTTCCTGTTCTTCACTGCGTGCGTAAAAACGCGCAATAACGCGCTCATGACAGCCTGACCACGCCTGAAAAGTTTGGGGCGGAGAGTAGCAGTAAACTAAATTGAAGGATCAAGACATTTGTACATTTCTCAGAATTTTTGGGGATTCTTCAGAAGTGGAAGATGTCGGGAGTCGCCTCTACCCTGGCCAAGAAGAGAGCGCATGCTGCAGGGTTTGGAACCAACGCCAATGCCACCAAATACCTCAACCAGGACTTTGAGGCGCTCAGGAGACAGTGTCTCAGCGGAGGGACCCTGTTCTCAGACCCGCAGTTCCCAGCCGCACCCGAGTCCCTGGGCTTTAAAGAACTCGGACCCAGCTCGTACAAAACCAGAGGAATAACCTGGAAAAGACCTAGGGTAAGTTTCAGTATCACAAGTTAAATATTAAAGGCATCACTCGTTTACTGGTAAAGATAAAACGGGAAATCATGTTGGCTAGTCTACTTTATTTATTTATTTATTTTTAACAGTTGCGTTATATTGGACCGTTATCATTGTCTTTACGAACAAAAGAGTTTTCTTTTCTTTTTTTTCTCTTTTTTTTTGTTCGCGTTAATGCGTATTGTTTGCTGTTTTTAATTACTTCAGTATAGCTACATTCGTCCAACTGACGTCTTCTTGGCCGCGTCAGATAAAGATGTTGAGCAAATCGCTTTTAAGGTTGTCCAAATAAAGTTCTTAGCAATGCATATTACTAATAATAATAATAAAAAAGTTTTTATGTATTTACTGTTAGGGAATTTACAGAATAACTTCATGTAACACGATCTTTACGTAATATCCTAATTATTTTTTGCCATAAAAGAAAACTCTAGCTATTTCGGCCCATGCAATGTATTGTTGGCTATTGCTACAAATATAGCCTACATGTGCTACTTATGACTGCTTTTGTGCTCCAGGGTCACAAACCTGAATAATGTTTTGTCAACCATCCGCCAGATAATAACTGTACCAGCGCTGTTGCTATGGTTACTCGAGCAGAAATCTGTTTATTTAGTTTAAACGCCAGGTGGTCAGATTAACAGCTGTTATTTTAATATATTTGATTATGACCTTTGTATATAGACCCACATAAGAATTTAATCTCAATGTTTTAGTGTCTATGCTTTCCTTTTCAAATCTGTTTACATTGTTAGCCTTTCAAACAGGGTTTTGTTGGTGTCTTTTCCAGGAGCTGTGCTCAAATCCACAATTCATCGTCGGTGGAGCTACTCGGACGGATATCTGTCAGGGAGCTCTGGGTAAAAGATTAAAAACATTCATCTACCTCTGAGAAACACATTTGAGATCATTTGTTAATCCTCCTGGTTTGACTAAATTAACCCGTTCATTAGGCTAAAGACCATGTCTCCAAGTCAACAATACAACTCAGTGAGCCACATATCCCTTCGAGCTCTCCTCTCCTTAAACTAATTCTTTAAACACAGGATAACTGCAAGTCAGTACTATGTGCTTGACGTCTGAACTGCCTCAACCAGAAAATTAACTTACAGCCTACTGTGTCAGGTAACCTGTCTTTATAGAAGGTAACCAATTATTTACATGAATGGCAAGTAAAAATGATGTTACTTTTGCACTGGGATGCTCATCTTAAACCAGTATTTAAGCCACCAATGTAGCTTGTAAGCAACAAGTCAACAACTGGTCAGTTTTAGACCAGAATGTTAGATTTTTGGTGTAAATTGACTGAATTCCACTGGATTTGTTTGTTTCTTGAATGTATAATGGTGGAGTTAATTTACGTTTTACTAATATGATGAACAAATTTGATTGAATAATGCACATTAATTAGAACCGGTGAAACCCATTATTAATTCCACGAAGCCTTAACAATGAGATAAGTACATTGTGAATGAGCAAACGCACTCGCACAATGTAATTCCTAGAAAAAAGGGTGGGTCTGTATTTGAAGGATGCTTTTAACCTAGTGCTCATTCCAGTGTGGTGATCGTTAACTCAAACTTAAGCTAGTACGTGTTTTCTCAAACAGTTTGGAGGACTTGGAGCATCCAACTTCTAACTCTGTTTTCTAACTCAACAGTGAATTTACTTTCTCTTAGTTTTACTTTGGTAACGTTCCCCTCCCCTTTTGTACCGAACCTCACTTTCTTTTGCCTCATTCCTTCCTGTTTGTTGTGTTTGCCACTAACCGAATGTCTGAGCCAAACACATAATACAAACCATCCAGATCTAGAAACTAGCCCGAGGGATTTTGCACACAACGGCTTTTTTTCAAAAAGGCTGCAGTTAAAGAGAGAAGAACTTGGCTGTATTTCTCCCATAAAGTCTTGCATTAGAAACATACACGCACTCTTAATGCGACACACGTGTCAGACCGCAGGAAAACCAGCCTGTTGTGTTTCGAGGAGGGCAGATTCAAGTCTCTGCATTTTCTGCTTGCGTCTGTTGCCTCAGATTTGCAGCTCACCACTTAGCGTGAAACGAAAACCACAGCGGCGCTCATTGGCTGCCTGGTGCGATCATGAGTTTCATTCGAGTCCCTTAAAATGTGTCTGTTCTTGCTTGTCTGCAGGCGTTTTGTATGTCACGTTAAAAATAGTTGTCCAAATTTCATTATGCATTCCAAATGCAAGTATATGTAACTTCATTTCCATATCCATTAAAGATTTTAGTGAAAACAGGCCTGTGTATGTGGCAGACCACAAAGCGGTCGTAAACTCAGTCATAGTCTCACTTCCTGTCTCGTCGTCTCTCAGGTGACTGCTGGCTGCTAGCGGCCATTGCCTCTCTGACCCTGAATGAAGATGTTCTGGCGCGAGTGGTGCCCAATGGACAGAACTTCAGTGACAATTATGCTGGAATCTTCCATTTCCAGGTATCTGCAAGTTACACTGTTACAGTAATGTGTCACTAAAGGGTTTGTTTCTCAGTGAATTTTTTAAACTGTGTTAGTATTCAAAAATGTATACCACTGCCTACAAATACTGTGGTGGTACCAAGGTACATTGATGGTATTTACCATTATGTTTACATGCTATTAAAAAAAAAAAAAAAAACTACTGCAATATTATGGTAGTGAATGCCCAGAAAACATGGTATTGCCACAAATAAACACGGTAATACTGTAGTAGACTGTAAAACTATAGTGTATGTTTAAAAAAATATGGTAAGGCATAGTTAATTTCCCCAAAATAAAGTGCTGTAGTACATAACCAAAAACATGGTATTACCATAAATGTTTATATAACCAAATACAGAAGATAAAAAGAGAGTCACTAAGAAATTAATACATTTCAAGCTTTTGTTTAGCGAAGATGCATTAAATGGATTAAAAGTGACATTAAAGACATTTATAATGTTACAAAAGGTTTATATTTCTAAAAATAATCCTGAAAAAATTTGCATGGTTTCCACAAAAAGATGAAGCCGCACAACTGCTTTGAATATTAATATTAATAAGAAATTTGATTTGAGCAATACATCAGCATATTAGAATGAAGGATTCTGAAGGATCATGTGACAATGAAGACTGGAGTAATGATGCGCACAATTTAGCATTTCTTTAGAAAATTTAATAATTTCTTTAATTATGATTTATTTATTTTAAACTGTAAATTTTTTTTATAATGTGACAGTTTTGCTGTATATTTGATTAAATTAATGCAGCTTTGGTGAGCAAAAATCACTTCTTTGAAAAACATTAAAACTTTTGAATGGTACACTCTCAGAAATAAAGGTACAAAAGCTGTCACTGAGGTGGTACCTTTTAAAAAGTGCCTAAAAGGTGCAATTTTGGTACCTTAAAGGTACATATTAGTACCTAAAATGTACATATTTAAACCTAATAGGTACACAAGTGTACCTTTTGAAAAGGTACCGCCTCAATGACAGCTTTTGGACCTTTATTTCTGAGAGTGGTAATACCATAGTACATAACCAAAAAACAAATTAATAGTATGTATATGTCCAAAAACCATCACAACACATAGTTCATGTCCAGCAGTCCAACAAGCATCCAAAAAGTGCTCTTCAAGTTTTACTTTTAATGCAGAGTTTGACTGTTCTACGCTTGTATATGGGTTTCTTTGGAGTTTCCCACACTTTCTTAGATAGAACAGATAATGCAAGTCTGTATGCTTCACCTCCATCGTCTAGTTCTGGCAGTTTGGAGAGTGGGTGGATGTTGTCATCGATGACCGGCTGCCGGTGAAAGATGGCGAATTGGTTTTTGTTCACTCTGCCGAGGGAAACGAATTCTGGAGCGCCCTGCTGGAGAAGGCCTATGCGAAGTTAGTGTTTGCGTGTGTTGTTGTCTTGTGTTTTTGTGTACTTGCAGTAGTACTGCCTCAACCAGAATATCAACTTATTCGTGGAACCTACTCTCTAAGAATAAACAACAGGTTACTCCTTTGTTTTCTTTAGAAAGGTCAACTGATTTGAATGTATTTATTTTTTAATTCACCGTTTGGGCAATTCTATATAAATTAAAAACTAGTTCACAAAAAAAAAAAAAAAAAAAAAGGCCACACGTTCTGTTTGGATCTGGTTGTTAGTGAACTTTGCATACAAGCACAGCAGGCTTTACCTACAGCAGGTGTATTTCTGGAATAAGGGTGTGTCATTTTATGGGGTATGTTTTTTAACTTGGTGCTTACCGTCTTGCTAGTAGCCTTCACTTCCTTCCTATATCTCTCTCTTATTTTCAGTCTTTAGTGTTAATTGTTGCCATCCGAGCACATAATGTGAATCAGCTGTTTGTGTCATTTGTTGTGTCTAAGAATGGGTTTACAGCTAGTGGCCAAACTAATTTTGGAACCCTCATGTGAACTATTGGAATGGCTCTGCCCACTAGTGGTGATGTCATACGTGAGCGTTTATAATAGGGGTGAAATGCAGTGCTGCAGTGATGACATGCTTTTGTTGGCCTACCTGTAAGTAGCATCAACCTGGTTCCTTTGGCCAAAACCCAATCTGAACTTTCCAATGGTTTACTGCCGAAAATAAGCTCTGTGAACAAGTTTATGATTCTTTTATGTTTTATCAAAATTGTCTTCAAAACTTGACTTGTATGAACTTTAAAGCCTAAATACAATCGGCAGAATTAAAAAAGCTAAACTTAGGCTATAGGCTAAACAAACTACATCATTAACATGAAGTCACTGTTGCTAACATTAGGTTTCTGACAGCTATTTCAATCTTTAAGAACATTTTCCTGAAATACTGAGTTATAATAGTTTGAAAAAGCAAGATATAAACACACAGAGGCTGTAAAAGTTGACCTGTTTGATGTGATGATGTTTAATGTCCCTAAAAACCTATGTAGTCCAATTTAACTATTTGTTGAAACCCACATAAGGGGGCATTACATGAGAAAACATGAGTGTATACTGAGCTTGTGTTAATCACATACTTTAAAATCTCATTCAAAAAACACACTGACTTCAGGATTATGAAATCAAAAATGCTAAAATGCTAAAACGCTAACTTCTTTTCAGGTTTTGGCCTACGAAAATATGTTTTTTGAGCAGTATAGCCATTTTTCTCTTCATAGTTTTCATAGTTTCATAGTTTTTCCTTTCCTGCACTATATTTTCTGTTCATCTTTCTATATTTCTGCCATTAGGTTTATGTTATATTTCTATGTTTCTTTAAAGGGTTACTCCACCCCAAAATTAACATTTTGTCATTAATCACATCGTTCCAAACCCGTTAATGCTTTGTTTGTCCTCGGAACACAATTTAAGACATTTTGAATGAAACCGGGAGGCTTGCGACTGTCCCACTGACAGTTACCTCTGTCAAGATGCAGAGAAGTATAAAAGGCATGGTCTGAATAGTCCATCTGCCACCCGTGGTTCAACTGTAATGTTAAGAGGCGATGAGAATACTTTTTTGTAATGAAAAGAAAACTAAAATAATAACTTCATTTAAAAATTCAACACCGTAACGCCACCATAGCACTTAAAATTTCATTCAAATCAAAGTGTAAATTTACACATAGAAAACGTATGTTGTGGCTGACACAGAAGAGTGTTTATAGTTTGCATCCAGCGGATACTCTCCAAAATGGACCTACAATGATATTACGGTGCCAAATTGTTGAATAAGGTTGTTCTTTTTTATTTCTTTCCATACAAAAAAGTATTCTCGTAGCTTCATAATATTACAGTTGAACCACTGATGGCAGAATTGTAATTTACTTTTGTCCCATTATTTCAGTGGGACAGTCACAAGCCTCCCGGTTTTCATCTAAAATATGACTAATTGTGTTCCTAAGATGAACAAAGTTTTTATGGATTTGGAAGGGGGTAGGTGATTATTGACAAAATTATCATTTTGGGGTGGAGTAACCCTTGAATAGGTTTAAATGTACAGAACATTTACAACCAGTTATTTGTAGTGGATTAAATTTTAACCACTCAGTAAATTAACATCACATAAAATAGAGGGAAGTAATTTCATGAATTCTAAATGGAGCTCCATCCTTTCTGTAGACATTCAAGTGTGTGAACACCAAGCAAGTCAATTTTAATCTTTGTATAGCATTAAAAAATTACTAGGATTTACAGCAGTTTCTCGAAATGAGACTGTGTTTTTAATGTTTTAAGTCTCATTAAGTTTAAGTAGGTCTTAAATGGTTTCTCAAACTGAGCTCAAAGACATGTGCGTGCATGCAGTGTTCATGTTTTATGGTCTGTGGCAGGGTGAACGGGTGTTACGAAGCTCTGTCTGGAGGATCCACCAGCGAGGGTTTTGAGGATTTCACTGGAGGCATCGCTGAGAGCTATGAGCTGAGCAAAGCACCTTCCAACATGTTCCAGATCATCCAGAAAGCCCTGGAGGCCGGAGCTTTGCTGGGCTGCTCCATCGATGTGAGAAAATGTGTATTATTTGACCAAACAGCAACCACTTTTAAGTCATAAGCCCCGCCCATTTCCAGATTTCCCTGTTTTATTTTTAATTCTGTGATGTAGATCACTAGTGCCGCTGATTCAGAAGCCGTCACCCGTCAGAAGCTGGTCAAAGGCCACGCTTACTCGCTCACCGGGGCAACCGAGGTATGAATCGAGCTATCGGCAGGCCTCTGTTTTTAATAATATAATACATTTTGTTAATATACTGTACATTCTGCTTTGTCTCAGGTAAACTATCGTGGCCGCAAGGAGAAACTGGTTCGTATGCGCAACCCTTGGGGGCAGGTGGAGTGGACCGGAGCCTGGAGTGATGGGTACGGTTTCATTGCCGCCAGCACCAGGGATACTATACAAGATCATACAGTTAGCTAAATGTAACTAAAAAAGGAAAA
>JAUCMR010000124.1:154907-176025 GCA_032357425.1 Enteromius argenteus | reverse complement strand
GAGACTTTATACATGTAAAACTAGGTCAGGGGGTGGAGCGGAGCAATGAAACACCATGACAACAGATGAGTGGGCGGAGACAAGAGTTCGTGAGACACAGTCCGGCATGAAAACAAAGATAAACACACATAGTATGCTGGGCGCTGGAGTGCCATCCAGTGGCCTGCGCTGGCACCTCCAGCTGACCATGACACTGAGCGCCTGAGGCAAAAGGCATTACAGTGTATTGTACTGTAGCTGTAGATGCATTGTTAGCGAGGCCGGCTCTATGCAGGGGCAAGAGAGGGCAGCGCCCCATCAAATAAATGTCTTGCCCCTCAAATCAAAATTTTGAAAAGTTGAGAAAGCACATGTTAATATACTCACAAAATTAATATATTACAAGTTGACAAAATTATCTGCGGTAGCGGAAAAATCCGCCGAAAAAGGGACACAATACAATACAGTATTAGATTTCCTTCATGTCTCTGTCCCTTCCCTGTGTGTATTCATTCACAGGTTGCAGCGCGCACACACACACTCCTCCCCTGAGCCCTCGTATCACCGTCATTATGCCAATGAGTCATGACGTAACTGTGCGTTCACACCAGACGCGACTATTCCCACGTAGTTGGATGCTTGACCATTTTGAGTTTACTCGCTTCATTCGCGCCTAAAAATTAACTTAATAGACGCGAATTCGCGTCATGGGAGGGGCTTCTGCCAGGCGGCTCCAGTCTTGAGCATTGGTGGAGAGGAAAACCGCAAAATTTTCAAAATATTGCTGTTATTGTGCCATGAAACACAGTTTTAAGACTATTTCAAGCGAGAATGTAGTTGTTCAAAACATAAATCTGCGGTTTATTAAAAACAAGAGGGCCTAGTAATTCTGACACTTGTCGCTGCCTCCTGATGTCTCTGTAGTGGTTAAACATGAGGTAAAATTTGTTTTGGATATATCTCATAGGCAAACTTTGGTTTAATGAATCTATTATTTATTTCCTTTTTATTCCTGTTTCTATGAAAGTACGAAGATGTATCATACAGCGACGATGATTTTGTCCTCCATTGTTTCGGAATTCTGCCTCCGCTTGCTACGTAGTAATCACGTCACTACTAGAGCAAGCTCCTGATTGGTTAACGCGGCGCAAATTTTTTTTAGCCAAAATTCAGATTTTTCAACTTGAGCGATTCGCGCCACTTAATTCGAGTGACTTAACATGTAAATCACTCGTTTTATTTGATTTTGTTTTATTTAATTTTAACATTTTTTTTATTTTTATTTTTCAGTTTCCCCCTTGAGGGATTGCCACCTTAGTGTGGTCAAGGGGTTTACGTGCCTCAGTGACCTTAAGAGTTATAGCAGGAGCTTAGTCTTCAAGTGGAACACCCAAGTTGGACAGGTCTGAAAGTAGAGGCCTGACAAAGTGCAATCCACTTCTCCAGGCTGGCTTTGGACACAGCTAACAACACAATTCAGCAAGGAAAATACTGTTACCATAAACAGTGCTCGAACATGATGGGTACACATGATGCCCCCTTCACATTTCTGACTGCCCCCTCATATGTGCCTGTCTAGAACCGGCCCTGATTGTTAGTGTTGTTATTGCCTAGTGTAGTTAACCTTATTGTAAAGTGTAACCAATGTATTTGAAACATCCCAATTCTAAAAAAGAAAACGCTAAAATCTTCTTTTGTTTAATTCTATTTGTACATGATTCTTAGTTATCTGCAGTGTTTTTGTTTTTTTTTGCACTACAGTCATCCTCTTTCAGCATATCTCACCGAGTCTTCAGGCAGATGCAGTTATTTTTAATAAATCATTCAGAGCTATGAAGCACTTAGCCAAGGTCAAAAATGCTGTGAGCAGTGTGGAACAGAGGCTAAATAGCTACTCTGGTAACACTTGGCAGCAAAGCGAAATGGAGTCCATGAACAAGCTGTTTACTGCACTGTTAATTGTAGTGTAAAAGTGCTTCTTTAAGACAGCATTGAAGCACCTTGCTGGTGGCCTTGAAGAACATTTCAGTCTTCAAACGTAAACAATGCAATACCTGGATGTGTCAAGTTTATGTATGCTTTTCTTTGCACAAATATATCTTTCTCTGTTTTGTCTGTTAGATTTCAGGTCAAATATTATGTGACCTGAATGCCTTGAAAAGAACCACACTGCAGTTGGGCTGATGTACGACCCTGAATGAAACAACTTGTCATGCCCTTCATGTATGTGTCTTGCACATGTATAATCAGCAAGTGTGCATCTGACACAATGTCCCCTGTGTCTTCCAGGATAGGCGAAAATGCAATGTATCAACAATTCTGGGTGTAGAGCATACAAAAGAGAATACTGCATTAATAAATACCCACCATTTGTTGGGATTTTATCTAAAAATGCTAAATGTATTGATGTGTGTTGTATGAGATAGAAAGAAAAATAATAAATATTAATACATGCATATCTGCATATGTTTTCATTTACAGTATGTATATGTTATGTCCATATAAATACACACATGCAGTACATATTTTGAAAATATTTACACACATTTAGGCCTATATTTATATTCATATTCTTTATATTATAAATAAATATAGTTAATATACTGCATAAGCATAACATATTCTTTGAAATGTAAAATTAAAACTAAAAGACTTTCAAATCACATGAGCCAATATTTCCTTCACATAGATAACATAAGAACTTGTTGGATGCCTGTGCTCTTTGGGCCCTCAGACGACACTGCATCACTCATCGGCATGATTCTGTTATTGACATTACTAAATGGAATATTTCCAGAAACCACTTTCGGTAAACACAATCCGCTGTGTCACCTGCAGAGGCCAGCTTAAGCTCTATCATGCAAAAAGGAAGGCATATGTGAACATGGTCCAGAAGCCCTGTTGTGTCCTGTGGGCCAAAGCTCATTTAAAATGGACTGAAGTGGAAAAGTGTTCTATGGTCAGACGAGTCCAAATTTGACATTCTTGTTGGAGATAAGAGGGGCTAAAGAGGAGGGAGACTTTCCAGTGTATCATCAGCATTCAAAAGCCATCGACTCTGATGGTATGGGGGTGCATAAGTGCATACAGCGTGGACAAACTCTTCAGCAGCTGAAAACCTACATCAGGCGAGAATGGGACCAGATTCCAACACCAGAACCTCCATAATCTCGATGCCCAAATGTCTTCAAACCTTTTAAGAAAAGTGGAGATGATACACCATGTTAAACACACCACCATTCCAACTATTGTGATACCTGTAGCAGGCATCAAATGTCAGATAAGCTCATTTTGTGCGTTAATTTGTAAAATTTCTCAGTTTTAACATTTGTTGTTATCCATGTTCTATTCTGAATAAAATATTGGCTCATGTGATTTGAAAGTCTTTTAGATTTCATTTTATTACAACCAAACAAAAAAACTTCTCAACATTTTCAGAATTCAGGTTGTACACACACAAACACATGTTTGTTTTTGTGAAATTCCATAGATGTAATGGTTTTTATGCTGTACAAACAGTATGTGCTATTGCCCTATACCAACTCTACACCTAAACCTACCATCACAGGAAACTTTGTGCAGATTTATAAGCATTTTGAAAAGTGGGGACATGTCCTGAAAAGTCACCTTCTCCTTGTAATACCTATATTATATCCCTGTCATTATACAAATTTATGTCCTGATTTGTGACAAAAAAAACGCACATGCACACACTCACACTCACACGTCATGTGTAATGATGATGTGTTCTTTTTCTTTCTTTTTATTGTATACAATACCATTATGATCTGGCAACCAAAGCCTCTGTAAATTTCAAATACTTCACTTAACATAATACACAATCAGTGATGCATATTACTAGTTATTGTTTTTGATTAGACTTGTTTAGTTTAAAAGTAGACATGTCAAGCAGACAGTGCACCCTGTTTGTTTTCTTTAATTAGAGACAAATAGTTTAATAATCATAATATGAGAGCACTAACACATTATTAGAACTATATCTAATAATGTGTTAAACTTTCGAATGTGTGCCTGATTATTTTATATTATTTTATATATATATATATTAGAATTATTATTATTATTTTTATATTCTACAAGGTACGGTTCTGCTAGAGCTGTTGAATGATCAGTAGTACTTTCATGTTAATTAATTAAATCACCTTTAAATCTGTTAAAATTCACAATATATCAAGAGTCAGACAATATGTGATAGCACCTCTTAGGTGCTGTTCTTCATGAGCATCTTTCCATTCGGATCAGTACCCTACCAGCAGGCTTACCCAGAAATAATGAAGACACATGAGTAATGTTGTCCTGATCCCCTAGCTTCCTTCATCACTTCAGGTGTAGTTTCAAGGTAAAAGTTAAACAATCATTTTCTCTTGATGCTTGTTTGAGCACAAAAAAAGAAGAAAAAAAAAGACTTTTAAGAGTTTATCACAGAGATGTGATATCAAAACTTTTTAGTGAGAGTAGCAGCTGATGAAATGTGTCACCTTCTTTATCGACTGTGTTGCATTTTCATGTGACTATATTTTTAGAATGTTTCCATATACGACTCTTTGACTGAGCTTTGCACAAGAAAAATAATAAACACTTTTTAAGGCTATAAATTGTTAGCACATTTTCTACATGGTAGCTAAAGTGAATTTTATTTTAAAGAGAATTTATTAAAGTCTAAAAGTGGTAGCTGTTGATGTTTTGCATCAATGGCATTATCAAAATAGGCCTATGTTTTATAGATAGAGAGAATGAGGAGGCAGATTAATACATGTACACGCGTTTGTCAACCCCAGGGGGTTAATTTCATGAATAGCTAACACTTGATTTTGCATGTACTTTACTAGTAAATTATGCATAATAAAAGGCAAGTTAACTCTACACTAAAACCTAATCCTAACCCTAAATACATAGTGTTAGTTAATATTACTCTGAATCCAATTTTGAATAATTACACTGTAACAACATTAATATGGCGTGTAAACCATAAAGTAATTATAAAGACAACATATAAAAGAAACTTTAAAGAGTTTGTTCACCCAAAAATTCTGTCATAATTTACTCACCTTCAAGTTTTTTCCACACTGGTGTAAATTTATTTCTTCCATTTAACACAAACAAAAATATTTGAAAATGTTGGAAGTCAGACATTTGACAGAATTGCTACTGTTAACTGTTTCACAAGTTCGCACTTTCTCATTGAGAAAGAATAAAGCATGTTTGGCGTGCTGTCGGGGGCGAGCCGGGAGCTCGGCGGACCCCGAGCCCTAGTAGTGAGAACCCTAGCGAGGGTGTAGCTCGGAGTCCGGCTCGAACCCTGCATGCCCCCTATGGAAGGAGCAAACGACAGAGAAGGGGAGGTGGAGGGAATGCAAGAACGAGATGCAGAAGGGAAGGAAACGGGTTTATTTATAGTGGTAAGATTAGGGTTGGATTGGCTAACGAGATGACAGTGGTACTGATTGATGACGCGGGCCAGCTGTGTCTAATATTTGTACGCCCTTCCTCCCGAAATTGGTTTCGCAACTTCATTTGGTCTTCAAAATATTTTATTTTGTGTTCAGTAGCTGAAAGAAATTAATTGTTTGGAAAAACTCAAGGGTAGGTGAATAATGAGTCGGGGGTGAACTTTAGAGAAACACAGGGCTACAACAAATATCTTACAATAAACTACTCTCTTTACTATTATTCTTTCCATCTTCTACTTCAACTCTAACTTCAGTAATGATATCTTGAATGGAGATTCTGCTAAAGCTGTTTTTATGAGCTGTTGCTCTGGTACTTTGTGGACCTCGGACACAGCTGTCAGTGCAGCTGAGAGGAGGGGAGAGAGGGGGCTCCTCATTCTGTCTCCTGCGGTCTACATCGATCATTCTCCAAGGGGAGGCTGTGGGAGCCCTCTCTGTGAACCCAATCAAAGGAGGTGTTCATCGAGAGTGTCTGCCAAAAAACACATTCATGCCTGGGTTAACCTCCAGCAAGCACAAACAGTAACTTACCATTCTTCAAGCTCAAAGTTATCTGATAAGATGTTTTTTGAAAACTAATGTGCACAACTAAAAGGGTGTATAACAAATTAGAAAATGTTATAAATGTTATTTATGTTTAATTTGCATCATTTCAAAGCAGTTTTCAATCTATAAAATAAAACTGATACTTTTTGCAATGACTGCAATGACGTCCCTTTTTAAAACAACAAGCAGTCTTAAATTTGGAAACATTTTGTTTATTTTGTTGGCAGTTTTGCGACAATCCCCTGTCGATTTCTGACTCTGATCTGCAATGATTTCATACAAGGCCATTCTGCAATCCAACTGATAAAAATCTGTCATAGCAATAGTTTGAGGTTATTGAGAACACACACACAAATTAAAAACACTGCAGTAGCAGTCTGCAGATATCCTGTTGAAGACTCCTATCTTAAAGAGTAATGCTCTGTCAAGGCTGTACTGCAGTCATTCATGGTTCCTATTTGTTTCGGGACCTTTTTGCTTTCAGTCTCAAACGAACTGAAGTAGAGTGATTATATTGCCCTGTGGTGATCATTCTGCTCTTTAGCCTTGAAAACTCCTTGGTCACTTCAACATTTTTTTAGGTCACTGTTTGACTGCAGATGGGCATTTAATGAGTTTTAAGACATTTGTTTGAGTCTGAGCCAATGTTTCTGCATCCTGCAAACCTATTCTCCCTTCATCACCAACATTTTCAACAAAACAAATATTATTATTATTATTTATTATTATTATTATTACTTGATTTCTTTATTTGTGCTTGCTGTTTAGAAATTAAGAACTGGAAAATTTCCATTCTTGAATTCACTGAAATGTTGTGTGTGTATGTGTGTGTGTTTGTTTATGTGGTTTATGAGGACACAAATTTGTATAATGACATGGGTATGACATAGGTATTACAATATGAAGATGATTTATGAGGACTTTTTCAGTGTCCCTGTAATTCAAAAGGCTTAAAAAATATACTAAATGGTGTTTTAAGGGGAAGATTTATGTGTAGGGTCAGTGTAGGGCAATATCACATACAGTCTGTACAGTATAAACACCATTACACCTATGGAGAGTCCCCATAAATTACAAAAACCAACATATGGGTGGGTGGGTGGGGGGGGTTTGCTGTCAGTGAAAGATATCTTTGCCCCCTAATCGTTCGTAGACGTTATGCCATATGAGTGGCAGGGATATTTCTTCCATATCAGTGACAGAAAAGGGATAAGGTAAATCCCATGCTGCAATTGTGTCACTCAGGATGGACATATCAAATGTCTATCATAACTCCTTGTCAGGAGAATAAACCATCTCATCATCTTTCTGGAAAGCAAACAAAAAAACAGCCTGATAGCAACTGAACAATAACTGTAATCAATTGATTTATTAAGTTTACAATAAATATACAATATAGTTTACAATAATATAAAATATATAACACTTTTAACTTATGGAATATATATATTATGTATGGTGTGCATATTTGAATACAGCCAAGCCTTTCCAGTAAAGCACTAGATAATAGAAGTCAATAGAAGTCTGTAAGACAAAGCATTGACTAATATAAATGAGATATAAATGAGATATAATATAATGTGATAAAATAACTTGCTTAGTCTGTCTGTGTTATAGATGCTGTCTTTCACTTCTTGTCTTTTGTATATTAAGTTCATGGATAACAGAAAGAGAATTTATAAGAACATTCCACTCAACGTAAGTACATATTGGTTGTACATATAACCAGAAGTAAAGCTTAGAAAATAAGTCCTACCTAAGATGACTGAGAACTTTACTTTTCATATATGACAAGACTGCAGACTGCCCCTTTCAATTATAACAAATTATAACTAATTTCCTCTATAGACTAATATTGTAAATTTTTATTTGTTTTACAAAATGAGGAACCAGGAACATTCTTTTTCAAAATGTAATTTAGCTATTTCTCTCTCTCTCTCTCTCTCTCTCTCTCTCTCTCTCTATATATATATATATATATATATATATATATAAAGTACTGTGCAAAAGTCTTATGGCACTATTTCACCAACAAAAAATGGTTTTAAGTCGGTTATTTCTATCTTGTGCGGTAGCGTGTCAGTTGGAAGTATCAGTTTACATTTTCAAACATTATTTTTGTCACTAATTGTAATAATGCACTGAGATTATTGTCTGCACAAGTAGTCTGAAAACAGCCAGTGCACCAAACAGAGATCTGATCTGATCATCATAAATCCAGAAGAACTGTGGCAATGTCTCCAAGATGTTTCAAGTTTATTTCTTCTGCTGAACACAAACTAATGTATTTTGAAGAGTGTTAGGAAACAAACTGTTGATAGTGTCCATTGACTTGTGGCAAAAATGGATACTTTCAATTGTTAAGGTTCTTTAAAATATCTCCATTTGTGCTCAGCAGAAGAAGCAAACTCATAAGGGTTTGTAACAAGTGGAGGGTGAGTAAATGATGACTAAAATCAGTAAACTATTCTTGGAATAATGCTTGACCAATCAAATTTAAGGGCTGAAATTGACTGTTGTATGATCAGAATTGTAATACTGTCATTTAAAAAAAAAGAACACTTAATAAACATGTATGACACATAAATAGCTTAATGTAACTAATGTAATTGTATTTCTATTTTAATTTATTGTATTTATTATTCTTTATTTTATTATTACGATTTTTTTTTTTTTTTTTTTGGCCTTACATGCTTTCTATGTATTGGAAGTTAATTGACACAAATCTGCCCAGTCTTTTAAAGACTAATCATGTAGGTTAAGTAAGGGCAAAGATAATCCGTATACTCTCAATTCAAGTTGATCCGACACAATCGGACGTCCTGCCTGTAAACGCAGTCAACCCAGATCGACCATTCCCTGCAAAGTCTAATTATGTAGCTTCGGTGAACGTACAGATAATGCGTAAATTCGGACGCCTTGGCATGCGCCATACGTCCATCTGTGCATTACTGTGATCCCGATAAGCTTCTCGGAGTTGTCCCTGCAACGTACCATGTCCGTTCTGACTCGTTTGTGCCATCTACAGATTTGCACAGCTCTGGAGAGCTTTTGATCACCGTCTGCACGCGTTCGATTCATGTTTCAACTGACCTGCGCCTCTTCTTTTTAAAACTATAGGCTCATTCGCTTTCCTCGGGGTGTTTCTGGATATCGCTTTAGTTTGCGAACGGAATTGCCTGTACGTTAATGGATTCACTATTAAACAATGGAGAAACAAACAGCAACTGAAATACGGGAATAAACGGGTGGCGTTCGAAGAGGAATACACAATTTAACGAGAGATCTGGGATAACTGTCTGATCTAGAAGTGCGTGTGGTCGTCAACTTGGTGGAAACTACACAAGGATGGTGTGTTAGGACTCGGATTTCAGCGCAGGTCGGTGTGCAAAAGAATGCACCTTGCTTCGTTTCTCTTTTCTTTATACGATACAAGAAATGATGTATTGAAAACGCAAAGGCTTTAAAGCGCCTCCGTTTAGAATCAAGTGGAATCAAGGCGAATGGATACGTCTCCAATGTTTAAGGTAGGTGAAGGGCTTGTCACGCTGATTATTGAGCATCTGTCATTTGTTAAAAAAATAAATAAATAAAAATAATAATAATAATAATAATAAAAATTATTCCAAAACCATTACTAACACATCGACACAGCTTTTTGCGTTTTTACATCAGTTAACGCGTTCAGTCGATTACAGTTGTACAGAAACTCCGCATTTGACGTGCTCGTTTTAACTACATATCACCATCGATCCTGAAGATGGATTCTTGCACTTCCAAAAACGTATAATAAGATATGTGTGTTAAGGAAAGTTGAGTTTACTAAAAATATACAAGATGTCCATCATTGGTCCCTTTTAAGCGTTCGTTGAAAATTCAAGAATTTCGGTTTGCTTCCCAGCATAATTACCAGTTGGAATTCCTCACGGTTATATTACTTCTATGATGTCCTGACCACCTTGTGGTTTTCACGCCTATAATTCCGTTGGTATAAATGTTGATGGGATTTGGTGTTGTTTGAGAGGTAAAATCTGCCTCATTCTGAAGGCTTATTAATAATTGCTGCTTTTCATTGTGTTATTTCCAGTGCACAAACAGACAATATATAATTCACATAGTGTTATGTAGTAAGCTTATGCAAACTGATACCGTTTGTACTTACCTGTGTTCATGGGAGTGGTAGTTGAGTTTCTAATCATGGCTGCATACTTCTTCTATTGCACTTGCTACAATGCTATTATAACCTTGTAAAACATATAATTCACATGCACTGGGTGGCCATCAAGTGGTGAGTTCACACTGGCTCAGATAATTATAGTCTTTGCAAAACGCACCACACAAGAGCGCAGAGGAACGGAGAGACTGGGATATTTCAGCACCACGGACAGCACCTGAGTCTAATTTCACTTGCTTGCCATTGCCTCATTGCACAAATATCCACCAGTAGATCACAAAGATGCCACCTGAATGAGAGAATTGTTTTATGGGACCTTAATGAGACTCTCTGGCAGATGTCAATGATGATTGGGAAGGCACAAAGAGCATTCACCTTGAGGGCCAGCTCATGCAGCGTGTCAATGTCTGAGGAACAGATTCATTAGATGAACAAGCTTCTAGCACAAAGCCAATTTGATTAGGACTCACGTGCACTGCAGCTCTAATAAATTCCCTCCCTTTGTGTTTGCTCCCAACCTTTCCAAATATAACTGAGAACAAAGGCTGCAATTGTCAAGAGTAGTAAATGTAACAGCAGCTGAAGCCTTTAGAGGATTGATTAGTTTGCTGTATCTATAGTTCCAATGTATAGTATAATATTTAAAAGAATAGTTCACCCAAAAATGAAAATTCTTTCATCATTTACTCACCCCCAAGTAGTTCCAAACCTGTATGAATTTCTTTTTTCTGCTGAACACAAAGTAAGATATTTTGCAGAAAGTTTGTAACCAGGCTGTTTTGGTCACCATTGACTTTCATAGTTAGAAAAATACTATGGAAGTCAATGGTGCCCCAAAACAGCCTGATTACAAACCTCTTTTGTATTTGGCAGAACAAATACATTCATACAGGTTTGGAACTACTCGAGGATGAGTAAATGTTGACAGAATTTTCATTTTTAGCTGAACTATTCCTTTAATTAAGCATTGAACCATGTTAGTTTGATGTGAAAATGCTAGTGCACACAAACCAGAATAAATGTCTCAAGATTATATCATCAAATTGAAACCATAGGGTCAGGAAAGTGATGAGAGTTCAAACCAGTGGTCAACTTTTAGAGCCACTTCACCTCTCAGACAATTGCTTCCAATTGGCCTCTGATTAACCTTACATCCACCTTCTTAGCTTAGACTTAGCCACTTAAAAGGCTCTCATGCCATTCCAGTGGGCTGGACAGATGGTTTGCCATCTTTTCATGGGCTGCTCGAGCATAGCAGGGCTCATGTACTTGTTTCCCCCCTCAGTTGGTGTCAGTGTAAGACTGCTGACACAAATTTCCCATGGTGCCACCATCATTTGTATGCCAGTGTGCTTTGAACTGCTCAGCCTCATTTGTCTTCCCTATATCTAATATATGCAGTTAAGCAGTTATTCTATAGAAAGCGATGCAAATGGTATATTGAATGGTGGTTTCCATTTCAATAGTTAATTCCGTGGTTTCAGTAAAATGTGTGGGCGTGCATATGAGGTCACTATGTCTGATTGAAAATTTCAGTTCATCTGCTCCTTGCTGTACTGCTCATCTTAAGCAGCTGACATTATCTAGACTAAGACTGTGTAATCTCTGTCTGTCGGGCAATTATAATTTGAATTCTCAGAAGACAGAGATTATGCAAACTGTGAAAGGGCACTCCAGACTAAGATTCAGCTAAAATCTACTATAAAAATGCTGTAGAGACCTCTGGGTTCTTAACTGACGTCCACTCAATCAGAGGAACGTCGGGCTAGAAGTGCTGCCAACCTAATCTCTGTGACTGGCAGTAAAATACTTACACTGCCTTAGCCCACAGGGGATTAGGGAAATTTCCCTAATGAACTTACAGTTAAAGCCTCTCACCCACTGGACCCAATTTACAGAGCCCTCTTTGAACCACCCTGGACCCTGCATATAAATGCATCAGTCTGGAGTGAGTATCATGCCATTGCTTTAAAATATATTTTCCAGGACTCGTATAATTTTTTTATAACATAGTTTTATAAAACAATTACAATTAAAATAATAATTAAAAAAAAAAAACATGAAGAAATGAATTATTAATGAATAAATGCAAATTATGCTAATTTATTTAGAATGCAATAATAAATGTATTGTAATCATAACTAATATGATATGATAAATTGATATTAGAACATATCTACATGTATTTACATGTATTTGTATTCATATAATTTAATTTATACAAAATATATTCGGTATATAAATATAAATTTTTTCTTAATCTTAATCTTAAATTTTCTTAAACTTTTCACAATTAATCACATCCAAACTAAGAGTTTTTGCTCACATAATATATGTGTGCGTACTCTGTAAATGTATTTGCATAATAAATATAAAAAGAACAGTTACACATTCTATGTAAACAAAACAAAAACTTTTGGATGTGATTAATCACGATTAACCACTTGACAGCACTAATATGTATATATACATACATACACACAGCACTATAATTTCAAAAGAAAAACCCTGTACTGTTTTTTATTTATTGTTCTTAATATATTTTTTTTTATATCTGTTAAGTATATGTACTTAATAAATATTATATATACTTAAAATGTAAGTACTTCATACAGAGTGATAGATCAGGTCTCCATGCCTGATAATATTTAGGATCCAGCCCCGGATGCCAGATCCCGTCAGAAAATATCAGGTAGTCCAGTAACAGAACAATTAGTAAGCAGAGCAATTGATTTCCGAAATGAGTGTTTAACAGTCTTATGTCAGTCAAGATGTTGACAGAGAAAAGCCAGAGAAGAGCAAAAGCAGTAGACAAAGTGATGATGGTAAAAAGTAACAGAGTTTATTGAGCAATCTTAGTTGTGTTTGTCTCAATGTTCAAAGTTTCTCTGACCAGTACAAATTCAACATCTCATAAATTTTGGGCTTCCATACACATTTCCCCTTACCTGTCTCTAAACATACAGACAAAACAGTTAAAGAAATCCCACAAACATTAGATTGAACAACAATGAAAATACAAAGGAAAAATTAAAAAAAATATAAAATATAGAAACATAATACATAAATGAATAAATCGCTTATTAAATAATATGATTTATCATAATTAATTATATATTGATCAAAAATAAATTATATAAATGATTAGTGATTAAAGAATGATTATGTAAATGATTATAAATGAATAATAGTAAAAAAAAAACATAAACATAAACATAAAAACACAACTAACAATTTTAGCATCTACGGATTCTTCAGATTAAGCTTTGGGTTTGGTTTGGGTTTAGCTGCTTAACTACTGTTATTACTATGGTAACTATAGTATTAGAGCATTACTATGGTACATGTGGAGTGTGACTATGTCACCTTATAATAAAATGTTATTATAAAAAAATAAATGTATAATTATATTTTTAGGGAATTTAATTTTTTTCCCCCTAAAATTATAATTAAACAATTTTCTATTCTGTTTAATACATCTGCATCTGAATGAGAGTAAATCTGCTGTTTATATTGGCCATTCTGAAACAGCTTTCCCACATTCTGTAAGCATTTTGTCATCATCTAGTGTCTTATTATAAAAGTAATGTGTCATGACCAATAATACTGCCTTTGGTAGCAAAAGATCATGACCATCAGATCTGATAATATTTTCTGGGTTCTACAGTATACAGGGTCAGATACAATCATTTTTATAGCCATTGTGAAAGAGGAAAAGGCAGTGTGTGTACAAATGTGTGGCGGTGTCTAAGTATGTGTGCATGGTCAAGTCAACATTTTAAGCTGTCAAATATATTTTTAACAGCACTTTTCACAATACACATTGTTTCAAAGCAGCTTTACAAAAAATCATATTTAGCAACAATAAAACTAATCGAGCATTAATACTGTATGTGCAATATAGTATATTGCATGCAGTATACTTTTAAAGTATGTCCAACAATTGTGAGGAAAATGTAATCTAAAAAAAAAAGGAAGAAAGAAAGATACCATATTTAGACAGTGTGTGAATTTCGCAGTGTGTACTTCTCTTTTTGAAGATCAGCAATAAATAACTTAATGGACTCATTGATTGGTGTTTGAAAATGCTCCCAGACATTCCTTAATTACACAGAAGAAAAACATCCACTTAGACTGCTTTCACTGCATAATAAATCCTAGCAGAACTCTAGCCTATTATTTTTATGCCTAACCAAAAACTTATTCATATATAAATCAACACAATTGTCTTGCTGAACATGTTAAGTGTGCAAGCTGACTATGAGAATTTTAATATCGTATGGTCTGATATATGTATGTATGTATGTGTGGCATATGCATCCGCAAACAAGCACTGGCCATTTTCTTTTGACTATGCCACAGAAAAAAAAAGTGTGTTCAGGATATCACATGAACTTAAACCTTTGATCTAGATCATGATGTTAAATTGGATCCAGTGAGGTGGCCCTCAGCATAAGCCATTTACTGGTTTTTACTGTCCATTAAAAAGATTGTGATCACTTTCCTTTTGGGGAAATGAACTGATCTCGGGTCAGATTTGATGATAAAGGTGATGATGAAGAAGCGGCTTTTAAGAGCTGATTTCTGACAAAGGCAGAATATAACTGGAGCAATGGCACCTCAGGGACAGTGAATGGAAAGGAGCTAGGCCATGCCCTGCAGCCACATACTGAATTAGAGACCCCCCCAGGGACTCGGGGGAGCAGTTCTCATCTCACCGTGAAATATAAGAACATCATTACCCCCACCCACGATCAGAGGTTCCTAAAGAGATGAGGCTTCTGTGCTCACGTTCAGGCATGGAATAGTGTCGGGTTTAAAACTTAATTTCCCCACAATATAAAAGGACCCTCAGGCATGTGCTATTTGCATAACTAATGCTAAGATTGCACTATAGTTGTTTAGTGTAAATATTATTAATATTGTTCCACTGTTCCACTGGGCATTTAGAGTCAATCATATACAAATGATATGCATGCACTAATATATATATATATATATATATATATATATATATACATATATACAGTATATACACACACAACTGTGGTCTATTCTGAGAGGCTTCCAGGGAATATTATCTATGCTGCTTCTACGGTACACTGCCCTCCAAGTTTTGAAACCCCCTTGAAAAGTGGGTTTTTGGACAATATTGGCATGAATCCTTTTCAATTTGTGATCATTTTGCACTGATAAGGGACAACACAAACTACAAAAACATTTTTTTCTTTTTACATAAACAGTTTATACATAGAAAATACTTACATTTTCGATTAATCAAAATATCCACCATGAGCAGCTACTACAGCTCATTATTCATTTATTTATTCTAACATTTATTTGATATATTACTCCAAGCCTCCTGAAGGATTGCACAAAGATGATTTACACTGGTTGGACACTTCTTATGGACATCACGGCCCAGTATGTATATATTGCCTTTTTTATGCAATCAACATTAAAATTATTATTGCTGGTCTTTAATGATAATTTTAGAGTAATTTAATGTACAGTGTTTGCACCAAAAATTATAAGGATTTATGCTGATATCCAAAACCACACTTTGAGTGTTTCCAAACTTTTGGAGGGCAATGTATTCTGATTTTAGGACATTGTGGCATGTAAGGGACATAGCAGAACATTATATATTGCTAGGGTGCTCTGTGTTTTGTCTTTCTGAAATCTTTTGACTGTATAGTGCACACCTCCTTTGCAGAGAACTGCAAAATCGGAAATACTGTGTCGTGATGACACAAGAAGTGTGTGCATGTTTTGTACTTTGTTTGAATTTTTATTTATTTACTTTTAGTTTCAGTTACCGATAATAAGCAGTCAGCATGAAACTGAAGTTGTGATCTGCTTTTCTTTCCAATTGTGAATGAAAAAAACAACAACAAAAAAAACCCACTGTAGACCGGGACTTTTGTTTCCATCAAAAATTTATTGTATCATGTGATTGTCATCATTCGCTATTGCTGCAATTTCATGGTGACTTTAAGGTACTGCAATTCAGTAACACCACAGATAATACTGAAACTCACAAACTCTAAACAGTCTGTCAAGATCATGTTTCAACAACATTTATAATTTAAAATAATCAATATCATCTGACAACATTATCATAATTTTTTTTTTTTTATTTTGTTCAAACTATTGTTCATGCTGGTCCAGTCAATACACGTGTGTTCTTCAGTAAACAAATATACTGTAGCATATTAGCTCATTAAGGGAAATGTATATAAATAATTACTATTAATTATGAATAATTGCAATTATTTATATCAGCTGCCAGTAGTAAGTGTAGCAGAATTACCATCAACTAATCTGTTCATTCAGTGAACATATAGTGTAAGGTCATATAAACTCTAAGAAGGTATATTTTCGTGGCCACAGGAGAATTCCTTTATAAGAGCATGTAGCAAGGGTCGAAATCGTAAAGGGACATTAATTTGCAAGGCAGAAACAGAAACTCATGTAATTTGTGCAAAGGTTTTATTAACTCTACGTTAACTCACATAGTTGAACACACAAGTATAAATACACTCACACATGGGGAAAGTGCAAAGAAGGCTTAAGGGTAAACCATTAGGAAAAGCCAAAATTGAAGTTATGAAAAGAGAGTCAGTTGACCACCTGTAAAACCATCAGTGCCGTTTCATAACAGGTTCCATAACTAATACTAAACCTCTGTTTCGTTTAGTTATATGTACGATACTTGCATTGCCTCGTTGGTGAGGGTCCGATGCAGTCTCGAAGTCCTGATGGTTCCAAGGTTGGGATTGGCAATCATGTTCTTTCTACTTTGAAGAGTGATGAATTCCAAGAGATGTCCTTACTCTGATGATTGGTAGATGCAGTTGCATCGGTCCCGAGGGCTTAGCCAGAAGACGAGAGAGATGGTGGGGGTCCAGCATCCAGAAAAAGTAAAAAAGCGAGGTGGGTCACCGCCATGGGGCCTTTTGAAACATGTTGAGGTCACATCTCTTGTGGGTCAAAGAGCCATTAGTGTGTTGATCTTTTGGAGGGAACTTTTTTGGCTCTTTGTTTCTAAGCATGGTAATTTGCATATGTACTGGATTGGAGGTTGATATACAAATTAGAAGAGATTCTTAAAACACTGAATGTTACAAAGATATGAACATATAACACACACTCTCAATTAGATCGTCTGAAGACGAGTCCTTAGATACCAAACACAAAATGTGTTGATATTATGAGGTGATACTAGCTAGTGATCTATCATAAACATGCATAAAACAGTATACCATACACAAGACGATATACAAGGACAATAACAATATACACAATGACCTGAAGGATATGTGTTCACTCAGAGAAAGTTTTCCTGTGAGTTAATATAGGGAAAAGTCCATTGTTTTTTCAAAAAGGAGACCTAGTCAAAGTTGCTTCGTTCACATTGCTTCAAGCAATAAGCCAGTGTTATCAGTCGGTTGCCATGGAATCAGAGGCCTGTTTTGCCTTCCTGAGGTGTTAGCTGCCTTTTGGGGGAAGGGTCCACAGACCCTCATAGTTGCAGTTTGAGTTACCCCTTGGGCTGGTAAAGTGGTATTAAAGATTATTTGTTAAATGTAACAAATAGTTTGCGCCTGATTGGTTCAAATGCTACAGAAAAGATAAACGAGCAAAAGAACAAAAACTGGATAGTGGGTGACTGACAAGAGTACCCTGTGCAAATGAGTTTGAGGGGTTTAAATCAATGAAGAGTGCCACACAGAGCAAATGAAAGGATGCTTGATGCTTTCTGTCAAGCATGAATGAAGTGTAATTGTATGGGGCTGCTTTGGCGCTGGTGAGCTGGGAGATTGATACAGAGTGCAAGGAACAAGAAAGGTTACCGTTCTATTTCACAACGTCATGCCATCCCCTGTGGTCAGCACTTGATTGGTTCAAATTTCATCATGCAGCACTGCGAAGATCCAAAGCTTACTTCTGAACTATGCAAAACCTATTTGGGGAAGAAACAGGGAGCCAGAGTACTGTCTTTGATGGACTAGCCTGCACTATTGCCTGATTTAAACCACACTGCGCTCCTGTGGGATGCGCTTAAGTGTAAGGTCAGAGAAAAATGCCCTACAAGCCGGTCGCACCTCTGGGAAGTGCTACAGAAGGCGTGGGTTGAAATTTTCCATCAAAAGCTTCCAGCTAGAACATTTTCTGAAAGCTGTATTAACTGCAAATGAAAAATTTCAAAGAATAGAATAAGTGTAGAATTTATCTATCTGTCTATCAACGTGCCAGTTTCCATCTAAACATGAACATGTTTAGGTAATTCAAAGCTTCTAAATGATTTTCCATACTATGATGCTCTAAATAACATACAGCAGGGCCATTACTGGACATATTGTGTTTCCTCCACATCATCCAGAAATATACGCCCTTCCCCCAACATACACATCTTCTAGCATCCCTCCTATTGCTTGGTTAGATGCATCTCCACCTTGAGACGACCTTAAACTAGACCATTACTGCCCTTTGTGCTGAAATCTATTCATAGCAAACTGACCAGTGTTCCTACTGCACATCCAACCCAGTCTCATGCAAAAAACACCACTATGGTGCAGCATATGTATGAATATGAATATGAAACACACATTTAACAAACCTATGTGCTTGGGGTAACCAGACTGGTCAAAGTGAGACTATACAAATGCATACAGGTTAGCTACAAATTTGACAAAATGAAACAGTTACAAATTGCCAAACTTGTTACAATTTTTGTAACAAGTCTAACGTCATTAATTTGGGTTTTTCACAAGGGGAGTGGATTTTAATGAAATTTCATTAAAATAAACTTGCGCTTGTGATGCAAATGCACCAAGCCAACAGTCAGTCATCAGTCAATGCTGAGCATCTGTCAGCTCAGATTGTATGCTGTGTTCCACAACAGTGGCACTAGTCAGACCCTGACACTGGCTTTTTGGCCTGATTGAGCATGTTGAATCATGTGGTGTCCCAAAACCTTTGTTAGATAACTACGATCACAAGTTCGGTTGACCTATATTGACTTTTATTTAGTTGTTTTTGGGAAGCAAATCCCTGATTTTCAACACATTCTTACTCTCAACTCACCACATATTGATGCTTGGTCAGTCGCATTTTGACACTCAAAGTATGACTTTAGAGTAATTTTTCCATGTGGAGGGTCCTCCGTTGTTCACAGTTGTCTTAATGTATTGGTTTGCATGTAAAATATACGGATACGGACGACGGGACGGGTGGGCGGGACAGACGGACAGGTCCGGCCGAAAGAGAGAGACGGGGGAATCGCTCGGAACCGGGGGATAATGCAATTGGTCACGGGACACACAAGAGTCAATGGCATTTCACAAGCTAAAGGCTAAAGTAACACTTCTTATGGAAGTATTTTTTGAAGTTGATCACAGACTGCAGACACAGGATGAGCTTTACGGCAGACGAAGACAGTGATCGCATCTATTCCTCTCACAAATCAATTGTTTTGCCTCAGAAAGACTTGGAATATTAATATTTTTTTAATAAATAATAACGGTATCTGCCTGTTATATCTTGTGTTTTATTGACAAATGGTAAGTGTAAGCAAACAAAGAATCAAATAAGAATCATTTAAGATCATTTAAGAGTCGGTCTGTGATTCAGTGAACGAGCCGTATAGCATCAACTCTGTGCTGGATATTAAAATCCAAATTATAGTGTAAACACTATTAATAAGCACAGTAACAATATCGACAGTTTAAGACATTAACTTGTAAGCACAAAACACAACATACGTCTCTTTTCAATTATAAATATGACTTTATTGGATAAACCTAAGACACATTTACTAAACTAACACATAAACACATGCCTTCACACATTCGTTTGAGTTGCAGGAAAAGAGAAAGTGAGGAAAGAGTGAGTTTAAGAGAATGAAAATGTGAGATCCCAATTTTACAGCAATAAGTGCTATTGCATCGACTTGAACAACCATCCATCAAAAGATTAACTCTTGCATTGAGTTTGTCAATGAGGTTAGAATTTGTATCAATTTCACTAGTTCAGCCTGAATCTGGAGGTGTGTGCTTGTGTTGCTTTTGTGCTACGGGATTCCTTCTGTGGTCCTCGCTGCAGAAAGGAGTTTCCTGAGGTTGTTGATTGGCTGGAAGTCAGTCATCATGGAAGTCTTGGGAGGCCGATGAATGGGCGGAGAATTGGAGACAAGGCAAACAAAACTTAACTTAAATGAACTCTCACGGAAAGAAAAGAAAGTAAAGAAATAAAGTAACGAGACTAGATTGGTTTTCTTCTCATCGTGGCTAGGCAGCAGCAGGCATGCAGGCTGGAGCCGCTGGAACTGCTCTTAAAGAACGCACAATGGGATGAAAATCATGACTAAAAGCCAGTTGAAACTTGACTAAGAGCTGAGGCTAAAAGCTGAAGCTAAGAGCGTAATTTGAATCAGGGTCTGGCGATATTTCTCTTCCCCAAATCCTAAATCCAAGTGATATCTCATCAGTCACATGGTCTGAATTTTCCCGCTCTTGCAGAATATAATTTTGGATGTGATTTCTATAACATGAATATGATACATTTGACTAAGATTTGGTGGGAAGAAACATTTCAAGCAAGAAGATTGAAGCAAAAAACCATTCTAAACATGGATATTAAACTATAAGCCATTTAACAGTTATTCAAAATACATATACAATGAGTGATTAACACATGATAGTTCAAGGTGTGGGTCACATATAATATGCAGTTATGCATATCAGTGATTTAAGTCCTGTTTAGTGTATTTTAAGCCTGGATAGGCAAGAAAAAGCAGTTTTGTGCCAGTTCTGTGAATGTGAGGGCAGGTTTTGTGAAGACCAGAGTTTAAAGGTCTCATCAGGAAATTCAGTCTGGTCCTGAGTTGGGGGATGGAGATCCATCCAACAAAATCTTTAATTATTTTACCCATGCAATGATAATG
>JAUCMR010000124.1:125068-137665 GCA_032357425.1 Enteromius argenteus | reverse complement strand
CCATGTCTCCTGATAATATCTCCCAAGGGTTAATAACACCTATTATAACTACGCTGACATATAGTATGACTGCAACAGTTGTGCATAATGTTATCATTCTTGTTTTGCTCCATACGACTTATGCCATGACCGTCTTGCTTGCTCTCACCTGTAAGCGTCGCCCAGGAGACAGAGAACTCTGATATTGCCTTTGTTTTGACAGTGTGTCATCTTTTTATAAGTGATTTATTATTTTTTTTTTTTGGTACATGTTCTGTCATCCCACTTTCTCGTCAGCCACTTGAATATTTTTTAATTTGATAAAAATGTCACATTGATGGCAAGGTTGAAAAGAGCAGTCAGACTGTAAAAAAAGTTCATTGCAACTTTAGATTAATTCAAAAGTTCCAATTTGACAATCAGTGGTTGGTAGTAGGTAGTTTTTTGCTTTCTGACACTGGCAAATAATATTGCCGTATTCAAACATTGCAACACACTGGGGAACTTCAATTTTGTGCATGAGGTCAGATTTGGGTTTAGGGTTTTGTAAAGTGCTGACTTTGCAATTATTTTTACAAGATTTGGGGCTTTTTGTGTAGTAGACACATTAATTTAAAGCACATTATGTCATAGAAAATTGCATTCCATGTCAAGTACTGGAATTAGTCACACTTTGTGGCCCATAGATCTGAACATCATAACACACAAACAGATTTAACACAAATGTACGTGAAAAGAACATGTCATACCTTCTCATAATTTCTTTTTAAACGCTTTGTAGTTACAGGGATGGTTGTCGTAATTATCACAACAAATATTCGCTTATGGAATAAGAAACTGATTTCAGGCAAAACACATCAGTCCTGTTGATGTCAGCGAGCTCATAATCCTTCATTCCACAATATAAAGACAGACAGTGCATTGCATGAATGAAGCTAACTGTATGAAAACACAATCCTGTCTTTCTCTGGTTTACACAATTAACAAATGTGATGCAATAATGACCGGTTTGCATTTTAAATTCTTTATCTAGTTTAGTGACTCTAAATAAATTCTATTAGACAAGGTCATAGTACTTAAATGCCACACTGTTTTGCTCTGAGCTAACACACAGAAACACTTGAGAAAAATATACAGTTGTAAAGTGTATCTGTATTATTTATTTATTTATTTATTTAGAGAGAGATGCTATAATCTTTAATGAAAAAGAAATTGGTTTAACTCTGTCCTTTCCAAAACATAATTTTACAGTTTTCTGTGTTTTCATATTTTCTGAAATTATACAGCTTTTTCAAGATCAAAACACAGGTGAAGAAGAAGCAGAAACAAGTGAAAGCATGCATATGTAAGCAGACACATATATAAAATGAAAATCAAATATTTATTGGCATATAAATAAAAACTGATGTATGCTATGTCATCCAAGGAAGCGGTACATAACTGTGAAAACTTTGGGGGTGTTAATCTACTCTATCTACATTTTGATCATAGTTCTGAAACTTTTTGTCAAAGAATTAAAAATCACAGAGAAGCATTGGTAAACATTACACTACCCCACCTTTCCATTTTTACAGTGTTAATAACACCAAAGATAAACAACTGAAATTGAATTTAAAACACAGTTAAAAAAGTAATATTTTTGTGGTGTGTAGATAAAGACAGAATTGCATTTCCTTTTGAGAGTGTGTTGATGTGAGGCTAACAGGGTCTAATTTGAGTGCGAATAGGTGACGTGTTAGTGCATTCTCACCTGTGTGTAAAGTCTGCCATCTGCTCCTCGGCTGTCCGGATGACTGGAAGCTGTCTGATTATAAGTAAAGCTCGTCTCAACTTGCTGCCAGTGAGGGATGAAGTGAACATCAAAGCTTAAGCCAGACTGTGTCCAAACAGGGCTTAGATCTGTCTCTCTATGCTTACCAGTGCTCCAGGGTTCTTTGACTAATATGAAATGGAGAGACAAAGCCGGCCCATCATACAGGCAGCCACCTAGGGCCCTGACATGTCTGGGGGGCACCCCAAGGTGGTTCATAATAAATAAGCAGATCATTACTTCCTACACAAAGATCTTCTTGTCATAAAATATATACTGCTGGGCCCCACTTCATAATCTCATCTAGGGCCCCACAAAATACTGGTAGCAACTCCAATATGCAATATGTTCATACAGTGTATGGAGAGATTTCTTCTTCATTTTCTTACTGTTATATATTCAATGCCATTGCATATTAGCTGATATTTAAATCTGTCTTTATATGATCTGAATTCCAGATTAATACTACAGCGAGTTGCATAACTACTGTATGTTTCAATATTTTTTTATCATACCTTTTATTAATACATCTAAATATGTATTTGTGTTAATCAGTATTTTCGTATTGCAGTTCATAATCTGTATTAAAATGGTTTTACTATGGTTAAAGGGGTATTTGTCTAAGAACACCCCAAAAGTAATTATCATGTAACTTCCACACCTTGCGGTGAATTGCCAGCCTGATCTCATGTTTAAACGTAGGTATTAATATGTTACATTTACAAGCATAAAACGTAAATTTTTGTACGTTTTTACTGATGCTAAAACGTACAATTTAGATGTATTTTAATGTTTAAAATGTATAAATGGCTGCGTATTTTTTTGTTAAAATACGTAAAATAGTTGTGTATATCTTTTATATAATTAAGATATTTTTATCAGTGCATTTTTATCCATTTGTCAATGAGCAATTTAGATTTTTAGAACCCCTAACCAACCCTTTTTATAGAAAATATGCATTTCTAACATTTTATCAATAAGCGATTTAAATTTTTTGACCCCTTAACCTACCCCCAAACCTAAAATAATTATTTTTGCAACAACATAGCATTTAAAAATATTTTTATATTCGCTAATCCCACTCCTATAACTATCTCTATAGAGTATAAGAAAAAACATGACAGACAAATAAATGCAATTACAATCATTTATTTATTGCAAAAATGTCAAAAGCAGTACCAAAAGTAACCCAAATGATGATATTTTGCAGCCACATTCTCTGGCGGAATACAGTAGGTTTGTATAAGGTGCAAAGCAGAATATATGTTGTTAATCGTTGAAAATTGTATCCAGTTTATCTTCCCGATCCTCTCTCAGTGAACTTGTGAAGACGCGCGCTTAATTCGAATACATTTCACCAGAAACATGGCATGTCACAATCTGTAATGAATGCAAGCGAGAGCCAAATGAGCGTTCGATTATCCTGGTGTAAAATGTATCGCTTGAAGCGGCAGAAAAGGCATCACCGAATAAAGGCTTGGATTTGGGTGTGTTCCTCGTAATCGTATGCATGCGAAAGAGCATGATTACAGTTCACGAATAAAATCATTATCATTCATTTCATTTTGTAGTTGTTGCGTTTTTGGTGTATTCACAGAATGTCAGAGAAAACCCCTAATTGTACGTTTTAGTGCCTGTAAAAACGTAAGTAAATGTATGTTTTATAGAACAAAATTTTACGTAAAATGCATACAAATTATCATGAGATCACGTTGTGCCAGCCGTGAATCAAATGAGATCATGTTAGAGTGTTTTAAATTAAACTGGAGATACTGCATTCACTGTTCTGTTTAGCTAATTCAAACATCCTGTTACATCTTGTTAAACTGACATCAATTATACATGTTTCTTATAGAGCACATTTCATTATTCAAAGTGCACAATAAGAACTAGCAGCATATTCTCACAACTATGTCGTATTCAAGCATATTCACAGGTTTTTACATAAACGCACATCTGAAGACTAAATGAAATGTTGTAAGACAAAATATACATATACCTACATTCACCAATATAGTATTAGAAGTATCCTGTATGTGCTGGGTTTGAAAAATGCGTTCTCTACAAGTTAACCATTTCTTTTTATCTGCTGATGTTCATTTTGGATTTTTTTTTTCTTCTACAAAATGAGAACAGGCTGGAAAATTGCCATAAATTGCGGACTCAACAGGAGTGTGATTCTTTTTCTTTCTTTTTTTTTTGTTCAAGTGTTGCCTGTTTTTGCTTCATTTCCCACAAATCTACAACAAAAGAAACACTCATGCTCACATCTAAAAATATGTGTCAGAAACACACCAACAGAAAATTACATATCAGTCTAGTTCTTCATTTTAGTTTTGTGTGTATTATATTGCCAAATAACCAATGTATAGCCTTTTAGCATGCACAAATTAAAACACAGGTTTATAATTTAAAAATAAAATAAAATGTAATAAAATAAAATAGACACAGGCACATGGCATTAACAGGCACTGAACTAATTTTGTTAAATACTAGTTTTGTTATGAAGTGTACTTGGAAAGTGAACGAAACTTGAGACGAAAACAGGCTGGGACAAACAACAGCAAACAGGAATGGCATCCCGTTCTGATCTTCGATCAGCAAACAATATCCAGCGAGCTTGACAAGAGGGGTAATCCGAGAACAACAAGGCTAGGGTAAATCCAAGATGTGATAAATGCTAAACAATACTCTGTGATCTGAGCAGGAACTGAGTGGGTGTTAAATAGTGTGTGTGATTGGTCACAGCTGTGTGTTCAATCAGTGTAATGGATGATGGGAAATGTAATCCAGGGTATAGTGCAGCAGTCTGTGTGATGTGAGAATTACAATAGTAGGATAACTACTATATTACTATCTTGTGGCAATTGGACGGAAGGCCACTGACCAGATTCATGACAGTACGATTATGTTCTTTCATGAAATGGCAAACTTGATCATAGATTTGGCATATTTCCTCTACCTAAGGAAAAGAGGCAAATTGCAAACCAAGTGGCTGAGCAGCTGTATGCAAGCCTCATATTAAATGCAATGTCAGGTGAACATTACCTACCTGACTGCATTGTGCCAAGAAAAATAATGGCATAGGGCTACACCTTTGGGATGAACTGGAAAGGAGATTGTGAACCAGTCCTACCCATCCAATATAAGTGCCTAACCTCAGATATACTGGATGATTGGTGAAAATTCTCACAGAAACACTCCACAATCTTGTGAAAAGCCTTCAAAGAGAAGTGGAAGCTGTTAGAGATCCAAAGAGGGGACTAAATAATTATTAATGTCTATGTATTTAGAATGCAACATCATTATAGTCTCTGTTGGTGTAATTGTCTGGTGTCCCATTGCTGTACATTTATCCATATATTAGAACATAAAAAAATAATAATAATAAATAAGGCCCTATTTGCACTAGTGCATTTTCGTTTTGCTATGGTTACGCCTATCGTTTACACTAATCCCTCATTTTTGAGATTTTTGAAAATGTTGCAAACCCTATTTTAGTTTGAAAATGCAGGGAAAACAGAGGCTTTTGGAAATGATGTCATGGCTCCCAACATTCCCTCTGCGCATGCTTGGTGACCGTGTAAACAATAACATCATGCGCGTTGTTGTACCCATAGATATATGTTGGTAGATTCCTCATTCGATTGCCCCAAGCACACAAATGTGTTCGCAATCTAAATTATTATGGAATCTACATATGCATATCTTTCCTTGTACCTGCATGAATGGTTATGTGACATGCATTTTAGGTTGTGTAGTGTAAACAGAGATTGTTTCTAAAACACAGCGGAAATGCTAGTGTAAATCATAAACTATAAATAATCCAGTCCAGATTTACAATGACTTAAACTCTCCCAACACAGTGACACTTACCTAAGGATTAAACAACTAAAAAAACAAGATCAATGAAAATTATTGTCTTCATTGAGATGGTTAAATTATTTAACAGTATGTATTCATGGTTTCTATGAGAAATTAAGTCTACATGGCAAAATATAAGATAGTTACAAATTGCCATTGTGTTGGACGTTGCTTATATGTAACCCTTTAAGGGTAGCAATGCATCTTGCAACATCTCAAGATAACAATACAATGATGTGACAGATGGAACAAGAGTATAAATAAAACTGTCAAATGCAAACAATGCAGCCATGTAATTACTCATGTTTAGAGAAAAAAAAAAATTAAATGAAATAAGAACCAGACCACAATAATAAAACAATGGATATATATTTTTTTATTTTATTTGTTCAGTATGATTTGCTTTTTGTAAGAATGAAAAATCGGTGGTTTCTTCTGAGCCCTTGGCCAACTGTCACAGCTTCCACAACATAATACTTAATTTTACATGATAAGGTGAAGAGGTCGCTCTGTAAAGTAGTCAGGGGCAAGACAGATGGTGGAAAAAAGCCTGCCGCCTTATTCTGAAGCAGCGTCATTCAATGGTGCATTTATGTGTATGTGTATACTTAATGTTATACGTATTACATATTATGTGAGCAGGGTACTACTTTAGTTTAGGGACCAATTCTCACTACTGCCTATTTTTATTTATTTATTTATTTTTTCAATAGCATGACTACCATACTGGCTGTTTATTAGTACTTACTGTATAAAGCACTAATGTGTTACTCTACATAATTTAAATCCCTTAATCCTACCACATACCTAAACTTAACAACTACATTATTAAGTATTAATAAGCTGCAAATTGGGAGTTTTTGAGGCCAAATACATAACTTTGTTTATATACATTTGATGTTAAATCTGATTTAACATTTGATGTTAATATGCCAAAGTCAAAGTTGTGAATTCAATATTCTATGCACATTTTGGAATTTTTTAAACATCTGTAAATATTTACTGATCATACATGAGAAGGTTTTGTTTTAGTTTCTCCCTGTCAATATGTTGACACTGTATCTATGAATACAAATGAGACCACCTTCTATATAACAGAGCATATGGGTTTCTTCAAGCAAAACTATCACATAGCACAATACTTAAGACAAGTGAGAAACATCTCAGCTGGTGGCTAGCAAATGAGACTAGAAAAAGCTATTTTGCCAATCATGTTGAAAGACAGATTCATTGGGGAATTGTTTGAATTATGGATTCTCAAGGAATTCCTCATCCCTGAGACAACTTACAAATTGGGCCTTGACACTTGCTTTGTAGGTTTTTTGATTGCAGAGTGCATAAAAAAATGAAAAGCAGCCAGTCTGCCTTATCCTGTGAGATTTTAATGGTGCTTATTAAACATTCCCTGAAGGGTGCACGTTGTGGCAGATGTACAAGGTGTGTTACTGAAGCATGTAATGCAAGCAGAATTTCCCTCAGCGCTTTTCACAACTGCCTTTTTTATTGGAGTGATTAGGTTTCTGAATTAATTATTGTGATTAGTCATTTTCCCAAACAACACACAAGGGCTTAATTTCTAAGTCGTACCTATGCTTTTGTAGTTTGATCTGGCTCTGAGATAAAATGTCACAGTTGAGGTACAATTTCAATCAGATTACAGATTACGCAGACAAGATTTGAGAAATGAAATCTGTTAGAACTAATCCAACAATATAACTAATCAGCTTACTCTTTGCCTGACTGTGTATGCAATATGGTTTGCGGTAAAGATGTTTTCAATGAAAAAGAAAAACAGGATGATAGAGAACCATTATGACAAAATCATTTATAATCTGAAATATTATGAGAGCTTTTCTTGAAAAGTCCAATGTCTCAAGCTCAAATATGTGCCTAAATAATGTATTTGGTTGACATGAATGAGTCAGTAGGTCACTATGATAAAATATGTACAGCAATTGGCTTGTCTTGAAGGTCATCACTGTATGAAGCATCATATCATGAAATTAGATCTCTGACCAAAAACTACTCCATCATCACTCATGAATATTTCAGACCCCCGACTTGGCTGTTTGCAAATTTTATTTTACAACTGTGTAAAGATATGCCTCCGAAATCATAAATATTTATGCCGTTTCTCTGCCTCAGTTATCTAAAATGATTCCCGGGTGTGGATGCTGTGTAGTATCACATCTCTGGGCAAAGCTTTGCCAGCAACATTACTAATTACTATAATTAATTCTCTATGTTTGGCATCTGTGTATGTCACCTAATTAGCAGATGTGGTTCTATTCACTCATATTTCAATGGTTTGCTGTGTGAAAAAAAGGGGACATTAGCTTTGCAATATGGCTCTTTTGACCCTCTCAACCTTGAAAGACAACAACATATTTTCAAAGAACATATGCAAGATTGGTTTATTTCTTTTCACCGATCCAACTTTCATCTTTGACAGAATGTATTTTGTGAACATCTTTTCTTGAGTGACTGATTCTGCCTTTAACTGATAATTTTTGGTTTGTTAATGCTGTGCTGAGGATTTTTTTCCTCCACTTATCTCTTAAACAATGAAGGGAAGAGACTGTTTTTATGAAGTGTCACTAAAATTGCTGGATCCACACAAGAGAGCAACAGACCAAATTTGAATTCAGTTGAAGTTCAGTGCACTATGTTTAACTGGCCATTAATAATATCATATATAATGTCACTCTATGAAAAATTGGTTTTGTCCAGTCTTTTTCTGAGAAATTGTGATTGCTAATGCTCACATGGTAACTTTCTTTTTTTTCTTTTGATAAAGCAGAATAAATTTGGGCAAAGTTTGACAGATACACATTTTGTGACTGGATATTTGATGCTTATCTGATAAAAGTAAAGCTTTAAATTTGCCGTCAATGAAAAGAATTGCTCACAAAACAAGTTCCGGTGACATTGGCACATGTGGCTTTCCTCTTTTCTAAACACAGCAGCTGGTACACTGATACTCTGTTTGTAATAAACATTCAGATCAATGAAAAACTGTGCATTGCAATAAATTGCACTTTATATGTATTAGCTCACTTGCTCTAGATGTAGGACCAGATTTGCAGCTTGTGCCAGCACAAACCCTCTTTTTGGCAAATACTGTCAGGATTTACTAAAGATACACAGTGGAAAAATTAGCTATGAAGAAGTGTGTATTGTGGCTGACCTTATTGGATATGCATTTGTAAGAGTTTCCCTTTCAGATGCAAAATGTATGGGAGGAAAATGTTTAAATTAATTACGTAACATGATTTACTAAGGTTTACGCTTGTCTGTTTACTGGTTTTGTGCTATTATTTATTTATTTTTGTGCCTTTGTTGTTTGTAGATAACACATAGCTCATTGAAATGCTGCCTGTCTGTGTTCTTTATGAGGTAAATTGTTATAAGGTACAATAAGGTTTAATTTGTTAACTGTATTAATTAATTTGGACTAACAATGAAAAATACTTACAAAGCTGGTTGGGTTGGCTGGTCTTGTCTGGTTTAAGCTGGTTTCTCAGCCTGGCCAAGCTAGTGTTCAGCTGCAGTCAAACCCCAACTAAAATCATCTACAATGAAGCAGACCAGCTAAAACAAACCACCTTAGGCTGTTTCAGACCTTTCTTTTCCAGGAATAACAGGGCAGATGTTAGAGACCAGAATATGTATCATAGAGGGTGGACTGTTTTGACTTGGGACATCTATCAAACAACCTTAAAATCTAAAAACAACTTCAAACTTAGCACCCACAATACCTCAGTTATTACATTTGGTTGCAGCAAAGGATGAGTTCTAAGTACAAGATCTAAAATGCAGCCATTTTTTTTTTATTATTATTAACAAACCTAAAATGAACAGTGTACGCAGGAATCAAAATAGCTCTTAACATACAAACATAACAACCAAACATAGACAAGAACAGATAACCAAGGAAACAGAGGACTATATTTACACTGGGAAACTAAAGAAGGAAACAAGATAACAAGCAACTCAACTGCAAACAGGTGTGTAACTTAAATCAGTAACCAGTGCAACAAACAAGAAAAGAAAGGCTGGCAGTTAGGCAAGCAAAAACCAAAACTAAAACAGACAAATCTAGCATACACCTGGCATTAGCAATATGGTAGCAAGTACCACTCACATTTGCTTCAGATAATATCAAAATGTATTAGTATACACATAAAATTGATTACAATATCTGAGGTGAATTTTCACCTCACAGCAGCACACTGTAATTGTGGTTGACTTTCATCCCAATGATAGATTGCACACCATCATATAGCATAAATCATATTTGCCTGCAGGTGTGTCCTTGATACTGTATCATATTTTGATGACGCATTTTAGTGTTGCCTTATAATGTTTCATACGATAAAACCATCACATCAGTATGAAATGTTCCTTTTGTTTAATGCTTTATAATCCATCTTAGCAATATTTTCTGACTCAGATGTACCCAAGTGCAACTAAGAACAGTGTTTAAAGATAAGATGAATAAATCTTGTAATTTTCTTGGTTTATCATAACAGCGGCGTATGATCAGAACATCAACATGTCGTGGCTATTACCAAAATAGAATGTGGTGAGTAAGACATTTTGTCATGGGTTACAGTGAGCAAGAACAACTGCTTCAATGAAACACATGACAGCATGGAACAGGCTACAGCTTCAGATAGGCAAATGTGACAGTCAAAGTGACACTGATAGCAGCAGCATTATCACAAAAGTGTGAATCTCAGGATAATAATGTTGAGTCCCCGAAGAGAAAGACAGTGGCAGTAATATGAAAAACAGAGTAATGTGATAAATGTTCCATGCCACTGAAAGACCTAAATCTATGCGTATCTGTCTATTTACTAAATCATGATCTTGCATTTACAAAAAAAGGGATGGTACCATGGTGCAGTAATGGTGTCAGAGGGCAATATTATACTGTAGATTCCAATTCACTGAATGATTAGCATATTTATATGCCATGACATTGAGTGATTATCATATTTATGTAGCTATGTATTTACATATGACTTCCAAGAAACCGTGGTACTTTCAAGTCAAGACAGGTCAAGTCGTATTTATGCACACTTGTAAAAATCATCAATCATGAAAGAAATGTAATTTCAGCATAAAAGCAGATCAGCAGTGGATAATAGTTCATTTTTGTTTCAGTTATATTTAATAACTGTGTCAATTTTGCAAAATGCATCTTTTTTAATTAATTAAATTTAGCTACTGTATAACCAGCTCTACAGAGTGCCATGAGTGTCAGTTTCAGTCAATTCACTGTTGATTCGATTTAGTTCAACAAGTTGAAGTGCAAAGTTACCATCATTATCCATCCTGTTCATTTGTTTATGTATGCATTTATTTTGTTACCATAGTTATCTAAATTCCATTGGTGCACAATGAAGCAGATCCATTTTCAACACATCAATTAAATAACATTGATCTATGGCTGTCTATGGAATTGATAATGGCTGTCATGAAGTCAGTATTAGTAAAAGTGTCTAACATTTCCTGTTAGTGTTGCAAATTACCACGAGAGTACAAAGTGACTTTGGCCACAGCAGCCAACCCATAACACCTTAGCATAGTGGTTTTGCCTGTGCAAACTCACATTTTGTTCTGAAAATGTAAAAATCTAGGTTTTAAAATGTAACATACTTTGTGCTACCAAAGCTCATGTTCAGACAAATGCATTTTCGCTGTCTCGCAGGTGAACGAGTGACCCAATGAGGTGGAATACTACTTTACCGGAGTGCTGGAAGAGAAGTCACCTTGCCCCAGTTCTCCAAGAGCACAGGGAGAGAGACAGAAATCTCTGATTGTTTGTTGCCAGTAGGGAGACGGGAAGGTCAGTAAACAAACTAGGTTGCATTTCTTCTGCTGCAGTGTGTCATTCTGCCTGATGCTCAACTCATGTCAGCACAAGAAGAGATGTTTGGATCCCTGCTTGACGTATCTGCAAGTGACTGTTGTCAGTGTAAGCACTGCCATTTAAAATGCCATGCATGAAATGTCATTGAATACAGATTAAGATTCGCATTTCAGCTTCTTTGACCAGGTCTGAAATCTACTTTTACTATTCAGAACAAAATCGTTGAATAATGAGAATTTAACTAATGAATAAATGTACTTTAAATAGATTTTTCCCCCTCTCTGAATGCTATGTAATATGCTGCACAATTAATAACATTTAAATAGAAATGTAAATATGGAATAGTGTGATTATTAAAACACAAAAGGCTTTTTAATGAATTTATTCAATTTTTTCCTATGCATATTGTTTACAGCTTGCAAGTGAAGAAGCAGCAGTCTGTTCTGCCATCATGATATAGGGCTTTTAGCAGACTCAAAGTATCTATTGATGCTTACTCGATACAAACTCCACCTGGCGTTGCTTTGAGTTTAGTGCGATTTATGTGATGTGGTTATTACACTACATTATATTTTTTGACATTTATGTTTATTAAACATTATTGCTATTTAGCATTCTATGAAAAAAAAAATAATATTAAAGGTTTTTGTTTTGTTTTGTTTTTTCAGTCACTTTAAGCTTGGGGTTGGCTGAAAGAAGTTGTTTTACCCTTCAAGAGTAACACCTTATTTTGAGCAAAACATGATGCAATTTGAAGACAAAGCACATTGCTTGCAATTTTGTAGTTTTTGCACACCCTTTCGAACATAAAAGTTGCTGTCTCAATGTGATTTTATGTTCTTTCACCCTTGATATCTAAGCAACAGAAATATGAGATAGTTAATGTCCAAAAATGTTAAAACTTATAAACAAACAAACAAACAAACAAACAAATAAATAAGAAAACAAATGCAGTATATAACATGCCGAGCTGCTGTAATTTAGAGAGCGAGAGAGAGAGAGACAGAGAGAGAGGAAAGAAGAGGAATGGAATCAGAAGTTCAGCATTATCATACAGAATGTATTT
>JAUCMR010000124.1:89325-104964 GCA_032357425.1 Enteromius argenteus | reverse complement strand
CCTTCTCTGTCAGCCTAACTATATCCCTGCATTTATCACATGTGAAACCCTCATCGCCGACAGAGAGAGATAAACTGAACATATGTCATGACGTTCAAACAACAAGAGAAGGAGAAGCCATGCTCACCGTGATTGATGGATTATTCACTTATTATTCACTTACTTATTCACTTAAACTTGTGAAAAACGGAGCGAACAAGAATTTAAATGGAGCGAACAATAAGAGTAATAACAGTAATATCCACCAGTGTAACGCGAGCGAAGACGCGAATGACAAGCTAACTGGCAAACGAACGCCAATGAGCTGCACTCGCGGTTATTAGATTAAAAGTGAGCAATCAACAATCAAATAGGTTTGATATGTACTATAGGAAATATTGAGTTAGTTAGGTCATTTTATCACAGCAGAGAGTGATAGACAGAAATACAAAGCTACATATCCAAGCTACAAACACTCAACAAACTCTCAGCAGAGCGGCAGGCAGGAGCAATCAAGCAGCAGCAATCGTGTGTGCAATCAGTCCAACGAAATGGTGAGATGTCAGAGGCAGGTGACTTCACTGGCCAGGAAGTGGAAAGTGTCTCCCGCTCTGTGTAAAAAGAAAAAATGTCAAAGCAAATACAAAAAAAGAAAGCAAGGCGGAGCCTGACGTTTTTTCCCGATCTCCACACCGATGGTCTCGAAGGGCAGCGGAGTACACTGCAGTTCACGGTGCCCGTCTGCCTTCTGTGCCCTCAGGGGACCACCCCACTAACCCTGTCAGTGTTACAGGGCGTGGGCGTCTCCAGTGAGCGCCACTCTCAGTTTCCCCAGCCTAACATTGTAGCAGGGCTGAGAGGTTCACTATCGGGCTCTCGCGAGGGACTGGCCGCGGTGCCACCTGCGGGTGGGCTGCGTCATTACACCCGGCTATTCCCTCCTTTTCCACCAATGCCCAGCCTCGAGAGGCTGGTTCCCTTAGTAGACTATTTGGCAGCGTGGAAGCTACTGCCGAATGTGTCTGGTTGTACGTTTCCTCCACAGTGAGGTTGAGGCCTCCAGTATGTTCTCAAGTTCCAACCTGGGACCTGTCCGTGGTGTTAGAGGCCCTCTGTGGGCCGCCTTTTGAACCCATAGAGGAGATCTCTGATCATATGCTTATGATCAAGACCACACTGTTGCTGCCGCTGTGTTCTCTGAGGAGAGTAGGCAACCTTCACGCCCTCTCGGTGGCCCCTTCCCACCTTGAGTTTGCGTCGGGGATGGCATTTTTGTAACCGCGAGGTCCAGCCCTGAGGTCCATACAGTCACACCACAGCCAGTCGTACTGCAGGCTTTCAATCCTCCTCCCTTCGGAGAGCCAGGCCAACAGAACCTGAATATCATGTGTCCAGTGCTGCCTTGTGGCGCAATTCAGAGCAACTCCTGGTCTGTTCTGGTTCCCCCAGGAGATGGTATCCAGCGACCAAGCAGACTGTGAATAGGTGGATACACTGCAAAAAATGCTTTCTAAGACTAGATTTTTTGTCTTGTTTCCAGCCAAAATATCTAAAAATTCTCAAATCTAGAAGGATTTTCTAGACAAGAAAAAAAATAGTCTTGTTTTTAAGAAAACACATGCTATTATGTTATAATAATCAGCCAGACAATATTGTTTTCTTGTCTAGAAAATTCCTCTTGATTTCAGAATTTCTAGATATTTTGGGTGGGAACAAGACAAAAAATCTAGTCTTACAAAGCATTTATTGCAGTGTAGTGGATGCCATTTACACTGCTTACGTCCTTTGGTCTGGTCGTATGTAACCCTAGTTCCTCAAGGAACAAGACACTGCACCTCGTCGCCACACTTCTGGCATCCCTGTCTGCGCTTGTTTCATGACAGAAGCTGAAGCCGGCCGCATTCCACATGCTTTTATGCTTCCTGGCTAGTGATGTCACCCGCCTCTGGACTGATTGCACACACGATTCAGAGACGTTATTTTGTGTTTTAAATTGAGTTTAATGTTTGTTTTTGTGTTTTTGTTTTTTGCTTTTTTATCTGAAAATATGCTTGTTGTAACTTTTCAGCAACAAAAATGTAAGTATGTTCCGTATTGTACATATCGCAGCAGTGAAATGTAAAATGTCCAGTCAGTGGCACTAAATCACGTTCAATATGTGTCTGCTGCCAAGCTGGTGCAGTGTTTTATTTTGTAGCTTCAGGCACTTATTGCAGTGGTTCAGAGTTCAAATGTCAAGGTTAATGGCCTATTCTGTTGGAAAATAACACCAAATCCAACCCTAAACCTACTAAATAGTGTTAACAAAAGCAAGTAACATGCATCCTTCTATGTGGGTTTCAGCTGCTTTGTCGAGCTGTAGTTTTACAAGATTCTTACCTAAGCAAGGTATCATATCACGTGAGTTACCAAGCAAACCTACTGTGTTGGAAAACCCATCCATATGAAACTTTATATGTGATGCTAACATTTAAAAATATAATTTTCAAATCGTGCAGCATGTTAAAATTATTTTGAAGCCATATCAAAATAGTGTGCAAGAAGTTGTGTAAAAATGCATTAAATTTATTCTGTTACTTTATTAATTGAAACACTGGCCTTGTAAATATTTTCAACTAGAAACTGCAGCAATTTGTATGTATAGGTTATTATTAATATAGTTAACAAAGTGCTGGAGCCATAGACTAACAGTTAGCTTCACATATTGTAGTGGTTGGTAGTGGTTCTCGTTTGGGGCAAAGGTTCAAATATAGCTTGCCTATCATACAAATGAAGAGAACATTATTCAGCATTACATTATGCAAAGTGGTGAAATTTGGCAGACTGTCTCCATAACATGCTAATATTTCATTCACACCATAGTTTATTACTACAAAGTAGTTCATGATAGAAATCTTGAGCGTCTTTCCCCTGTTCTTCTATCAATTTTCTGAGCACCACGGTGTGGGCAGAGACATCAATCAGTTTTATGTTAGTGCCTCTTTTCATGGCCTCCAGTGAGCTACAGTATAAGGTGTCTGCAGTGAATTTCCTGACTTCCTATCAACTTTAGGCATAAGATCTGCCTCAGGTTTAACAATTTGTCTTTGTCTAATTTCGGCTTCATACTCCGCATATCGAGTTGCACTTATGAATATACAAATGCATATTGTCACATTAATTTCCTGTCAGAACTCTGATGTCTTCGTCATCTTAGATAAAGATGTGATTTGTAAAGTGCAGGACTCATAGGATTATTTGCTATGCTGCTTGATTTCAAAAATAGCCCCAGGCTTCATCTAAAAAGCACAACCTTTTAAAAGGCATCAGCTGCAGTTTCAAAAGGAGGTTTTGTTAAACCAGCGTTTGAACTGTATAGTTTTTCCTTTTAAAATTCTCCTTCCTCTAAATTGCAGCTTTTATTTGGACAACCCAAGAAAAAGGCACCCTCCATTTACTGAAGCAAAAGCTGGTGTAAATAATGGTTGTTATAACTTGTTGGGAACAGAGATTTTCTGATTCGAGTTGTTTGGAGACCTGGCAAGCTCTTGTTCTGCCTCTCATGCGTGACTCTCTAGCCTTCTTCAAGCAAAGAAAATAGTCTTTCTCATAAAAATTCACACTGATAATTAAATATCCTCCATGGCATAGGGTAATAGTGTTAGTATGGTCACATAGACTGAGGCGTGAATAGGTTACTCAATGGCGGGCAGCAGCACTGCTGCAGGAACTTGATTTGGTGCATTGAATTTATTAATTAAACGGTTAAATCTGGTATTCTGGTCACAGGTCGCTTTGAGTAGAGCTGCTCTCTGCTGCGGCTTCTCTGAACTGGTTTTCTATATTATTGAAAGAGATAGAAAGAGTTGGGCTTCAAATCGATAAAACATTAGAGGAAATCTCAGAAAAGAAAAAAACTATAAAGGAATGTTTGAGTTATATATACTTCAAACTTTTTTAAAATTAATATTTAACCTATTTTAAGACTATTAGTTTTACAGCAGTTTCAAAGTGAAATTGTAGCAAAGTATATGACTATAGCTACATTTTTATTACATTGCTACAGGCACACATTGCTGCATTTTCAGTACATTATTTATACATATTGTATGTTTTGCGGCAGTTCAGCTTTCGAATGTCCGAGGAGCCTTACTAAAAGGTCAGTGCTCTGTTGTGGTGGAAAAGGACCCCTTCACCAAACCTAAACTTAAACCATTTTCTTATATTACATTTTAATAAAATAAAATGTGTGAAAATAAATACATACATTTTATTTTTATTTTTGTTTTAGTTGTAGTTGTAGTTGTATTTGCTGTAATGTTTTTATTCTAGCAGCTTTTTTGATGATAGATTTGCACCAGAGCTCTTCACTTCTGAAATGCTTCGTATTGTTTGTACTGGCGGACAAATTTACAGACCACTGATTCATTTAAAGTTGTAACTTTAAAATTATTGTTAAAAAGTCATAACAATATTGTGCTAAAACTTGTGCTAAAATTATACTTTTTGAATCAGAACTCAGGAATAAAGTTTTATTGTTTTATTGTTAATTTCAATTGAAAACTGCAGCAATTTAGGGACTTGCAGAGAGTTCCTCCAGGAGCAAGGGCTCACATGCAGATATCACAAATGTGATATTAATTTTATGCAACAGTTCAGTAAGCAATAAGTCAATATTTAGACACCATATTGTCTGTTTTTGCTCTATTTTGCGAACAAAAACATTCCAAACACAACAACAGCACTGTGTTTCATCTCTGAGCAACAAAACAGCATTTTGCTCCTAAATGAATCAACAGTAAATGATTTGGTTCAATCGCAATGATTCACATTTAAAGTATCTTTTCATTTTATAAATAATTTCAAACATCAGTACTCAAGATTTCATATTTAAAATAACAGCCAAATTAACATGTATAACTCTAAATGCTACTTCATATGCAACTTCTGCAAAGAAAAATTTTCTTTATTGATTTCATTTGTTTAGTAACAGCCTAAATGTATTATAATAAATGACTTATGAAATGTACAAATTTGACTCAAAAGATTTTTAGTGGCTTTATTTTACAAAAAAAAAGGCTTTATAAAGAAAAAAAAAAAAATCTGTAAAAGATAAAAATCAATTTAAACTTACTAGAAAAGATTAATTTCTATTACTGCTGTCATGATATCCAGCTGGAGTCCCTCATTGTGACCACCAGAGGGTACTCCAGCCAGATCTGTGCTCCGGCTCACGGACTGCATTACCCATCATGCCGCATTCCTGTGACTGATCACACGCATACCTGCACCTCATTCACACACACACACCTGCACCACATTACCACACCCACTTACTGATTACACTCACACATAAAAGCCAGCTTGAAACACCTACTTACTGCAAAGTCTTGATTTGCCCTGGCTATCATTTCTGAGCATTCCTTCCCGTGTTTGTTTTCCCTGTTATTACCTTGGACTGTGTATCTCGATTTTGATTGTTTGCTGCCTGCCCCTATAGCTGCCTGTATTCCTCGACCTCGATTCTGTCCTGTCCCCATTGCTTTGTTTGCCAGTGTTTTGACCCTGCCTGTCGACCCTGATTAAAGATACCGCACATGGATCCGCACGCCTCTAACTCCCTTGTTACAACTGCTGTAAACTGACCACCACACAGAATATGAAGAATATTAAGCTATATTAAGCTGTCCATGGTTTATTTCCTTCTTCTTTTCTTTTTTTTTCTGGCTAGTAGAAGTTATGAATGGCCAGTAACTTGAAACATTTTGTAGCCAAATTGGCCAGTGAGTGAAAATGTTAACTTCAATCCATGCTCTTATTTATATTAAGAGTAATTCCAATTTAACAGTTACTGTAGGATATGTATAATTATAAAAGATAAAGTATTTGCATGTTCTTGTCTGAAAATGAAACTCCTGTAAATGCATATTTAATAAGGTGAGGTGTAAAAACAACTGTTCATGCCTTTTCGGAGCTAATTCTTCACTGCGCATATTTATTAAATCCTGGCAGTACTATTTTAATTCCAAAAAAGATAGTCTGCGCTGGTGCAAGTTGTTAGTAATTCTGGCCCATTGTCATAATCATAATTAAAATTTTGCAGAAACTTAGGTAGAGGCATGCATTTCTTATGAGTCTGGTTAGCTTAATCTGAACAGAAAATAATAGATCTTTTATATAATCTTGGAAATATATTGCCATTTTGTATTCTGTTATCTTACACTGTGAGGATGTAATTGTAATGGACAATTCTTTGTTGATAATGCCAACCTTAATTAGAAATGATGTGATTTTGTTTAGATCATATACCAAATTGAGAAAGTGAGAGACACAAATAGTGGATGATCCAGTTGATATGTGACCTGAGACAATCAGTATGAAATTGAGCTGGACAAGGATGATGAGAGTCACGTAATGGGACTGGAACCGAGAGAGCGACTATGAACTGAAGTCATCCATCTCTCTCAACACAGAGGACATTGCTATGCATGAAAAGGGAGACCATCTCACTAGAATCTTGGGAAAACACACATTTCTTAGCAGTTCATTTCTTTATCTAGCTGGAGGGCTGTGTTGATATTCTGATACGCTAAGGCTGAGATCTGTGTCTTGTCCCCGGGTGTCTGACATTTCATTCGCCGGTGTCCAAAGCATTGCAGCTGTGAGCTCACTGATGTCTCAAGGCATCACACATACTGAAAGAAGAACAAACATGCCACTGTTAAGACTGCACAGTAAGTCTCTCCCGCTCTTTCTCCGCCACGATCTTTGACTCATTCTCTCTCATATACACACGTAAACAGGCAAGCGCACTTGCAGACAAACTCCCACACAAACATACTCAATCTGCAAATCTCATATCTTCAGGACAGCCGCATTTTCAAGTGTCACTTAAAGAGCAGGATCCATTTTTTTGCAGGGCATAGATGACAACATTGAGTGTTTGTAAAAAACAAGATTTATACAGGCATAGTGGCAGATTTTGTTTAGGCTTCTGAGTTTGCAGCAATTGGTTGAACATGTAAACAAATCTTGGACATTTTTGAGGCTATTTACTTGGTCACTTTTTTTTTGCTGATTGGGCAGCTACCTGAGCATGAAAAGACTTTGTGTAAATGCCTGTGGAGATGCATTTGAGTCAGATAGCAATCAGGATGAGGTTACAGCCTGGCTGTAAATTTATCTGGCCAATGTGAATGTATCTGATGGCTTATGCCACATACATAAAATCCTCTATGGAAGTATGCAGATGTTTGGAAGCCTCACAAATACGCAAACAATTAAATATAAATGAGAGATTTCCAAGCAATTACTCTAACCGTTTACTAACAAGACACATACAGTATGATGGCCCCTGCAGTCTATAATTACAACAGTTCTACATGTACATACTGTACCATACTTATTACAATAACTGAGTAATAACTATTTAATAGCCGAATACCTTATTCAGAAAAACACAGATAATGGCTTTAGAATTAATACCGAATAACACATTCTTCTGAATAACTGAAACAATATTCTGCAGAGACTGTTACTTCTATGTTTGCTGGATAACAGGTGAGGCATGGATAGCACAATGTTGTACATAAATCTATTTTTTTCTGTATGTCTCTCAGAAATTAGAGCTTGCCAAAAGTAGCAAATAAAATACAAAACCATACATATTCGCATGAGCTACAGAAAATACACTTGAAATTGTATATGTGATATATTGGATGATTGTATATATTGGACGATCATTTCTTGGTCCTACACCTTCCATAGACTATGTACATACATATAAATACATTTATACCACTAAACTTAATGATTGCTATAAGAGACTTTCAAACAGCATGACAATGCTGTCAATGTTTCTGAAGACAATCACCAATTGCACCTCTAACATTTAATTTATTACACTTAGTAGTGGCTTTTACACTTCGTTACACTTAGTTTTAGTTAAACAATAATACATTTTAGAATTATATATATATAAAAAAGAAAAAGTCAATTGAAAACTATCAAGGGAAAAGACTCACATTTTAAATAGACTCAGTATGTGATTTTATAAACTTAAGCTCCGCATAAGCTCCGGCCCTTTCTGAATTTGAAATGACGTACTGGAAAAAAAATAAATAAATAAATGGAATGCATCTTTCATTAATGTTTACAGCCAGTCCGCATTTGCTTCTCAAAACCATTATACATGCAACTTGCTCAAGATGACCTCAAGGAGCAAGCAGTCAACCACAAGATACCTCCCGGTATTTCTATGTCAACAAGTATGCTTTCCAGTATGCTTAGTGTGGAGTCCAAAATATTTAATTTAAAAAATTAAAAATACATATCACTGTAAAAGGGAGACAGCATCAGGCAAGAAGAAGTGGCAGCTGGCTGCTTGTAATCCACTGAGACAAGCTATCAGAAAGTTAAGCAAGATTATACGATGTATTACAAATATGCTTAGAGTGATGAGATGAGCTACTTATAAGTCTCGGAGAGGAGCTTTTCTCAAACCTCCACAGGAAAAAGGGATGAAGTGTTGGGCTTTAAATTCCATGTGTAATGCTTCCCAGTCTGAATGATGGGTAAGTTGAGGTTCAGCAGAAGACTGAGGAAAAAGCATTAAAGTGCTGAATATCAGAAGCTTTGAAAAAAAAAACAAAAAAAACACTAAACATCTTCCCGTCAAGACACTGGGTTGAGCTTATTCACACTGCATGTCATTTTTCAGACTTTAAATAGTTTACATAGAACTGGAGGAGGGAAAGGGGGACGGGTTGCGAGTGGAAATAAATTGAAAGGCATTGTGAGGATAATCTGTAAAAACGCTTCCCTTCTTAAATGTCAACTTAATGTTGCATGCTGTGAAAGCAAAAGCCCACCTTACTGGGTTTTCTTTAATGGTTGTTTTTGTGTTTATTGCCAGGGGGCACACACTGAATTCACAACCCAATGCTAGTTGATTTATTTCAGCAAACAACGTGAAATATAATTATGTGTGCTTCAACAAAATAATTATATGCAATTTCTTTAAAAAGGTTAGTTCACCCAAAATGAAAATTAGCCTGTTTCACTCACCTTTGAAGCATACTAGGTGTATGTGACTTGATGAATCCAGTCTGTAGTTATATAAAAAAATTGTCCTGGCCCCTCCAAGCCTTTCAGAGGGACTAAGTATCTTACAAAAACACATGGATTCACTACAGGAGGCCTTACTTTACCCCCCAGAGCCATGTGAGCGATATTTTATAATGGATTCATGCACTTTATTTTACGTCTTCTGAACTGTTGACAACAAATCGTACTCGGGCCTGGTTCATGGCAACCATGCCTAGTGTGAGCACACCCTGAAAAACAGGCTAATTTAAATTTTTGGGTGAACTAATCCTTTACTAGGCAGATGTTTTAGATTTGCTTTCATGTCATTTTTGTGCTTTAATAGATGATGTGCTTTTTAGATGATATGCAAAATAGGCCTAATCCTGCAGCACCAGCATCACTTTGAGATCTGCTCATTTTAAATGAAGCTATTCAATATATATATGCTGTATATACATTATGCAATATCCTGCAACATTGTGTCTTTCAGGATCATCTCTTGGGTCAGGGTTATGATATACACCCTCTGTTCACCCTCAATTTGGTCTAATTTAATATGGGTTATTGCTGACTTCGTAATGGCTGTTGTCTTTGTGAGATGCCCCAGATTTCATCATTGTGGTCTAGATAGACTGATGTTTCTCTTATGTAGTTAGAAACCAGTGGGGGCTGACCGTCGATACTAACCAGCCAATTCGCCTGCGATTATATCCATTATACCGTCATGCACATAATAGCTGCTGGTTACATTACAATTCTTGCAAGGCTTCCAACAGAAAATAAGATATGTAGTGTCATGACAAGCAACATCTCTTTATACAGAACCTCAGTCCTAAGCTTGCCAGACTATTATATTGTTACCTTGCAAGTGGTAGTATTTCCTTCTGTAGTCGTAAATCTGGTTAATGAATCTCTTCCAGCATATTGAACAAACACACAATATAATTATTACACCCTAATTATTACTGCAATCTGATCAATAGAAATGCCCCAGAAAGAAGCCATGTACCAAGTTAAATGAGAATTCAGTTTGTCTTTATTTGTCATGCTATAGATGTATTGTTTTATCTAGAACCTTTCATGTCATGCTACCTTACCCCTGAGATTTATATTCGTCTTTTCAGGTCGGGGTCACCGGTATTGAGCAACAAATAAAAATTAAGCCTCTTTATTGTTTCCTGGCAGAACCTATAAATCTGAAAATCCTTAGTAAAATCAATTGTATTGACTACATTAAGCTTTCTGATATTTATTGTTTGACACATATGTATTTACATAATAAAGTGAATGTTTACAGTCCACCATGATAGTCTGCAAAAAAGTGCTGCATAAGAAAATGTAATATTTAAATAATAAAAATGCAATGGGTAGACCTGTTTTTATTACTTCTGTGCTGGCCTTCTTTCAACAGCAAGAACATTATATTCCCAGGTTATTGTATTATCTAGGGAACCTTGCAGATGCCAAGTAACATCTCTTTCCAAAATGCAGCTCACAGCAAGGAAAGAGAGGAAAGAGTGCATTGAACCCAGTGGTCCCTCTCAAATTGCAGAACCCAGATAAGTGGACATGCTCATGGGCCTCAAGCAATAGGTACATAATGACAACATGGAGGAATATGATAAGCTCTTATCTGAGGGGCACTTGTCCCAAACCTAGTGGAAAATGTGATTACACCTCTCCACAGGAGAACCAAGTGTAAGGTAGTCGAAGAAAAAAATAAAAAAATAACAGTTTACTTGCCTCCTGAACACAGACCTTTCACTCTAAGGCTATATGTTTTGCATAAGGTCTTGTATTGAGTTCTTGCACTGAAAAGTCAGCTGTGCAGTTGTATAATAATTTGTAAAGAACAATGGTGCATGATAAATTTCTGGGGCAAACATTACTTGTAATGTGAAATATTAACTATATGTTATTACATACTGTAGTTATCACACAGCATACATAAAACAACCTCTGTGGCTAAAAATTATATTGTAAATGCATGTGCATGGCAGCTGTCTTTGTGTTCTGTATCAATTTCCCTGAGGAGCTTCCCCTATATAAGCTGTCATGCTGTGGAACTACCATAGCTTTACATCGATATTCTTGAGACCAAACACAAGGTCATGAGCAGAATGAAACTTCATAAAATATGATAGTCTGGTACAATACACTTCATGATTGATTCGGTTCTAAGGGGTTTTGTTTGATGTTATGACAAGTACAATTTGTATTTACTGTCTGCCTTTATAATAAGATACAGTAATATCAGATTCACACAATCCGGGTCACAATAGTACATGTGCTGTTCACGTCTGATGTTTGTGCAGCTTGTTCACTTACATTACCACCAACACAGCAATAGGCATACAGTTCTTGTTCTCTTTCTCTCTTTCTTCAAGGGGAACCAGTGATACTTCTGATTTTGTCAACCCAGGCTCATAGGATATCCATTTCAACAACCCCATAATTATGTACCTTACTGCACATTTTGCAGCAGTTTCAAAGTGAAATGTCCAGAGAGTGGTGCTAAAAACACATTTATTACGTAACCATGGCACGTTTGTATTAGGTTGGTAAAGGTACAGTACGTATTGCAATGTTTTTATAAGGTTGCTTGAGGTTCGTTTTTTGGCCGTTAGAATTCAAATATTCAGTGAGTGTCACTAAAGATTAATGCTCTATCATGTTGGAAATATCCCCTACATCAAACCCAAACCTAAACCTACCCAAAAGTGTTAACAAAAGCAAAAGTAATCTAAAACATATTTGCTGATGCAGCCATGCTATTTTAACTTATTTACACTGATTTGAGCTGTTTTGTCAAACTGTTTTACACAGGATTCAAACCGATGCTTTTTGCCACTTAAGTGCAACACCGTATCATGTGAGCTACCGAGTAAACCTGCTGAACTAGAACTAGATAAGTCATACATATGAAGCTATATATGTGAGGACAACGTTCAAAAGTTTTCAAATTGTGCAGTATGTAAAACATGTTTTGAAGTCATAACATAACATTCTGCAAATAATTGTGTGAAAATTAGCCTTTATTAAAAAAATGTACCTGCAAATTAACTTTTGTGTGAATTGGAATACAAGTTGTGGGAGTTTTACTGCCTCTAGTGTTCATTTCAACTGGAAACTGCAGCGATTCATATGTATAGGTATGTTTTTCAGCCTTGCAGAAATGTATGAAGAGGCACATATTTCCAATGAGCCTAGGTTGGATTTTGTAGTATTAGGGTAATTACTGCTAACTAAAACTAATTTCGTAAAATGATTATTAAATAATGTTAACTGAAATAAAATAATGACACAGACAGTTAAAATACCAACAAAAAAAAATTAAGCAAACAAATTCTAAGAAATGAAATACAAAAATAGTAATAGCAAAACTATAAAACTACTTCAAGGTTTTAAAATGGTGGTTCACCAAAAGGAATTGTTATGCCAATTATGATGAAATAAAATATTGTATTAATATTTTTTGCACAATATCCATTCTAAACTAAGCAATTTATCATGTCCCTTAGGGACTTCACTGAGTTTGTACTTAGAAAATTTAAAACAATATGTGCATTGTTTATGTGAACGTTTTGCAACTAACGCATTTCGAGAGGAACGTGAAACGAATTAATCCTGCACGGCTGGCAGCCGTACTATTTTCTTGAAATAGTCTTTGGGAGTAGTGTAAGCATGTATTCGTGTTTTTTTTGTGTGTGTTTGTTAATAATAATGATACTTAAACAAATATATTTTAGAAAAAAAAAATGACTTTCAAGTTTGTCCCTTAGTCTGAACTCAACCCCCGTCACACTAATTATTCGATGCCCATAATGATTTATAATTTTTCAACATGTTACATAATTTACTAGAAATCACATTATTCAGGTCTCTTGGGAAAAAAAAAATAAAACAACATAAAACAGATTTGGAAATTGTGGGTTTTGAAAATTATGTGATCAAAGATCTTTAAACAGTGTGTGCGTGTTTCTAAAGACTGTAAAACTATCCCTCACACCCTTTGTTTTCATCTACAAGAAATTATTCAGAGGCAATTTATTTTAAATTTGATTCTGTTCATGTAGGTTTGGTCTGAGATAAAATACTGTTAAGTAGTGCAACACTGTGTCACACAATAAATTCATATAAGATTCATGCTTTAAAACTTGTTATGCCTCCAGAGTTGAAGAAAATAACATCTATGTTTCTTAGCTCAGTCAGTATAACTTATTGAACAGAGGCGTGAAGGTTAGCCCAGGTTATTTCTATAATAAGAGTGGGCTTGTTTTTTGTCAGGTGGCTGAGCAACTCCCATTTTGTGTTAGGATTTGTCTGCGCAGCCTGCTCTGAAAGCACTGACCCTCATAAAGCCTCTGTATTGACACAGGCAAATTGAGGCTGTCTACAGACCGTGTGGAACAGACTGTTCTTTCAGCTGCATCATTCTCAATATTCTTGCTTATGTGTGCCTTTTTGGTCATTTATTTTAAGAAACTACTCGCCTTAAATCCTTTTTTTTCAACATTGTTTTAACAGTGCTGTTTTTCTTTTGTTTTGTTCTATTTCTGCACACTCATTTTGTTTTAAGTCTCTTAGGGATTACGTGTTGATCTACTCCAATACTGCACTATGATGTTGGCTCCATTGTTAGGTTGTTTCTAGTCTTCTGTACTGTAGCCAGACCTTCAGACTGACAGCAGAAGGTCTGGACTAAATAGCGGCTATCATTGGCCAAGGGCTGCCCAAGAGAACGTCTGACCGACATGCAAAGTGACTACTGACAGTTTGTTTTGTTCAGCTTCAAGTTTAGGCCCACAAAATCTAAAGTTGATGTCCCTATAATAAGAGACCAGTGTAAAATTCATTCAAGAAGGTTCTGTGAATGTTCTATGTTCAGTGCTTAGTTGATCCATAAGCACTTACTGTCACATGTCCCCTCCTGGAGGTTTTTCACCTCAAAAATTAATACATTTCACTGTAAATTGCAATTCACCAGTAAGTAACACACTGAATTATTTATTGAATTACATTTTTTAAAATTAATTATTATTATTATTTATTATTCATTAATAATGTATGCATTTACTTACTAACCTAGGGTATCAATCAAAGGAAGATGCATGTTAGATTTTTTTTTTTTTTTTTCACAGCGACTTTAAAACACAAAGATTCCTGCAAAACAGACGGTGTGTGATGATATGGAACTCTCTGTTATGGAAAGTCTGCCGCCTTAAAGTATGAATGGCCTGGGATGTTTTAATTTATTTATTTATCTATTTTTGTTTAGTTTAATCTAATGTTAATAGATGATATTTCAACAGTTGTTCTCTTGAGGCTCAGCAACAGAGTGCTCTCAAGAGCCTCTTTTAGCCAAACAGAGGTGTTTGTTTATTCTGAATGCAAATGTCAGAGTCAGTCACTGAGCGCTTTGCAGCGTCTTTCTTCATTTATTTCTAAAGTCTCTTTAAAAAGGTCAAATCCCTCCATTAAATGCTGGTGCTTTTAGATATCAGCAGCAATTTGTACTGTTTCATTTAATGGTGGGTATTCTCCTACCTTCAAATTTGTTTTGTTTTGTAGTAATTCTTATATATATACAGTTATGTTCAAAATAATAGCAGTGTTTTTAAACTGTGAGTAAAGCTTAGAATTCTTATATTTTTTATTTCCATTTATTGGGAACACTGCACATTATATTTTTAAATCAAAGCATGAAGAAAAACGATCAAGATTTTAATTACTTTACAGAAAATGACGGAAAAAATTATATTGGGCTGTTCAGAAAAAATAGCAGTGTCTGCCTTTTTCAATACAAACTCAAATATTTACTTCATAAACTAAAAAAACGTTAAGATTTAGCTTTCCTGTGAATCACTAAACTAATATTTAGTTGAATAACCACTGTTTTTAAGAACTGCTTCACATCTGTGCTGCATGGAGTCAACCAACTTCTGGCACCTGTAAACAGGTATTCCAGCCACGGATCATTTGACAATTCCTCTGTATTTCTTAGTTTTGCCTCAGAAACAGCATTTCTGATGTCATCCCACAAGTTTTCTATTGTTTAAGGTCCGGAGATAGGGCTGGCCACTCCATAACCTTAATTTTGTTGGTCTGGAACCAAGATGCCAACGCAAGCTATGACGACTTTCACCTTGATAGTTCAGCGTGGATGTATACCTAGCCGAACTGCACTGTAGCCCTATTCGGACGGGACAAGTTTTCTAAACTACGTGTGAGTTTCGATTCTTATCACCTGACGTCTGTGATGTTCATGTACCATTTCGGACGGGACTAACATCTCTGTGTTTACTATAGAGGTGAGAGGGTCTGTGTTTATTACAAAGTTGAGAGAGTCTGTTTTGAACATCTGTGCGTCACAGAGATCGTGCGCTCTGTATGCGTGCACTGCTATAGTTTACGTGATCTGGCTCTTTATTTGTATTTATTTATTTATTTTACATATTAAACATGTGTGTGGTAAGAGCATCTACGGCATATCGCGTTAGCCAAAACACACAAGGAAACGCGTTGTGAAAAAGAATATCACAGACATCGCATTCGGACTCTAGAATTATCACAGAGGTTGTGAGAGAAAAACAC
>JAUCMR010000124.1:76719-89225 GCA_032357425.1 Enteromius argenteus | reverse complement strand
TAAAATATTGATCGTTTTTCTTCATGTTTTGATTTAAAAATATAATGTGCAGTGTTCCCAATAAATGGACATAAAAATATTATAAGAATTCTGAGCTTTACTCACATTTTAAAAACTCTGCTATTATTTTGAACATAACTGTATATATATATATATATATATATATATATATATATACACACAATGTTACTTGTCAATTTGCATATCATTGAGCTTGCGTTAGGATCATACTCAGATTTAGACAGATGTTTTTGACAATGTCAATTGTTGTATTTGTTTATTTTTTATTATATTCCTTTACTTCCTCAAAAAAGGGAATTGCATCACTGTGCACATACACACACATCAGTTCTATTTCAAGAGCTGTCAATACCCAACCCATCTGATGTCGCTTGCATCACTGCACTGACTTGAAGCTGAGTAGGGAATACGCTTCACATGTGATGCGGTAAACTGGTGAAAAGGAAATAAAAATAACACTAGCTAAACTTGAGCAAGCATGCAGCTAATCCGATGCTGAACATATGGAAATTGTTGGGGCCTCAGAGCAGAAAGAAATGCAAATGGATTAGTGTGGAAATTGCTTTCCAAATTGTCATGTTTTGCTCTTATCGGCATCCTCACTGGAATTATTTGATAAACTAGGATCACAAACAAACATTCTAAACCTGGTTTTTGAATAGAATTCATTTTTTTTTTGTCAGTGTTTACTCAACCTCATATTGTTTTTGCATGGTTTTACTTATTATTTGGCATACAATACATGAATACACAAAATCATGGACACTCTTTTCAGTTCAGCCTATTTTTCTTCTATAGGGTTCAGGTCAGGGAACTATAGTGGCCATGCCTTGGTTTTGTGCTCTGTCCATTTTTTTGTGTTGATTTTGATATTTGTTTTGGATCATTGTCCTGTTCGAAGATCCAACCATGACCCATTATAGGATTTCTAACAGAAGAACTCAGATTTAGATTTTTTTATCCATTACCATATCTGATAGAATACATAATGCCATCTACTCATTTCAAAATTATGTAAAATATCCAGGCTTAGGTTTAGTTTTCAATTTGGATTATTTTTTATGAGATCCCATGAGTCCTGATAAATGAAAATGTACCTATTCTTTCAACTGTTTCTGAAGTGCGTTTTGTTGGAAAGCACCAGAATGTTTTTGTTTGTTTGTTTTTTTGTTAAAAGTTGTCAAATTATTAAGCAGTATCCCATGTGGTGTATGTGTGTGTGTGTGGGGGGTATATTTTATTTAATATATTTTTCTTTCTTGATTCTCTTGTGATGTATGTTGCAAAGCAAAAGTAAACCTTAAACAAGTTTGTTGTGTTCTGTCAGCAGAGTTCTGTGACTTTATTTAAAATTAACACTTCTTTTATAAAGAACATGGTTTCTCAAATAACACCCTAAAGTAGTCCTTGCACAGAGTGAATAATCCTTTCTCAGACCATCAATAACAACCAATTCAGCATCACTGCCATGGACAGTAGCTGGTAAAGTCGCACTTAAGAAAGTATAACTTAAGCACTATAGGTATAGTTCGGGGAACACGCCTAAAACAGGTACACCTTTAGTTAAGAGAGAGCGTTACTGGGAAACATAGCCCAGGCTGGTAACTTTTTTACCACATGTTAACTAATTCTCCTTAATTTCCAACTACATGTCTACTAACTCTCAGAGCAGATTGTTTGTTCTAGTAGAATAAGTTGACATGTTTCCAAAGATTCTTGTAGTCAGTATGTTGCATGTTGTGAACCCATTGCAGTAAAGTGTCAGAAGGTACTCTAATGACTACTAGTTGACAAGTAGTTAAAAAGTTACTTACTGTTAGTAGAATGTCTGAAGTGGATTACCGAAATGTAATAAAGTGTTATTGAAAGAAAGAAAGAAAGAAAGAAAGAAAAAAAAAAAAAAATTGCGCGACTGAGCATTATTACATGAAAGAGCAGACAGAGAGGTAGGAAGATAAGAATTCATACACAGAAACAGGATATTACTGGTGCTCTCTCATATTATTAGTCTCATCATCTGGAATGACATCCTCCCAGTTTCAAATAAACATTTCTTGGAAATGAGGGTGTTTTGTGTTTGTTCATCCATGACAAGTGAAGAGACTCTCTCCAGTGAGGACCAAAGATTATGGCACATTACACCGTATCCACACACCCATACAAAAGAACAGGGGGAAAAAATGTAATGAAAACAAGCTTTGAGCTTTCAAGCACATACCCACTGCCAACATGTCATGTACTATTATAGTAGAGGCACATTGTCTGTGGATAGATAGGCCATCTGACAGTGTGGAGTATATGTATATGTGGAGCTATATATGCTTTATGGAACTGGTATAAATCCCATTGTGACCACAGAGCTGCAGTTTTGTTGTAAAATATTCTAGTATAATTTAATAAATAAACTGTATATGGTTTTCCTGGAGGTTTAAGTCACACAGCTGTAGAAAATAAAATGGATGTCAAAGCAAAATAAATCACCATTTTGAAGACAGCATGATAGTTCAATCCAAACATCTTGGTATATAAGTGCAGAAAGCAAAAACATTTACGCGATATTTCTTTTTAAAGGTTTTGCTATAAGACACTAATTGTGATTTTTCTTTTTTTTTCTTGTTTTTAATACTAAGGTGCAAGCCTGCTGTGTGGGTGCATTTGAAATCAAGGCTGTGAGAAGGAACCATATGGCACAAAACACAATATAGGTAAGAATGAGCTACTTGTTGATGTGGAAGTGTTCATGTATTCACACCCTTTGATTCTGCCAATTTACACCTCCTTCACCTATTCTTTTTATTGTTTAACTGATGAAAAAAAGGTGGAGAGAGCTAGTTAAGCATATAAATCATTCACTATATTTATTTAGGAGAGCGAGAACTTAAGTTGGATAATTTTAAAGGTGTCGTTGCTCAGGCATGGCACCCTTGAGCTTCTTGTTGATCCCTGTATTAAGTTGACTGCATCAAACTTTATTTTATTTTTTGTGGGACTGGAAATTAATTTTTACATGCCTTCTAAATGTGGAATGCAAATGCATATGTAATAAAATATGAAATGGAATATGTAATTGTTTGTGTCTGGTTGCCTTAGGATCAAGGTTGACAAACCGCTTTCCCCTTGTGGTAGCAGCAGGAAATAGGCAGTTTTCTATTTTAGCATACTTAAACATCTAAAATGTATTTCTGTGATGCAAATTTGAGTTTTCATAGACAATACTCCAGTCTTCAGTGTCACATGATTCTTCAGAAATCACTATAATATGCTGATTTATTATTATAAACATTATGTTACAAACAATTGTGCTGCTTGATCATTTTATAACCTGTGGAATAAAAAGTATTTCCTAACAATAAGTCTTCACTATCACTTTTTATTTATTTACAAAACAATACAAACAAAAAAAGTCCCTGACCCTAAACATTAATGGTAGTGAACATTGTTACAAAATATTTCTATTTTAAATAAATGTTGTTTTTAACTAATCAAAAAAAAAAAAGAAAAGAAAAAAGTATCATGGGTTTTAACAAAATATTAAAAGCTGTTTCCAATAATAATATATCAGCATGTTAGAATGATTAATAAAGGATCATGTGACACTAAAGACCTGAGTCATGATGCTGAAAATGCAACACTAGATCAAAGGAAAAAAATATGCTTTAAAGTATGTCAAGGTTTTTGCAAGTGAACACAATGTATATCAGTGTATATCAGTATACATATATGTTGATCCTCAATATTTGTGACAGAATATCTAATTATTTATCCTATTTATCCAACTATGGAATGCTATATACAGTAAAATATCAAGCCATATGTCGGTTGGTCTTTCAAATTTGCTTGACAGAAAAGTAAAAAAAAAAAAAAAAAATCATTAGCAGTCATAGAAGATGAAATTACCATCCAGAACAATAAACATTTTCAGAAAGTACTATCTGTCTCTATTCAGCTTTGTCTCAGTGCATTCAATTACAATTAAAGTGACCACTTGAAAAGCACCACTTAGTACAGTCTTCTCTTTGCTTGTGAAAAAAATAATTGTGAATGTTTACTTTTGAGAGAAATTTCCAACATTTCTAACTGGCCTAACAGTGAATTGAATAATTTAACCAATTTATAGTAATTATTATAACGCACTGTACTTTAAGTACATTGCTGACAGCTAAAATAATTATCAAGGTGAAAATTATTCAATAATATTAATTTGTGACATTTAAATGTATTAAATAAGCAGTATTATTACTCTGAGATATGCTCTTATTATGGGTTAACACTTTTTTCAAGTGTTACAATTGCTCCTAGCTACGGTTATAATCACCCACATTGCAGGGGTGATTATCACACTAGTCTTCTATTAAATTCCAAATTATAATCTAATCTGCTTAGAACTGCACTTACTTTTGGCACATATAAATGGTTCTTATACCAAAAGATGATATTTGTTCTCTGAGATGTATAAAAGAAAATGCTACAATTGTCCCTGGTCTTTTTAGTGTATAATAGGAAAAGAGGCCAACAGCACAAAAGGACACTTTTGTATTCTTAGTCAGTTTGCGTATTCTGTCATGGTAGTTTTTTTGGTAATAATATAACAGTTGACACATTATTGAAGTGCACAAAGCATGAGAAAATGTGACACAGTGGCTTCTTCACTTTTTTTCATCCTGTCATCTGTCAGAAAAAGGTCTGTTGAATATTCATTGAGACTGAAATAACTGTGTTGGATATTTCACTCTGTTCTTTCGGTTCACAGGATGTTTATTGCATAATCAGAGATGTTGCCAGTGTTCTTGTATGAATTTAGTTCTTTTACAATCTGTTTTAATGATAAGATTCTAGCATTTCACTTCGAGATATTCAATGCCACAACATATATTTTTACCCCCAGAGCGTGGAGTCTACTTTGTGTGTACCTATCAAAATTAAATTGGGAATTGTTTGTTGTTCTCGGTTTGTGTCGCCACTCTAAACTACCAGAAGCAACAAATCTTTATGCTATGACAGATCTGTCCTGACGACAACATGCGCACCCTCAGGGAAAATAACACAGACTTTCTCAAAAGTATGAACATACCTACAAAGAGGCCTTCAGATCTAGATGAAAAATACTTTCATCAGCAGCCCTTAACAGCTAAACTTTTCATGTTTATTCTTCCAAGAATACATTCTTCAACTTCCCTGTAGCAAATTAGCTTGTGTAGGCACAAACAGTTTCAGAACAGATGTGTAACATTGAGTTTATGAGCAGAGAAGAAACTAGAAGTTCTTTGGACTTCTGTAAACTCAAAATGGCTGGACATCTACTGTACATAACAGCTAGAGAAATCTATCTGTTAGAACATTTTAAGCATTCTAATTTGATCAACTTTTTGGAGTATTCTAGTGGGTAACACTTTTTTTTTTTGATAGTTCACTTTAGACATTCCACTAACAATAAGTAACTTGGCAACTACAGTAGCAGTCATTAGAGTATTATTCGACTGTTTGCTTAATAAATTCTAGCACTTTATTTTGATGGGTCCACAGCATACAACATAGTGACTATGAGAAACGTTGCAAGTACAGTATATGTCAACTTATTCTACTTACCCTAAATCTACCCTAACAGTCTACTCTCAGTTAGTCGACATGTAGTTGCAAATTAATGAGAATTAGTTGACATGCAGTTACCTATAGTTAGTAAAATGTCTAATGTGGACTATCAAAATAAAGCCTAACCCTCTAGTGTAGCAATAGCTTCAAAGCTAACAGGCTTGAACTACAAACCTCAAACCCTATTTATTTTTCTAAATTTAAACCAATCCCCTCTATAATGACAGTGAATTGATCTTCATCCAGGAGTTTGACTAAGCCAGTCAATTTTATTACTGTATAAATGTCAACCAATTAGAAGTGTAAAGCAGATGACAACAATTCACCCAATTCTTATCTCCCTGAAGATGAAAAGATCTGTGGATACTGAATTAGAATTAAGACAACTTCTTTATTCCTTTACTGGCATAGAGGTACTTCAGTGTGTTTCTGGATATTATTTGTGTGCTTTATCCAACACATTTGGTGTGCATCTCTGTAGCTATTTTGGGGTTTGACACAGCATGTATTTGTTAGTTTATTATACTGGACTGTCACTAAAACCTGGGTCAGCATTATTCTAAGGAGGCTGAAGAAGATTTTGGGAGGCTGAGAACTTCTTGTATGACAGCTGTCACTTAACATAGCCCACCACCCATATTCCCTAAAGGCATTCACCTGAACCTGCATTTGGGCAGCTATGTCCTTGACTGGTTAAACTTTCATTGGAAACCTTAAATGAATGGCAGTAGTTAAGCAATGAGTCAACATATTGCAAGTCTTCAGTTTTAATATAGATGCATTTTGCACTTATCTAACCTTTAATTCTCAATGCATTAAACACAACTGTATATGCTACATATGCCTCTGACCGGGAATACAATTTTACTCTTGACAGTCACTTTTATCCAAAGCAACGCACCGTATACATTTTTATCACTTCAGCAAATCCACTAAAAAAGCCTAAGATACATGTGGGAGCTACGGAGAAACATAAGGTTATTGCCGACGGATAGCACCTGGCTACTAAAAAACTCAATGGCATATTTATAGCTGACACTCCCTAACCTAAACCTGCACTGGGGATTTAGAAATGTGCTAAAGAATCAGAGGCTAAAAGATTAAATGCATTTTTCTCCAAAGAACATTTCAGTTTTAAAGTTGCAGTACCATCAGCACCAACTTCTTAAGTTAAACAATACATGTGAACAAATACATGTAAACATACAACCGCTCACACAACATTAGCATCAGTTTAGGACTCAAGGACTCGGCACAGTTCACTATAATTTATCAGGGGAAAAAAAAGGAAAAACGTTGCTATTTATACTAAGTGAAAATATAATATTTTCTTAGCATAGATGCTATTTAAGTGCAAATAGCAATGGATTCTATGTGCACTAATTGAAAATAACAGCATTATTTAGTGATATTTACACTGAGTGCTATTTATACTACTTATTGCAAGTGGCAATTATCTGCACCTCAGTATTTAAGTACATTATAACACAGAATGCATCTTATTGAGTGTAAATGTTAATTTTAATTCAAATTATTAAATATAAAAAAATAATGCCACCACTCTTTTTACCATCTGTGCCACTAAAGCTGATGTCAAACAAACATCTTTTGTAATGATGACTAGCCCAATCACATTGGTGGGAAGAGTTATTGTCAATAGCCACTGCCAATAAGGCGGGCTATTTGCACTTAGTGTGTCTTGAGAAAACTAATAGCGATCAATGATTGTCACTACCCAGGTTTTTGCTAGGGAACACAATGTCTGTTCTTGTCTACCAGGTGGTGGAGTAAAAACTTGCATCTTTTTCTACTAATTCATTGATTTGAGATTGTAGTGAATTTGATATTACTCTAATGAAAAATAATTATACTAAACTGTATTTGAAATACATTTATTTCAAGCTAAGTATATTTCAAATACATGTACATGTCTATTTACTTCATAAAAATACCCTACAATAGTACTTTTATTTTATTAAACTGGTATACTGGACGATCTGCCAAACTGGAACAACAAATTGTATGCTTTATACAATTTAAGTAGTACTGAAGTCTACCTACAGTAAAGATATACTGAAATATATTTGATTACGCTTCAGGTACACTTTCTTGCATTTAATGATGGATATTATAAAAAAAAATAATACAATCTTCATGCCTCGATGCAGAACCTAATTTTGCTGAGTGCAACATGTTCCTGGATCAACATCTGTGTTGATCCTGGAACAACACTGTGATTAACCAATCAGATTTGAAGAAAAAGTTTATCGTTTTTGGGAAATTTAGGCTTACAATCAGTGTATGGTGCTGTACATCAGTGTCATTTATCTATCATTTGCTCTGATTTAAGGGGTTACTTATGGGTAAAGTTAAGTTAAGTTGTAGAGAAATGGTCAAGACTAAATTTTTTGGATTAAAATCTTGTTTAATGGGTCAACAAAATATGTTGACCCAGGAACACATCTAACTCTGCAAAATACAGATGTGCCTTCGTGAATAGTGACATTAAAACACTTCTTAGGATTAATGTTAATAAATGTGTATTGTGCACAAGTGTGTTTAATTATTATTTTTTATGTTAGTACGTCTCAAGCAATATGTTAGATAAATGGCAATATATTTGAACTATACTTAATAAGCAATAAATGTATTTTAAATGTATTAACTTTGTACTCGAGTACTAGTTCATTTACACAAGTTCAACCAAATCAACAAAATCTAATTTGTTGAACTATGTAGTTTTCTACAGGTCTCGTGTGACAATAGTTGACTTACAATGCTTTTGAAAAAAATGCGCCACAGATGTAATAACCAACCTGGTTTCATAAAAATGTGTACTTCTGTGCATTTTTGGTACAGCACCATTTTTTTCACTGCAGTTTCATCGAGAAATGTCCATGTGAACCCTGGCCTACCTGGTCTCATGGCATAAATGTACCTTAGTGCACTTTTTACTGAGACACAAAATACATACGAAGGGCATATCTCTGCAATTTTCAAAAGAAATGAACAGGCAGTGACACTATGGGTTTTCATAGATGGTAGAATTGTTCGGTAGCTCATGGAGTATGGAGACGTGAGAGTAAAGGATATCCGGTTTGAATCCCATGTAACAACAGTTTGACAAAACTATGTAAAAGAAAGTTGAAATGGCACGGTTGCATCAACAAATGTGTTTTTTATATCAGTTTTGTGTACCTGATAGTGTTAACAAATGCAAAACTGACATACTGTAAAAACACATTCCCTTTTACACAGATTTGAACTATTTTGTTACACAGGATTCAAACCGGAGCTCTTCATCTTTAAGGTACATCTTTGTACTTCCTGCTACTGAACAAAATTACTGTCTATTAAAACCTATAGATATGAAGCTGGATAATGTATGTGTGATTGTAATGCTCAAAATCATAAATTTTCAAATATCCTAGCATACTAATAATAATATTGTTAACTACGCTTCATTAATCGAAGCTCTGTAAATTTGTGTGAAAAGGGATAAAAAGTGTCAGAGTTTTACTGCCTCTAGTGTTTATTTATTTTGGAAACTGCAGTGATATATACTTGTTTGTACCTATTTCGTGTTTTGATAAAAAGTGCACCAAGGTGCGTTTATGAGACCAGGTAGGTAGGCAGTTAGACAGACACAGTTTATTCAGAGAAAAGAACAGAAACATTCACTATCCTGGAACTCCTGTCCAAAATGGAGAATAATGAATGCATATGCAAATATTGTACATATAAAAAGATCTAAGTAGAAAGAAAGTAAAAAAAATAAGCAAGCAAGCCAACAAAAAAACAGTGACTTAAATCAGTAGACTGACGCATGACTCCAGAACCAGTCAACTTGAATGACTTGAAATTGATCTGAAGGTGTCTGTGAATAAGTGAGTAAGCACCAGAAAAAAATCTATATAAATACCAATACACATCACTTGGTAGTTTTGCAGAGCACTCCACTTCTCAGGAACACCAGGAAATGCTCCTTCCATTTATGCAGTTCAGTTCATTTTTTTTAATGGTTTTTAAATTTTTTTTTTTTTTTTTTTACTCACCCTCATTAGCCACAGAATTCTTTCATTCTCTACTTCCACTGTAAGTCATGTTACACCACATCACTTTCAGGAATCCAGCAACTGCTCTTTTTTTTTCTTAACAAACTGAACCATTGCAAATCTCTGGGGAAATGGGTCAGGAGCCATCACAATTGTAGCCTTGAGCAAGGAACTTAACCCCAGGTTGTTGAAGACGGGACTGTCCCTTTAGAGAGTTCATGGTTCTTTTCCATGGCCGCGTCACATTAAAGTTGTAGCCATAAATTCCATCAGCTGCACAGCAATAAATAAATATTTATTTTATATTATTATTTAGCAGTGCAGAAACATTCAGTTAAGCACTGTTTTTGTGTTGAGGAGTTTGCTATAAGTATGTTATTGTGTTATGACCCCCATGGTGACCATTTTTAACATTTTCATTCATATTTTATATTTACTGTAGAAGGCTAGAGGAATGGGGAAGAGAATTCATCCTCGTAAATAAAACAAGAGAACAGAACTACAACTCACTGTGTCTGTACTCAAGACTGGGACATAGTGTACAGTACCAGCATTCCCATTGGTTAATAAGTATCCTCTGTTTGTTATGCAATTGCACCAAAAGTACACTGTGTTTAAATTTACAGCAAGATTCTTTAGTCTTATAGCAACCAAGGGGATTCATAGATTAGAAGAAGAGTAGTCTCCATCTACCATTATATAGAAGGTAATTTTGTAAATAGGTGCATTCAAAGTTCATTTTTATAGTTTATCTTATGTTCTGGACTAACTTATTAAGAAGTAACTATGTAGTAATCATGTCAGTTTACAAGTAACATCTTGAGATGTAAGCAGTAGATTTAATCATGAGTGCAATCATTCATGGGCTATTAAACTTAACTTAAATAATATGATAAAAAAATGTGATATTGATGATAAGATTACATAAACATATTATATACAGTTTTTTTTATTACATTGTGTTTTATCAGTTTTTATCATATATATACATATTTTAGCTTCCTCTAAGACCAACCAAAAGTCCTTAGTCATACCACAACAGGGTATTGTCTCTTATTACTTTGAGATTGCTCTGTTTTTGTGGGATAATTATTTCCATGGTAATTAATCACTCACAGAGAAAACAATTCCCTCCATTTTAATTCCTCTCCAATAGAGCACTCATCAGTTAAACAACTCTGGAAAGAACAATCACAAAAGTAGGCCACCACTGTTTTTTTTTTTGTTTTTTGTTTTTTTTTCACAGCAGTGCACACAATGCAAAAATTCCCCAGGAGGAGCAGCATTGATCTACTGAAAGCTGCATAAGTTTTCTATCCCAGGGAATCAGTGTGACAAAAGCGTCAGTGTGAAACTAATGCACCAGAAATGCCACGGTTGCCGCCCAGTGTTTTTTAATCAATCAATCACTTTTATTTATATAGCGCTTTTAACAATACAGATTGTGGCAAAGCAACATTATCAAAAAGGAGAACAGAGTGATGTATAACGACGAGATTAAACTATTTATTTATTAAATGCAGAGACGGTCTCTGTAATCAAAACAATGATAATCACTAGAAATTAGGTGCCCCCAACTAAGCAAGCCAGAGGCGACAGCGGCAAGGAACCAAAACACCGTCCGTGAGTGAATGGGGGGGGAAAAAACCTTGGGAGGAACCAGTCTTAGTTGGGGCCAGTTCTCTTCTGGCCGGACGCCCAGCACCTAATTTCCAATTCAATTTTAAGCACATGTCAGATTGTGCTAAGGACTTATAGTGTGTGTGTGTTCGTGTGCATTTGGTTTCGGTGATCTGTCCACAGGGGTCATCTAGGTGTTCTGGTCTCTGATGAAGATCATCTCTTTGTGCTGATACACCATCTGATCTGGATACAAACTGAGAAACAGAATAAGAAAGAGACAGAATAATATTATCGTAGATGCCATTCTTTTTACAAAGTAACGAGTACATCATGTGTTAAGGGGAGTGTTCCCGGTTGTAGTGAAAGTAGTGAAAAGGACAGAGGCGTGCGGATCGAATTGCATAGCTTTATTCGTGGTCAACAGGCAGGGTCAAAACACCTGTAAACAGAGCAATGAGGGAAAGGCAGAATCAGAGTCGAGGTACACGGGCAGAGATCAAGGTAGGCAGCGAACAATCAAATAATCCAGAGAAACCAGTCCAAAGTCAAAACACAGAAAACAAACACAGGATAGAACGCTAATTAATGATGGCTGGAGCAAATCAAGACCTCGCAATGGGCTGTTGTGAAAGGTGTGTGTGATTAAATGGTGGTGTGAGTTGCAGTGGTTGCTGGGTAATGTAGTCCGGATGACAGTCTGAGAGTTAGTGGTGATGGGGCAGAGTTCACAAACAAGATCATAACACTAACAATCCTTTAACGGATTTGATTAATAAATGTGTATTAGTGTGTTAAGTGTAAGCCAGAGTAAAGAGATGTGTTTTTAACCTAGATTTAACCTGACAGAGTGTGCCTGCCTCCCGAATAGTATTACGTAAATTGTTCCAGATTTTGGGTGCTAAAAAGAAAAAAAGATCTGAAACCCGCAGTAGATTTTGATATTCTAGGTATTATCAAATGGCCAGAGCTTTAAGAACGCAGTAGACACGGAGGACTATATTGTGATAAGAGCTCACTCAAGTACTGAGGAGCCAAGCCATTCAGGGTTTATAAGTAATTAACAAGATTTTAAAATCTATACGATATTTGATAGGGAGCCAGTGCAGTGTTGACAGAATTGGGCTAATATGCTCATGCTTCCTGGTTCTAGTAAGGACTCTAGCTTCTGCATTTTGAACCAGCTGTAGTCTATTTATCAAGCGTGCAGAACAACCACCC
>JAUCMR010000124.1:41656-64467 GCA_032357425.1 Enteromius argenteus | reverse complement strand
AGATACACTTTTCTCATGTTATTTGTGTTTTGTTTCATTTTGTTTTTACAAAACTTTTCTACATGTCAAAACATACAAATTTTGGGTCCATGGCCAGGAAACTCCTCAGACCTTAACCCCAATGAGAATGTGTGGTCAATCCTCAAGAGGTGGCAGTACAAACAAAAACCTACAAATTCTGACAAGTCCCAAGCATTGATTATGCAAGGATAGGCATGCCATTAGACAGGATGTAGCCCAGAAGTTGATTGACAGCATGCCAGTGTGAACTGCAGCGGTCTTGAAAAAGAACGGTCAACACTGCAAATATTAATATGTAAACTTAATGTAATTGTCAATAAAAATATTTGACACTTATATACATGAAGTATGATTACAAATGATTGTAATTATACTTCAGTATACCAAAGTAACCTCTGACAAAAATCTAAAAAACACTGAAACAACAGTCTTTGTGAAAATGTGTATTTGTGTCATTCTCAAAACTTTTTGCCATGGATGTGTGATGTAATGAAGTTCTTATCTTGCTAAATTTTCAGTTTTGTGTAAAGTATTGCTGTGAATTTCCAAGTAACAGCCTAGTTTTTGTGTAGCTTTTTAATAAATGAGACAGAAGCACTGCAAAAAAGCTTCCAAGCAAATCCAACAAGTTCAAAGCTGTCTTCATAGAGCACATCGATTCATGCAAGTATGTGAAACTTATTTCTAACTGTGAAATTCTGCCAAAGACTTTTGAGCTGTGGAAAATGAAAAGGTATTCACTGCACCAAGACGTTCACCCCAAAAGCTACTTACAGTAGTTTGCTCATACTTCACAAAGATTACCCATTATCTCCAGAGCTTCGGAGCATAGATTACCTCAGGTAACACCAAGCTTCCTCCAGCTTTCATGTCTCTGGTGGAAACAGTGCACTGAATTGTTCTGACATTAATCTCTGGTGGAATGGAGGCTAGTACATGTAGACCAAAGTCAGTCCATTAGCCCCTCTGCCAATCCTAGAGGTTTTCTAGTCATAACACATCCAAAATAACCTCAATATGTGTGTGACTGAAATCAAAAACTTCATGAAACATAGTTATAGTGTAGATAGCTTTACTTTTTTTCCTTAAATTTTGACACCAACATGTCTATGTCTGCTACACTAATCTTTTTTGCTCTTAATTTTATGAAAAATTATACATATGCCATCATGTTTCAAATACAATTCCTCTGTGACTCAAATTAACGTTTTCTCCTTTACTGAAGGAGACAATTCTCTAATAACCTTCTCTCCAATACTATACTCTCCTCTACTTCTGTTGTTCCATTTGTCAACAAATGTGCTTTGAGAAAAAGAGTAGTGACTTTTAAAAGAGCATATAAGTGTTAAAAACATGATTGGCAGAGTGTAAAGGCAGCATGGCATTTATTGTATAATGAAATTATTTCCATAAACCTGCAATGATGTACAAGAAGAATCCTGAACTTTAAGTATACCAAGACATTGTGTAAAAAAAAATTATTATGTTGTAAACTTGGCGTGCTTGTACATGTTGATTTCACAAGAAATGTATGTGTTTCTTCACTTGGGATTTCACTCTGCACATTTTTAGAGCGTTGTTGAAGAGCATCTGGGTAACTGGCAAGCTTAAAGTGTCAAAGAAACTAATAAAATACACAACAAACTTTGAAGGGCCAAGTTAGATGGTTGAACCTCATGATTATGTGGAGCAGCTGTGGCCTAAAGGTTAGAGAGCTGGTCTTGTAACACAAAGGTCACGGTTTCGAGTTCAGGGATTGTAGATGGGCGAAGTGTGTGTCTTCAGTCTGTTTGTTTGAGATCACAATTCACACTGCTGTGTGTGCGCACTTGGATGGAATAAATGAAGAGCGCAAATTCTGAGTATGGGACAACATGACACTACATGTCACAAAAAAAAAAAAAAAGTTAAACTGAAAGAGCTTTTATTTTTTCATGCATGCATTGATATGTACATATACATAATATACATGCACTGTACATATACATACATTACCTTAAATATGACCCTGGAGCACAAAACCAGTCTTAAGTAGGCTACTGTAGCTTGGATATATTACATCGTATGGCTCAAAAATATAAAAAATTCAGTAGATTATTAAGTAAAGATCATGTTCAATTAAGTTATTTTGTAAATGTCATACCGGAAATATATCACAAATTAACTTTTGATTAATAATATGCATTGCTAACAATATGCATCCTCAGTATTTGGAGTTTATTCGACCCTCAGGTTCTAGACTTTCTAATAGTTGTATCGCGGCCAAATATTGTCCTACCCTAACAAATCAAACATCAATGGAAAGCTTATTTATTTATATAAATCTCACTTTCAAAAAATTTACCCTTGTGACTGGTTTAGTGCTCCAAGGTCACAAATGTCCTATGAAGAAGCCATATTGTTTGGCCTAATGATTTAACAAAAAGAAAAAGAAAAATACTTGAGAATAACCGACAACTAAAATGAATATAGAAATAAAAAATAATGATAGGAAACTCAATCACTGCATTTTTCTCATATTTAAATTGTGTGATAAAGTGGAAGATATGTGCTGTTAGAAAAAGTCTTAAACCATTGCACAAATATTATGCCAGGTGCAGAAACCATCATGCAGTCAGACATCATGAGGATTTCAGAGCAGCGCTGTCAAACTGACTTCCAACTGTCATAATGGTTAGCCCATGTCCAATCAGGCGTCTGCACTGGGGAGTTCTCCCCTGGACTTCCAGTAAATGGCCCTCCATATCATGGCTGCGCTCCCTTCATCTTGCACTTCAGCACTGTATGATTGCAAAGGCTAAGCTTTTACCTTGCCTTTGGATGTTTAGCCGTCTCTGTAGTTTTGCACATCCTGCTGTTTCATGGGCACCTTCTCCTTCGCTTGATAAAAGACTTTTTGATGTGCTCTTACAAGCTTTCATTTACTAAAGCTATGATTCTTTGGCCTTAATGTCTGCTGAGCTGACAAAAAGAAGAAGAAGAAGAAGAAAAAAAAGGTTCTATGATTTTTCTTGATCCTTAGATCTATTTTTGTTGATTTGCTTGAAGTTAGCAGTGACCAGGCTAAGCTCATTTAAACACTCCCTCCAACAAACGAGCCATTCCATCCTTTTCTGTCTTTCTGATTTGGATGGAATGCAGATATGTGCAATGTTTTTGAGGGTTGTGTTCCTCAGCAATTGTTATATATGTGTTTGATGGCAGCACCATTAGCAGACTGCAAAGGGAATGAATAAAGATGAGGCTTGACAAGCAGTTATGAGAGAATTGTTAATGCAGGAAACTTACCTCAGAAATACAGGCCTGCTAAAGGGCAAGCTTCAGCTGTATTCAGCCTAATCAGGTTTTAGCTGTCAAAAATGACAAATATCCCCTTGTCCTGAGAACACTTCTTATAACTTTACACTGCTATGCAGTATGAGTCCTGAATGAACATTGAAATGAAGTTTTTTTCTGCATAGGGTCTATTTCATTGAATTGAATATGGGGTGCCCATAAATTCCAACCAACAAAACACTAATGAAATGTTGCAAATGCCTATGGTTTTTATTAAGATGGAATTTGTGTTATTCTGCACTGTTTACATATGCTAGAACAATATGCATATTTCTTCTGTTGTTTATTTATACGTTTTTAATTTTTTTTATTTTTATTGTACAATAAAATGGATAGAGAGGAAATTGAAGGGAAAAGGGGACATTGTATGTGTTGTTATCAACACACGACTCTGATTGTTGCTCTTTTATAAAATTGTAAAAATCTAATTTCCTTAGAATGAAATGATGGGAACGAGTAATTGATAGTTGGGGAATATGCTCAGATGGGAAGTAAAGAAAATATGCTCTTGCTTAGAAAACATCACAATTTTCATTCCCTGCAAGAGATTCCTGTTTCAGCGTGAAATTACTATATATCAGAGAAAATTAGATGTGTCACATTTTCAGCTTACTGGGGAATTCCCTACTAGGTTATTTCCACATATTCGAACATTTGTCCAATTTTAAATATTGCATTTCTCCAGACTTCAAAAACAGTAGTCATTGTTTGTTATTGTGTTAGTAGTCTTCAGGGTTTTGTAGTAGCTGAGAGGGAAAGTTGCTTGACATTTTATGGTAATTTAGCAATTTGCTTTTTAACAAAATGCAGCCCTGGCATAAATATCTGGCATTACCAAAAGCTGATTGCATGTCTGTCAAATTGCCAATAAAATATCCATCTCCTGTATGCTACAATTTATTTATTTTGTTGCAGACTGTTTTGATTACGTTCTTAGAGTAATCACAATTTTATGCTTCGCACGAATCTTGCTGATTTTCTAGGATGAGTTGCATTCTAGTTTCCAATGTTAGTCACCCAACTCCCTGTTTTCTACAAACACTCATATCTGCATGCTTTTACCTTGGAACTATATTGATATATGCTAGCATGCAAGATATGTTTAAAACTCATAAGGTGTTTTGTCCAGAACTCTGTGTACTGGGGTTTATAGGTATCTTAGAATATATACATTTAAGGTATTGATGAGGCAATTATGATTTATTGTATGAGTACTGCCAGCTGAGAGAATTATTATCCTTTAATTCTTGCCTGGAAATGAAAATCACACCTTCTCCTTCTTGCAGGCACCTTAAACAGTTCCACCAACCCTGTCTTACCATTAGAGAATCAGTCTGGCAGAGCGCTGATTAAAATTGATTTAAGTTTTGAGTATATTTGGAATTGATGATACAAATGTCTAGAGAAATTATGGGCTGTCGTCTGAGGGCAAGCACAGTCATCCGTTCTCTCTGTGTCAGAGATATGGAGCCCACTGCAGAATTCACTTACGAACATAGCAGCAAACACTCTTGCTTCTGGCAACTATAAAACATATTTTATATCTCAGTATCTTCTCAATGCACTGACAAGAGTATAAGGATTGTAAAAAGAGCCTCTAATAGCCTAAGCTGGTTCGTAATGAGGACCAAAATTTACTTAAAAGGAGGACTATTTTTATCAGTTAGCCCTTGCAGAGGCAATAAATCATTTGTGGTTTGTATGGCCAGAAAGGACTGACCATTGTTTTTTCTCTTGTTGTCTATCTAGGTCCCTGCTTGTGATTTACCATGGCCAAAGTGCTCTGCAGCCTCCTTCTCCTGGGAAGCGCAGTGATGATGACCACCGCCTGCCCTAAATATTGTGTTTGTCAGAACCTATCAGAGTCTTTGGGCACACTGTGTCCATCCAAAGGTCTGCTGTTCGTGCCCCCTGACATTGACAGAAGAACTGTGGAGTTACGCCTCGGAGGAAACTACATTATCAAAATCACCCAGCAGGACTTCACCAACATGACTGGCCTTGTGGACCTCACACTGTCAAGAAACACCATTAGCTTCATCCAGCCCTTCTCCTTTGTGGATCTTGAAACCCTGCGTTCGCTGCACCTGGACAGTAACCGGTTGACAGAGCTTGGACCAGATGTGCTGCGAGGCTTAGTGAACCTACAACACCTCATCCTAAACAACAACCAACTGACTCGTATCTCCAAAGAAGCTTTTGATGACCTGCTGCTCACCTTGGAGGACCTAGACCTCTCCTACAACAACCTGCGAGGCATACCCTGGGAGGCCGTTCACAAAATGCTCAACCTACATCAGCTGAGTCTGGACCACAACCTCATCAACCATATATCTGAAGGCACTTTTACTGATCTTGAAAAGCTGGCGAGGCTAGACCTTACATCAAACCGTCTCCAGAAGCTTCCGCCAGATCCCATCTTTGCTAGGTCACAGAGCAGCAGCATTCTTAGTACACCGTTTGCCCCAGCCTTGTCTCTCAGCTTTGGCGGGAATCCTCTTCACTGTAACTGTGAGATTCTTTGGTTGCGCCGTTTAGAACGGGAGGACGATATGGAAACATGCGCTTCCCCTCCTAGTCTGAAAGGTCGCTACTTCTGGTATGTGCGAGAGGAAGAGTTTGTGTGTGAACCACCGTTAATTACCCAGCATACCCACAAGCTTTTGGTCCTGGAGGGACAGACAGCCAGTTTACGCTGCAAGGCAGTGGGTGACCCTATGCCTCTCATACACTGGGTTGCTCCAGATGATCGACTAATTAGTAACTCATCTAGGGCTACAGTGTATGAAAATGGTACTTTAGACATTATGGTCACCACCCCTAAGGATTATGGGACGTTTACTTGTATTGCTGCAAATGCAGCAGGAGAATCAACAGCCTCAATTGAGCTCTCCATAATCCAACTCCCCCACCTAAGTAATGGTACTAACCGCACATCTCAGCCAAAGTCCAGGCTATCTGACATCACCAGCTCTACTAAAACCAGTAAAGGGGAGACCAAAGTTCAACCAGAACAGGTAGTGTCAGTGTCAGAGGTCACCGCAGTCTCTGCTCTGATCAAGTGGACAGTAAGCAAAGTGGCACCCAAAGTCAAAATGTACCAGCTCCAATACAACTGTTCAGAGGATGATGTCTTGATTTATAGGTAAGTATTCCATGTTTATATTCCTTTAAACCACCCAAATACACACTAATTAGGCTTGTGCTTCACCTGTCCTTAAGTTTCTCTCTAAAGATTTGTGGAAATTATCATTTGATTTAAAGATTAAACTGTTTAACTCAAAACAGTTTTGTAAGTTAATTGAATTCAGTTCTTTTAAGCAGATAATGTTTAATAGGTTAACACTGAACATAATTAATATAGTGACATTTAAAAGGTGACTCACTTATGGTCATAGTTATATTAGATATTGTTTTATAGCTTTTTAATTGACCGGTCACATGCATATATAGGTTTATCTCAATGTATTAATGGTGTTCAGTGAGTGTTATAGTTAAAGCAATGACACACTTACCCTTTACTGAATCAGTTACCTACAAATTATGTACAGTGGTGGCCAAACTGGGATTTTCATCAGTAAAAATGGTTTTAAGTCAGTTATTTCTACACTGTAAAAAAAAAAAAAGACTGCCGTTATCAAAACGACCATATTCTGACAGTAAAATCCAGTTATTTTTCATTATAACAGTAAAATCCCGTAAAAATCAATGCATTCTGTGTGATATTTGGTGTTTTTGAGGAAGTGGCCTTCTGCAGTGCTGTGAATTAACAGTGTTCAGTGTCGACACTCAGAGAGGGGCTGTCTTCGAAATATATACAATAAGCAACAAATGTTTCGGAGTAGTATGCTTAATTGTCACATGACAAACACAAACATTAATTCAGCACAGCTGTCGAGGCTGTTACCTCACAAACAAATGTGCTCTTTTTACAAAGGCTTGTTAATAAGACTCATAGCAGTAAAAAATGCAATATTGTCCAATTGAACTCATTTCGTAATTGATAATCTTGACATATTGACAGAACTGAATCAAAATGAGCTGTGTGAACAATTATATTTTTGCAGTTACACTAATTGGAAAAGTGATATATTCTAGCTGCACTAAATTCTAATAATGCTAAATTCTGTTTATACTAAAATAGCAGCATTTTATTTGGATATTTATACATCAGTGCTGTAGTACATTATAAAAAACAGTATGCAGTAACATACTGAGTGTAAATTATGATATACATTTTATTAGATAATTGCCAGTTTATTGAGACATAAACCTACAATCTAAGCACACCTGTTTTATTAAGCACTGTATTATTAAGGGGGCTTTTTATTTCTTTTTTTCAAATATTTAGTTTTTTGTTTTTTTTTACGTCAGTAAAAGTCAGTCAGTCGCTTCATCAGCACACGTCTTGTAACATTTACTTGCTGCGCCACTGATAGTGCAGATATACATGTGCTTTTTCCCTAGTGCTGTTTATTGGTGCCAGGCATTGGTGGACGGAGTTAGTCTAAATAGCTTCTGCCAACAAATTGTTCTCAATTTGTCCTTAGAGTAAATACACTCCGTTCCTTTGTCAGCAGAATTTAATTTTGTTTGCATAATTAAAGTATTATTTGTGTTTCTATATTTTATTTCTATATTATATTACTGCAATATTAAGATTATTATTATTTAATATTTTTTAAACAGTCAATACTGTAAAAAGCTGATAAAGGTGATGTCATTTGATTTGATTGGAAACGTGTTGTAGATTAAAGTACAATTTATGTCCTACCAATGATATTATTTTCAGATACATAGTGAAAGTTTGTACTTCACATGTGTAATTACTATTCCCCGCCTCCAGTTCATTGACACATTTGAAGATGAAACGTCACATGGAGCGCGTTGCATTCTGGGAAACAGTATCTCACACAGTGTCTTCAGATGCTTACATAAAATTTCAGCCAATATAGCAGGTAATCCGTGCGAACAAAAAATTCACATACTATTCAAAGTATACACACAGCATACCGCAATATAGTATACTGTAAGTTGTATGGTAGTATGCCATTTCGAACACAGCTTCTGTACTGATTTCAGTGGACTTGAGTTATATTTAGCAGATTCTGCCAAATATAGTAGGTCATGCAGGTATGTCATGCATATAGAACATTTGCATACTATGGACAGCATACATACTGGATACTGCAGAAATAGTAAGAGTAGTATGATAGTATGGCATTTTGAACTCAGCCACAGTGTTTCAAATCACACCCTACACTCTCATGCACTATTCTCTACATGAGTTTTATTAATATAGTCCACCTGACAGAGAGAATGAACACTAATGAGTGAATTCAGCCAATGATGAACAGCTGCTGTTAACGAGCAGAATCACTGAAGAAAAGAGCAAGAAATGAAACTACAACTGACTTAAGCCACAGCCTTGGATGACATAAACTGAAATAAAACAGCAGAGAATGATTAAACAACTCCACAAACGGCACCACTAGCTTTACACATCAAAGTCTGACTTTATTACAGTCATATATCTACAAACATTCTAAGATAATTAATAGACCTTTAGATGCTTTCGTTTGACCTCACCATTGCGGTGATCAGCGTTTGCTTTAGTTGGGCTCTTCACTCTTGACTTTTCAACGCTAGGCTTTTTTCTGTCTGCAGTAACTGTGTTTGAAAAAAAAAAAGCGCCAGGAAAAATTGCAAATAAATGTTTATGGATTGTAGCCATCATGAAGCGGCCTGCTTCTCTGATCTCATTCAGTGGGTTAACTTTAATAACATGGTGTGTTTTTTTTATTAATGTTACATACTGCAAAATAATAGGCTATTAAGACAAATTGTAAGACATCTTGTACTATGGCATGATTTAGTACAAGCATCAATAATTGTCATACAAGTCGCAACAATAGTGAGTCAAATGCTTAATGCTGCAATGCATGCTGGATACCAACAGTACAAATCTCAATCATTACTCCCAGCATCCATTTCGACGTGCCAGTGAATTGTCCACTTATTTTCTCCAATGCTTTCTATGTGCATTTTACTTTTTTTTTTTTTTTTTTTAGTAGTTTTAGTAGCAGGTTTTGTGATGTTCAGAGTTAATCTGTTTATTCTGGTTGATTGTCACCGTTGTTGAGATTCATACGCTGATTCTTGAGGTGTGTGTTTCAAGCACTATATAGCTTTTAATGTTAGTAATATTTTTAACAATCATGTATAACTGCCTGCTCAGTCTTTTGCTCTAGTGTGCTATTACAACATTGCTTTAGTAAGAGAAGAGACAACAACAACAACAAATAAACAAATAAAAATATATGATGATATATATTACATATATACATGAATATGGTTTTTAATAATGGTTATGTAAGTAGCAGAGTAGACTTACTAATATTACAGATTTTGTCTTGGCTCTTTTTTGCCTAACAAATGTGGTTTAAAACACATGTTTACAGCAGCCAAAAAAAACTAATGTTTAAAAAGTCATGGGTCAAGAGCCCAACTGAAGCTAACACTGATCTCCATCATGGTTGGTAAATCAAGAAGAATATATCTGCAAGCAGTGATTCCGGGACCAAGGCTCTGAAGGGGCTGTAGCGCAGTGCAGAGTGGGAAGGTCAAACATTAAAAAATTTTAAAGAATGAGAAAAACGGGCGCTTTTGATTGATGGGTGAGAGCGAACTTGGAGTGAATAGAAACTGAAATGGAATGAGAATGAGCATTCAAAATCGTTAGCATTTTGGATAAATTATTATAAATTATCATGCTAAGCTAATGTAATAGTAAAGTAGTTTAAAGTTAATCTGATAGTTCAAGAGTCGTTTTAAAATGATTTGGAACCAGTTAGCATGCTAACCAATTAGCATGCTAAGCTAATTAACATAAATTGACAAGCACAGGAACAATCCACTTTGGGGAGGTATTTCTCAGGAACAGTAGTTATTATTAAAAATCTGTTTAGTCATTTCTGCGTGGCTCTGTCCAAAGATCAATTGATCAGATTTTGGGAAAAAAATTGGCAAATTTTGTGGGAGGAGTAGCAAAAAAAAAAAAAAGGCACATTCATGGAAAATGAAAGAAATCTTCAGAATCGGTTTAACCCAGGGAATTATATAAAATCTCATTTGGATAAAGTTTACAAAATTTATAAGCATTTTTGTAAGAATCGTTATATCTCTGGAACACTAGTCAGCGCTGTCTTCAAACTTCCGAGGTACCTCCAGGACACTATGTCCATGATCCTTATTTTTGTGCAAATAGGTCACCTTCGCCCAGTAGGTAGTGGCTACAAATCTCAATATTTCACAGTCAGCCAGAAGGCTGTGTTTCCCTTCAATTATATCCATAATCTTATCGATAAATTGAATTTCAAAAACATCTGCATGTAATAACGACAAGTTGAAAGACATGTGTACCACACCCCCAACCACCTGCTTCAGTAACAACTGGCAGCCCTGTGGGGCCCCCTACTCGGACCCCAGGGTGTTGGGAAGGTTACGTGCAGACTCCTCTGCTGACAACCTTGAAAAGTAAGCTCGCCTGTCAGCGGGGGGTCTCCGCGTAACGCGGCCTCAGAGTCGTGGCCTGTTCCATGGGTGTTCCCATATGTAACGTTGAAGTGATTCGACTGAAAGGGTAATGTCTAGGTTACGAACGTAACCCACGTTCCCTGAAGGAGGGAACGGAGACGTTACACCTTCGTGCCACGACTCTGGGGTCGCGCTGATGCTGGCTCGGCTCTTCAGCGAAAACCTGCAGGTGCACGGCATTCGTGCCCTCTTATACTCACGCAGTGATGAGGTGCACCTGAATGCAATTTGTGCATGCCAATATTCATTGGCCTTTTGTTTGAAGCTCAAAGGCAATTGGTCTCTCTGGCGAGTTCCCATATGTAACGTCTCCATTCCCTCCTTCAGGGAAAGTGGGTTACGTTCGTAACCTAGACGTTTCCAAACATTCATTGTACCATTAATTGTAATAATCCAGTATTTTTGGTTTACACAGGGAGTCTGAAAACAGCTAATGCACCATACAGAGATCTGACCTCATCATCATCCAGTACTGTATCTTCGGAATCTGTTTGGTTCGATTCCAAAGAACGCACATGCTTATAAAATTTATATGCATAAATCATGATTAAGTGCTTTGACACAATCTGTATTGTTAAAAGCGCTATATAAATAAAGGTGACTTGATTTTGCTTGACCCCTTTAAGGGATAGGTTTAGGTGTGGTCATTCGTATGAATTACACATAGTAAAATAAGCATGAATTACCATGAGATCGGTGTAAAAAGTCATCGCCTTTAAAATAAACATGCATTTTGATTGGTAATGATAGTCATACATCATTTCATGACAACAGACACAACACAGCACTGTGATTATGTTTTTTAAAACATAACTTTAAAATGTAAATATAGGTCTAATAAGGTGCCCAATAAGGACAGGCTGTTTGGCCAGCAGCCTCATTTTAGAGCACTTTTTACATAAGTGTCTATAAACTTTTAATAGTACTGTAGCTTTGCAGGAAGGTTTCTTGAAGCATCTTAGAGACGTTGTCGCAGTTCTTCTTGATTGAATCTGTCTGTTTCTCCATGTCATTCCAGAGTGGATGACTATGAGTCCGGTTCTGTGCATTTATTATAGCACTTGCAATAACTGGGTAATAACTAGGCACTAACCCCGAGCCAGCCCCTAAAGCTATCCTCTAACTTAACCCATGTAGCTACTTATACCAATACTTACCCAGTAATTGCACTTTAAGTACACAAACATAAAGTAAAATAATGTTTACTCAAAAGATATTTGCAAGCTTTTTTCTGATAAATGTATATGTATGTTATGAAATATGCATGTGAACTGTTTTTAAACAATGAATAAATGAATGAATAAAATAATATATAAAGCTTTTATTACAGTCAAAAGGCACAGGCAATTTTTTTTATTATTATTATTACCCTGTATTAGCTGTCGAAAGATTGATTTCTTCATTGTTTAATCGAATGCAACATTTTCTCTGTGTGAAATAAATCTCTATTACCTCTAGGCTTTTTTCTTTGCATAATACAACCATCATGATCATTACATGCCTGAGGCAACAGGAGCTTTTAGAATATGCTTTATTCTTTTACTTCTTTCTTTATATCTACATGATCTACAGGAGTTTACAATCAAAGTCATAGGTTCCCATACCAAACTGCCTAAATATGAAAGACTATACATAATGAGTATAACTGTCTATTTTCTTGTTCCCCTCTGCTACTTAAAGGGACTAACATAATAAACAAACAAACATAATTTAGAAGCAATAGGGTATTCTGTGTACTGTACTTTGGAACTATTCATTTTAATAGGCATGAAAGGCTGTAGGCTTTGAAGTAAACGCTCACTGGTATGATTGGTTAGTGGTTGTGAATGTTTGACAATCTGTATCTGTAAGATAGTGATCACAGTGACTAGTTACTCACATGTGTATAATTAAATCCAGTTTAGTAGTCACAGCATTATCTTTTAGATTCAATCTTTCTGAAAATCCAGAAGATCATTGGATATTTCCTAAAACTAAAGTTAATCAAATACAGTTTTATTGCTTGGTTTCTATGTAGACCTGCATTTACCATTCTTGTCATTTACCTACTATGTTTGTGATTTAGTGGGCGAGGCAAACTGGAAGGAAGTTTTTAGCCACACTATCATGTAAAAAAGTGGAATATTCCACAGCCTGTGGTTTTGGCAGACTTCAATATAAGTTGTTCTTAGCAAGAAAGTTGTGAGTTCTGAAAATTACAGAATGTTTTATAGCACAATGACCACTTATATATAAAAATGACTCTTCCATGACCCCTTTAATGACTTCATGCTAGTGAATTTCAAGTGGCATTATCCATAGATCTGTTTCTTCCTCCTGTCTTGGAAGAGCAGTGTTAACCTGGATGCTGGCAACAACAAAGAAAAAAAATCAATCACTAAGGCCTGAGTGGAAAAAGGTTGGGTTCTCTCGTGAAGCTGTCACCACTGAATGTAGCGTCTTCTCCTGTGATGGGAAAGCAATTATGAATAAGTAATGGACTAGCTGGCATAGAGGCTTATTGTAGACAATGTGTCAGGCTGCACTTCTAGATGTGGTTTTAGTGTAGTAAAGGATGTCTCTGGGTTACACTTGTTTAATACAAATGTGTCCCTTCATTTCATAATTACAGTGTATACATTATGTTTGTGTTCCAGTGCAAAATCAAAGGGGTTGTTAAGTAGGTAAATGATGAAATCATTTTCAGTTTTGTTGTCCTGTTTTAATGTCTTATTTTGCATTGAACCACAGTGACAAATATATATAGATATATTCTTCTTATTTTTATTCTTAATATTAATTGTGGTTTAAATAATGAAATGTTAAATATCTCCATGTATGCACATAATTGTACAGTTTGTCTTGTATTTGCCCAGATTCTGAAAATAGCCTCAGACACTTCTCTCGCTCCTTTTCAACTACTTAACCTTCTCAGAACAGGGTAGTTAGGTAAATGATTGCATTCTAATTAGTATTCTCAGTCTACATCCACAGCAAGGTATCTGCAAAAAATGTACCAGATAATGATGAGCTAATGCAGTTAGAAAAAAAAGGTCATTTGTGATTACATGCCCTCTGTACTCAAGGTGCTGTTTAGGAGGTTGAGTGCTGAAGTACTACATAAAATGAACTTAAGGAAATATATTTTATTAAGCTAGATCTATTCTCTTCACCAATTCAGAAGGCTAAAAGATAAATTGTATTTATTTATTTATTACCCTCTTTTCAAAACAATATTTACTTAATTGCCATTCAGAAAAATAAATGCTTTGCCTGTTTTAATGATTCTGTGTTGACAAGAATGTTGCATGAGCCTCTAGTACATTTTCAAATAGTCATGTTTATGTAACCCACACATTGCTTCCTGTCAGTCAAAAACAACTGCTTTTTTTATCTCGGGCTCCATTGACTGCACAATAGACCTCATTTCAAAATCATTTAATCTAAATGAACTTCCAAGGTTGATATGATCAGCGCTTTCCAAGTAATTAAGTTTTCACCATAATAAAAGAATTAATGATTGTTTTCTTCCAATGCACAGAGCATCACAATAAAGCAATGTACAATCAGTATGTGCATTTTAATAACCATCTTCAGTATGATATACCTCTGGTTTCAATCTACTGCATCTACTTAATGATTAGTCTTCTGTTGAGTGTTAATGTCTGTGTTTTCTTGTACGCAGGATGATTCCAGCGATCAGCAAATCCTTCTTGGTCAACAACCTGATGCCAGGAATGCAGTATGACCTGTGTGTGTTGGCCATCTGGGAAGACACCGCCACCACACTCACTGCGACAAACATAGTGGGTTGTGTGCAGTTCGAGACACGTGATGAGTACCCACGCTGCCAGTCGCTGCACACTCAGTTTTTAGGAGGAACCATGATTTTGGTGATCGGTGGAGTGATCGTAGCCACTTTGTTGGTCTTTATTGTCATCCTTATGGTACGCTATAAAGTGAACAGTGGCTTGCAGGTTGCAAAGTTGGTGACGGTGAGTAATACCTACTCCCAGACCAATGGGAGACCACAGGCTACGCAGCGACTAAACAACGGCGCTCCTACACCGCAGGCTCCAAAGACTGTAGTAGTGATGCGAGATGAAGTGGTGGAGTTTAAGTGTGGCTCCTTGCAGAGCAGCATCTCTTCCTCCTCATCCTCCTCGGCTGACTCCCTTGGAAGTGAGAAAGTTGAGGCTTACAACCGACATGTGGATTCTAACACCTTGCCCAACAGGTGGAAGCAGTCGTCAACCAAGGCAAGACCAAACCTGGATAACCTGCTTGGGGCATTTGCTTCACTGGACCTGAGGGTTCCTGCAAGAGATCCAGCAGGACCATCTTCTTCAGGGACCATGGCGATGGGCATGAGACCGCCCACTGACAAGGAGCCTCTGCTAGGCCAAGGAGATTCCAAGCTTGGGAAGCTTGTAATGCTGCCGTCAGAGAACAAGCCCAAGCGCAGCCACTCGTTCGATATGGGCGACTTTGGTGCTTCGCAGTGCCTTAGTTATCCACGGCGCATCAGCAACATTTGGACTAAGAGGAGTCTCTCGGTCAACGGCATGCTCCTGCAGTGCGACGAGAGCGAGGGGGAAGGGGATAAGGCAACGTTTGATAGCTCTGAGTGGGTCATGGAGAGTACAGTCTGACAGGGATATCGGATTAGCTCTGCCAAAAAGAACACCACCAACAACAAAAACTCATTTTCCGAACTCGTCAGGTGAAAAGGATATGAACTTGGTGCATCATATGATGTCAAGAAGGACTCAAATGGCTGTAATGAAAAGACACCTCAGCTGTGGCCATGACAGTGTAATGCATGATTTTCCATGTCAATATTGTCCTTCTGTTCATTTGGTCACAAAGAAGTTCAAAGGTTTGTGTCTGAGCTAGGCAAACAGCCGAGGCCAGGGCTGGTCCTGTTTATTGAGAGCTGGACAAAGGATATCTCCAGTTGCCTTCAAACACTAAAGCAGATATGAATAAATACCCAAGAACAAGGGATATGGGGGTATCTCAGAAAAGCAGGGGGAATAAAAGAGAGAATTTATCCGACTGTGCACTGCAGTTTGCCAAGAGGATTTTCTTCAGCTAAGTGGATGTGCATCACAATGGACCAAACATTCCCATAAGACAGGACTACATAATTTAGCAGGTGAAATGAAAAAAAAAAAGAAAGAAATGCAAATGTAATGAATTTTTGTAGGTTCTTTTTCTTTTGTTGTCATTTTAACTTTTTTCAAGTTCATTCTAGTGTTGTCCCCCCGCATTTTTACTGAACAGCAGAATAATACAGTACAGTCTTTCACATTTTACACTGAGGAGAAACACAAATCTAAAATTCAGGAAGATTTCTCTGTCATAATTAAACCTGCAAACTTAATCTGCTAATTGTCTACGATGTTTCTTTACATTACGTGCCTCCTTTTCAGTTTATCAGTGCATCTGTCAAATTTGTCATTAGTTTCAGAGTTTGAAAGCTGACTGTCGTCTCATCATATTGCTGCAAATTTCCTTTTGTAGCCTACTGATACAGCACAGTAGTCAGTCTGTCTGAGGTACATATTATTTATGCAAACAGATATTTACTACATATTACATACCCAACCAAGAAGAGACTCAAAGTCCCCCTGGTCTACACTTAGAAAAAAGTAAAAAAAAAAAAAATGGTATAAGCCAACATGGTTTGGATATGGTACCACTGTACCAAAGTACCATGCTATGTGACTATGTGAATAATTGATTAGATTACGTTTTGCAAGCATATTCCAAAAGTATGATTATACAGTTGGAATATGCTTTCAAAATTATATTTGATTATGATTTTATGATTTTTAATGATGGTAATTTCCCCCTCAATGGTCATTTTCTAACACTGTACCTGCCAATCTATTCCCTCTGTATGATTAGTTTGTTAGTGTTGGTGATATACGCTTGTACTTTCCACAACAAGCCCCTCAAGACTTAAGCCTGAAATGTAGGTCAGAGTGTTATGGTAGACCGTATGTCATGAAAGACATTTAGGACAGGATCTGGATCACAGTTTTGTGTAGAAACCTTTCTTAGTGCCAAATGGTTGTGGCAAGCTTGATTTCACACAGAGGTGAATCATGAACTGGGGAAAAACTAAGATCCTCTATCATCATTGTGCCCTTGAGTGGTGGCACTTAACCTCAGGTTGCTCCAAGGGGACTCTCTTGCTATTAGTGCAGTGCAAGTTGATTTGGATGAAAAGTGTTGGTTACATTAGTATTAAATGACGAAAGAAAATGTTAAAGTCCTGGATAAATCATGTATAGTCATTATCTCAGATTTTACCATTTCAAAATGTGGTGATACTTCCTATGAACACATTTAAAGTGCATTTTTAGTACATTTTAGTGGAGTAGTCATAAACACAATTACGAGTATAAGGCTATATAACAAAATATTGTTACTGTCTTGCACAGTGGGGTCCAGAGGCAGGTGGGCAAGAGTTTAGGTAAGGATGAAGCATTCAAACAGAATTGAATTTTCTAAGGCCATGTTTCTATGACCTTTAGACTTATTATGTATCAGAATATCCAGCCAATTCCGTGTTAAATTGCATTTCAGACATCAAATGGCTATTACATTTTTAATAAATTTTATAGAACACTATAGTGTGTACTATAGATCTGGTGTTCCTAGGAAGTTTTACCCAAAGGATCATAACTTACAATGTCTATTTTTTCTTATTTTGAAAAAATCTTTATTTTTCTATTTTGTGAAAAGCTAACAGTTTCATTGCCTTTCTGTTTGTCTGATACTATGTCACTGTATATGGTTTTGATTATGTTTTACTGTTACAGTTATATTATATACAGCAAGACATGGATAAACAAACACAACACACAGTTATTTCTTTATTTTCCTTTCTTTATTTTTTCGTTATTATTTATTATTATTATTAGTAGTAGTATTTTTTTAGCTAATCATTTAACCACATTTTAGATTTGCAACATCCATTGTTTATAATTTGTTACTGCTCTTGGTATATGATTCTTTCTATGACTTTTTTGTATAAAAATTATGTATGATGGTATTCTGTACAGTGATCCTCTTATTTTCCTGGTCAGAAAAAAAAGAGAAGGTGCTTTAACGTATTGTTCTGACATACGCGTAAATGTGAAGCAGCATAGTCGCGTTTTTCACTTGGAGTCGTAGAAAAAGAAAAGAGACTAAATCATTTGAAACCATTTCTGTGTTCAAAAGATTTTGCTACAACAAGATAAACACACAGAATTCATAATATTTAAAACTGTCTGTGTTTTGTCTACTTGCTTCTCAGCCTCCCTAAATTTATTTATATTAGTATGTGTGCTTATTGTCTCTGCTTTTCTGCCCTATGGTGTTCAAAAACAGGATAATTTGTCTTACTCATGTCTGACTTGAGTCATTGCATTTGGGGATTTCATACTCACCAAAAAGTGCACATAGTTTTAGCAAGATGTACTTTTAACAAATTTACTCTGAGGGGATATCCTCAAAGATCAGATGAAGGAGCTCATGGGGTGCACAAGAAACTTAATTGAGTGTAGTCTGTAGTAGTCATAAAACATTCAAATATGACATGTAGCCCACAGAGATGTGCACATTTTCCATGACGTGTAATCTCATATCAGACATACTTGTCATCCTTTATTCCTGCTGCCTCAGATACCTCCCATAGAGTTGCATTTATGCTTTGCACATTTCATTTTCCATGGTCCATGATTATTTAAAGAGATCTAGCTATGAAAAATCTATTTTTTTCTTTCATCTTATTTTTAAATAAAGGAGCTTATTGCATTATGAAAATATACTGGAACTACAAGTCCAAAACGTCCTTTTAGAAATCATTTTATATGAAAGTAATCAGCAAAAATATTTGAAAATGTTATGTTAACATATGACAAACTGTGGTAATAAAGCAAATTTAGCATTGATGCAATTATTTCTTAACATAAAACAACTAGCGATAAGAGAAACATGTAGATACATTTTGCTATTAAAAAAAAAAAAAAAAAAAAAAAATTGCTCTGCTAAACTTGATACTGTGTCTGCGGTGCATCATTTTGAATGATTCCAGCTTCATGAATGAGTAGGAGGAGCAGGTGAAGTTTACATTTAACAAGGTCTTAGATGATTTCAGTTGGATTTTAATGGTTTGTGAGGAACATTTCAGAGCAGATTGCTTTGTAAAGCTATTAATGTAAATATAGACTAGAAAGAGGCTGAGGCTGTTATTAAAAGATTGTTCTGCTGGCCCAATTGTAAGTCCACAAAAGCATTGCTATTTATTTCACATTATTTCAAATTTACATTTACAAATGTTTTAATAGGATGACATTTAAAAATATGCATAATTTTATGATCAGAACTCTTTTATATCGGGGATAAAAAAATATATTGTAATTCAATACAACATTGAGGCCTGTATAAATATTATGATTTTTCAAGTAATAATAATAAAAGTTATTATTTTGTTAAATTATTTAATTAATTAATTACTTTTGTTTAATTTAATTTAATTGTTACATTTAATTATTTTAACTATTTTATTTATATTATCAAAACGACACATGTACCATAAGTGGGACATTTTTAGAGTTATACTAAAACGCCTTTTAATAATTTATAGTACTTAACAACTGTTTTATTGGGTTAATCGTAAGGTAACTTTAACAGCACAAAATGACAAAAATTAGAAATGAAAAAATAAATGTATGAAAAAGTCATGATATGAAACCCAAAAGGAAATACTCTTTCAGTTTGGCAGCAGGAGAGATTAAAATGGGAAAGAGGTCTTGTACAAAGGATATGCATGAACACCAGATATTCTCCTCTGATTAGAACAAGGTCTCTTCTCAATGCTTAATCAGGGTCCTGAGTGTCCACTCACGTCAGCACTGCCCTTCTTACCAGGAAGGAGACTCTTGCAGGCCAGGCCATAGAATAAGACTTTAACACATGTAATCTGTAGGATAATGAGATTAACAATACTTCACACAGTTATAATCTTTGCAAACAGTGTTTGGGTAGATTATCTGGGTTGTGCAGAACATCAAGTCCAATTTACAGCTGCATGTTTCTCAGTTTTTAATGTTTGTTTATTGTACTGGCCAACATGGTAACATAGAAATTTCAGTTCACTTAAAGTATTCTCCATGGGTTGGTCTCTGTCGTTCTTAAAGGGTTTGTTGTGCTGACCTTTGCAACGCTGTGCCACATTTCACAAAATTGCAGCATTTACCCCAGACTGTTGAGTCTCAGTTGATACAATGCTTTCAGAGTCATTCAAAAGTTATGTTGTTCCTGCAGGTTGAATAAGGTCAAACCAGTAAACAAGAGATTGTTTCAGCTGTAAGAATGAGGTAATTTAGGAGCAAGCCAAGAAGAGGCTTGTACAACTGACTGGATTAAGCTTTGAACACAAGTGAATCATGTCAGATGGGAGAATAATCTAAATGACCCATGACAAAAACATCTTCTTGTTTTTTAATCATTTATTTATGTATTTATTTAATTATTTTCTATACGCTAGTTATCAACTGAATATCTATGTTTAAGCTAATTAATAATTGTGTGCTTTACACACTGAGTACACTGCTCCAACAGGTTAAGCCCTGTGTCAGATCTTAGGAGGTCAGCATTTCTTTAAAAAGACTGCCATGTGTCCTAAGTCAAGAGAAATGTCAACATTACCTCAGATTACGCTAACAGCACAGTCTTAGTAAGAGTGACGTTTGTGTACATGTGTGTAAAGGCACTCACGTGTGTATTTATGTCAATATCCAGGTGTGTGGAAAAAAAAACAAAAAAACATACAATTATTTTTTGTAACAATTCCTTTCATGTTTTAATTTGTATTATTTTTATTTTTATTTTTTAATTAAATAATACTCTGAATAAAAAACAAAACTTGCCAGCAGGTGGCGATAATGCCTTGATACTCATTCAAACAGTTGATTCATTCAAAAATTAGGTAAAGGGTTATATTTATGAAGAGGAATAGAATCATTGGTTCACACGATTCATTCAAAAAGCGGATTCATTCAGAAACTATACACAGCTTGCTTTAAAGATAATATGTTCTCTGAAATATTAAGCAACAACACATAATATTGTGTTAAAAATATAACACAATATCAGCTTCTTATTTACTGAAATGCAATGCACTTTCAGAAATAAAGGTACAAAAGCTGTCACTGGGGCAGTACCTTTTCAAAAGGTACATGTTTGTACCTAAAGGGTGCATTTTAGGTTTTTTCTTTTATTTTTATTTTTTTTTTTTTACTCATTCTGAGTCAAAGGGACTGTCAGGCATGTCCGAAAGTTAAATTGTATAGATTAACTTATATCTCTGTGCAGCTCAAGCTGAGATTTTTTAGACAATTCTGCCTGATTTCGTGAACTGGTTCATCACTTAGTTCACCAAAAAAGAATCGCTTCAAAAGAATATTCATTTGTGAACCAGGCATCAGTCCAACCGTTTGCCTAAGACTATGGATAACATTCAATAATGTTGTACATAATGTTCAGTTTCTTGCACAGACTGATCAGTTCACTTCATAAGACTTCAACATACATGTATCATCAAGAGCCACAATTGAATTATGGAAAACATTATCTAGATTTTTGTATAATAATTTTTATTACTTTAATATTATACTAAAATTTAAATATAAATTTCCATTTTTGCCAAATTCTGTTTTATTTAAAAATTATTTAACTGTCCACGTATGTGGACACCATGCAACAAAGGGGTAAAATGGGACATAAAGCCACAGCTGACAATATGGAATATTTATAATTTTTTTTAATGGCATGTAAAGCTAATTATATCAGTTCAGTGATTAAAAAGAATAATACTACAATATAATAACAATAAAACACGTATTGCAGGAACAATAACAATAGCTACATATATGCAGAAACATATTAGCAATATGGGCAAATCATGGAAAACATTCACAGCTGATTGTAACAATTTATTATATTTTCATCCTTATCTTACATCATGCTACATCATCTCTGTTATAGTATATCAACATCATAAATGTAACATAACATAGACAAAATGCTAATTTGTCTCCATATGTGTGTGTAAAGTTGCAATCTATTGCTGTAATATGTCATTTTAATTGGTTATTTATTGTGAAATATTTGTTAAATGTCTGTTTTATTACAATATAACACAATTCATAATATAGAATAAATATACTAGCAGATTACAGAAATCAGACTTTATGCAATCGGACTCCACTGTTGCATGACATCCACAGATGTAGACAATTGGTTTTTGGTGAATAAAAACTACAATTTACTGTAAATTTTAGTTTATAAAATACTAAAATATTCATCATACTTTAAAGTACTAATATTTTTTTAACCTCCTTGTATAAAAGTGTTTCACAGATATGCCTGGGGCATTTAGCTCATGGCTATTGCTGTCAGTCATCTTGGATTAATGATGTCATCAAGCAATGCATTTTTGGAATGCAAGATAGTAGCCACTGTTACTATATTGCTGTCAATCTACTGACACTGTCCTCAAGTGGTTTGGAGAAAATGTGAAAAATGAACCCTAAATTGAGTTAAATTAACTGTCCACAAATATGGACACCATTCATGAAAGGGTAATTATGTGACTCTAAGTGATGGTAGCTACTGACCAACATTTGATGAATCACAGCTAGGTTCCAGTTAGAAAATAGTATTGCACAAAACTGGGTAACACTTTAGAATAACGTCCCGTTGTAAGTCATTTATAAGTGATTAGTTAATGATGAAATGTTAATCTACAAAACATTCACAAATGATTAATAAGTGATTATTATGTTTAGTTAATTAATTTACAAGTCAATTACAAGTTG